>CM039522.1:4730631-4809646 GCA_022433055.1 Begonia peltatifolia
TCAAGAAAATTGATAACGAGTTTCAAAGTAAATGTTGAGTTCATTTGTAGAAGAAGTAGACTAATTTACAATTTATAATTCACTTCATATATCATCAATACTATATTATTGACTAAAACTACCTCCACCACCACCACCACCACCACCACCACCACCACCACCACCACCACTACTACTAGAATAACTCTTGGTATGTTAAGATCATGAATAATAACAATTAACATTGGAATATTTTGTTTCATAAGAAAAATATAAATTAGCAATTTTATTTGTTATGTCATCACTGGTAATTAAAGGTTCACTAAATAAATTTGTAGAAATTCTATTAATCATACGTTTAATTTAAATTTAGGATTAACAAAAAATAAGAGGAATATCATGCTAATATTTTTTAAATTTTGTTTTCATTTTATTAAGAATATTACTAAATTCATCTATTTGTCGATATTTTGCAAAATTACATGTTAAATCTACAAAAATAGGGAGAATAATATTAGAAGTTTGATAACAAATTCCAAAACATTGATTTGTAGCATTATAAAAAGGTTTTAAAAAATCAACAAAAATATTAGCAATATCACAACTAAATTTGTTAAGGTTAATACTTTGCGTTTTATCATTAATAAAAGCACAAATAACTTGTCAATATGACCTATCATTTTGTAATATCAAATAAGGAGGGTCGGGACCCAGCCAACCGAGCCGGCTCGTTTGGCCCAATCCGTGGCGGAGTCTGCTTGACTCGAAGCTAGCTCGCCTATTAAACAACTCTAATAACAACATAAATTAAAATTATGCTTAAATGCTTAGGTAATGAACTTGTTATATTGTGCTATAAATAGGGATGAATTTAATAACGTATAAGACGTGATAATGAATGCAAAATTTGACATTTACTTGAAGTCACACATGAGAGCATGAACCAAGTGAAAGAAAGTAAAATGAGTTTGCTTGCACATGAAAATGAATTATTCTCTATAGAAAATGATGAAATCATTAGCCAAATGTTTACTTACTTCACTAATATTATTAATAGTTTGAAAGCTCTTGGTAGGAATTATCCAAATGAGGAGTGTGTAAGAAAAAATTAGATGTTCTACCATGATCATGGCAACCCAAGATAACGGAAATTCAAGAAGCTTGTGGCCTAAAAGTGCTGAAGATGGAAGAAGTAATCAAATATTTAATCACCCATGAGATGAGATGACGATGAAGACAAATAAAAAGGAGTTAAAGGAGATGGAATTCTCCTAGAAAAAGGATATAGCTCTTAAAACTGTCAAGCAAATAAATTGAAACGAAAAAAAAAAGAAGAAGATGATGAAGAGATAGTTTTCATAACAAAAAAGTTCAACAAATTTCTTCAACGAAAAAAGTTGAAAAGAGAGAAGTTCTCAAAGGAGAAACGACTTCAAAAAGAAAAGGAATCCATTTGTTTTGACCTTAAAAAGTCAAGACACTTCAAGACCAAGGGTCTTGGAGCAAAAAAGGTTCAAAAATTGTTCAAGAAAAAGGAAAGGAAGGTCACATGGAATGATAGTGACTAATACACTTCATCCAAAGAAGAATAAATTTTAAATATGTGCATTATGGGAGAGAATGAGTTATGCAATTCCTTTACCAACCTAGAAGAAAATTTTGTTGAGAATGAGTTAATAGAAGTGGTTGAAGAATTGCTTGATCAATTCAATTTGCTTAAATTCAAATATAAAATGCTGAAAAGAATAATTGAGAAATGTTGAAAAAACATGCTAATACTGTCTTATCCTTTGAGAAAGAGATTGTAGAGTTGAAAAACAAGAATGATGACTTCATGTTTGGGTACCTAAGAAAAACACCTAAATATATTGTAGGTTGGAGGCTCCCACAATAGATAAAATGATATCTTCATGACGGATGCTCTAGACACTTGACACGAGATTGCACAAAGTTCACCCCCAATAATAACTGTTGACAACATACGTAATGTTTCAACCATATAATTGAGAATGTTTTATTAGTTGATAGTTTGAATCATAATTTGTTGAGTATTGTTCAATTATATGATAAGCAATATAAAGTTATATTTAAATCAAAAGTTTGCATAATAGCAAATTGTAGGGATGGAAAAATTTTATTTATTGGTTAGAAAATAAAAATATTTGTACGATTGATCTGAACAATTTGTTTAGAATTGATGAAAGATATTTTGTAGCAATTTCTTATTCTAATAATTGTTGGTCTTGACATGGGAGAGTAAGGCATTGTAGGAAGGGATCCTTAACTAAGATTTATAGAAATAATCTAATTAGAGGTTTTTTTAAGATTTCATTTAAGAATGACAAAATTTGTGATGCTTGTCAAATGAAAAGCAAACTAATAATTCTTTTACAACTAAAAATGTTCTCTTCTTCTGAGTCTCTCCAAGTGCTCCAAACGGATATTTTTGGCCCATCAAAAATTGCAAGTTTACAAGGAAACACTATGCTTATGTGATTATAAATGATTTCTCTAAATTCCTTGGATTTTCTTCTTAAGGATAAAGGATGAGGCTGACAACATCTTTTCTATCTTTAGTATCATACACTATGATGACAATGTTGCTGTCGTTATTGATCAAGAAGCCAATCAAGAAGGAACCAATTTTTTAGGCCCAACCTAGTTAAAAGTTCAATTCCACCATAATCATTTCATTAGCACTTCAAGTGTAATGAGATGAGATGAGATGAGACCACAATATAGTGATAAAATGTAATGCATTTTCAGATTGTGTCCACATATATACCTTTCAAAATGAATCCATTTTTTTAAATAAAGTGCATGTTGATTATATCAAAATTTGCAAGAAAAACTCATTTTTGTTTCTCATAGGTAAGGATACTATTGCGAACAAAAAAAAAAACCATACATGCAATGCTGACATAAATAGAAAAAAATAGTTAGAATACTATTACGAAAAGGTTTCATTGAAAACAAAACATTATGAAACATCTTAAACAACAAAGATTTACTAGTCAGAACTTTACGACATAAGAGGAATAGGAAAGGACTATTTCACACTATTTTCAATTGAAAACATATCATTAGACCTAGAATACAAATTTATTCTAACTATCAAAAAATTCTTAAAATTTGAAGGAGTTGTAATTCTTTCTAATAGTGACAGATTGAGAGGCTAGATAAGAAGGAATCGGTGCAGAAATTTGTTATGAGAAAGTTCGAAATGAGAAAAATCTTTTAATTGTTGTTTCCATAGTGATCGTAGGGGAAAATTTGATAATGAGCGTTTTGAGATTCTTTTTCATGAGTATCACATTGAACATAATTTTCTTCGCCTAGAATGCCTCAACAAAATAGTATTGTTGAGAGGTAAAATAAATCATTCCAAGAGTTTGCTAGGATAGTTTTGAATGAGAATTGTCTTCCATAGTACTTTTAGCTGGAACTTGTTGTTACGACTTGCTATGTGTTAGACCATGTTTCCATTATACCAATATTAGAAAAGACTCCTTTGGCCACGAAGATCGAAGGAAAAAAGTGATCACAAAGACTAAGAAATTGCATAGAAATTACATGGAGATACAACAAAGTGCCAAAATATCAAAGTTGGTGTGCCCACCAGCGAGCACGCATAGTGAGCTTATAGCACCACGCGACCCATCACCGTAAAGTGTGTTCCTAGACAGCTCGCGCTTGCATCGTCACCTTGCCTACCCACATATCCCGCTCCCTGTCTACAATCCCCCCTGCGCATTGCACCCACCTTGTCGGTGGTCGCCTGCCCTCGCACCAAGCGTGCCTTGTTAGCGACTAGTCCAGCCCAGTGCGTATCTATCCCAATCCAAAGCGTGCTCCCATATTTGCCCACTTACCTTTCTTTTATGTTTTTGTCCATTTTTATGACTTTGTTTAGTTTTTTAAGTCCTATATTTGCTAAGTATTTCGAAGATATTTAAGGATTTTTTTTATTATTTTTAATATTTATTTTATCTTATTTAAATACAAGTTACGGTAACTCTTAAAATAGATTATTAATGAATTGATTTTGTTTTTATGCTTGTGAGAGAATTTTGTCATTGATTTTTTGTGAAAAACTAGATTTTTTTCAAATCAAAATGTGGAAGATCACTTGATTGCTTTGATTTTTTTATCAAGTTTAGTTTGATCAAGTTTCTTTTTCTTGATAACTTTAGTTTCATAGCAATATTCGATCGAGGTCAAATTTTTCATAATTGAATCAAAGCAATTCACGAGTTTCTATTCCGCGTTGTTTAAATGTCTCGGGTTTAATGTACTCGTAGTTCTTATCTGGAACTATCTCTGTCTCTCTAAATTTCTTTTCTGGTTTCCATACATCTACGTTCATGAAGATACAAGCAGAGAAGACTGGGCAGTTTCATTGACAAAAACTGAATGGGCATGAGTGAAGTCTTTATTTGGCAGAACTGTCAAAAAAACCTAACCAAATTTTATAAAATCAAACCACATGAATGGAAAACCAAACCATATTACAGTTTAAATGAAAAACTGGCAACATCTTGATTCTGGAAATATTTTTTTTTGTATTATAAAAACTAACAACTTTTATAAAGAAAATGATTGATAATCTATTCTCCATAGAAATGATAATTTACTTATTTACTTTATTAGCAGTTTGATATATGCACTTGGGTAATGGTATATTTCAAAATTGGCACCCTAATAACGACATCTAACTTGAAGTCTTGCAATTTGTCAAATATTTTGTGATCTCATTGATTTAATTTAATATTTTAATAATTAACTAATTAATACTAATATATGCATATGTACATAGATATTAAAGGCGTCGCAACAAAATTATTCAAGCATTGATACTCTTTAACTATTTTAACTGAGTTTTTAGGTGCCTGCTGAAATAAATGTCCAAATTTGTTTCACAATTTTAATTATTAAATTGTGAGACGATTATGAATCTCAGTACCTAAGCTAATAGAACACAATCTGTATTAAAAATGAAAGGATTTGACAAAATACAGGAGTTACTGATGCAAGAATTTCACAAAAATAAAACTCTACCACAATGGCCTATGCGCAAACTGTGATTGAAATCAAAACTGAATTCCACCACAATGGCCTCCCAGAACTCAATGAAGAAAATGAGCTTCTCCGCTCAAAGAATATGAGTGATGGGCCTGATTCAGCTGTGCTCAGCCTGATTCGACGTATTTTGTGGGTCAACCAGTTTGGAGTCGTGCTGCTTTCTCTTACTTCTAGAGCCTCGTCTGGATCTGGATGGTCGAGTCTTCATCGGCCGCTTTGACACTTGCTCTTGAATGATCACCAACTCGGTCTCATTTAATGGGAGCTCGGGAGGAGCATCTGGCCATGGTGTTCTTTTAGCAGGCACTGTGATCTCCAATGGAGGATCAATGATCCACCTAAACAAGATAAAAATAAACAAATTGAGGAACACAGTCCCGTATATTTGGACGTCTAACCAGATGCTCCTAGTAATATCAAGAAGAGAAAATGATGACGGGTGGGTTCCAATGATTTTAACACGCGCAATAGATTGGAGAAAGGCACACAACTCAGCATTAAGATAAGTTCGAGTGACTGCAAAGGAGAGTCCATTTTAGAAAAAAATTGACCTAAACCAATTAACTACGACCCCAAATCTATACCAGTCTTAACAACAATGCTTGGACTCAGCAAACCCCAATGAACTAAGCAATCATCAATAATGATCCCTTCTCTCCCCCAATTTTTCTAATTTAAAATTTACTTTCTCACTCTTCACACAATTCACTACCTAACAACTTGCCGCCTCACAACATATTAGCTCCGAAAATAGCCCTTCATCCACTTCCCAACTCCTACCCAGTCCCATTCTACACAACTCTTCAATTTCACTCAGTCCCAATAATGCCCACAAAATATTTACTCATGGCATTATCTGTCCTACCAGCTGCACAACGGGTCTAATTCCAATCAGATTACATTCACCTTCAAATGAACCTACGATGGTAAAGCACTACCACATCTATCTACAGCTTCTAGGCTCCCAGAGTTAAAAATAATCAAATAAGAAGCATTCTTAAGCTTAATTGCAACATTTTTTCGACAGTAAGGCGTGTATAACTCAATTTTCCACAAATATCTTACTTATAATTATAACGACACGAGTAAGAATAAGGTGAGTGTCTATAATATTAGGCGAGTGACAAAAAATTCGACGATTAGGAGATAGGCTCCGTCATGTCCTATATCATTACTAGTCCAGGAACAAAGCCAACTCAAAGATTTAGAAGTTGCAGTATCTTATATGAAACAAGAATAGGCAATGCCAAGACAGCTGAATTTAGAAACATGCCGGACAATCCAGGTCGACTGGCCATAAACTCACATAATTCAGGAGCAAACTTGTGCCACTACAACTGCCCATGAATCGGTAATATTTCAGAAGCCTTTCGAATCATCAAGCTAATATAACTCTCCAAACTAAGGGCACTAATTAATCATAGGCTTTAGATAGTATTCTAAGTTGTAAATTATGAATCCAAAACCCAGAAAAAATGTTTTACGAGAAATGTCATTCCCAACATAAAATTCAGCTAATCTCCATAGGTAAGCAGCTGTGTAAACTAGTCATCGTATGGGACAACTTAAAAGGACATCAACCTAAAACCATAAAAAAAAATGTTCAAAATTGCCAAAAACTCCATGGAGAAGTGAAAAGCAAGTTTCACATAAAAAAACCAACGAAATTCCAAAGGGACGGATCATGATGAAACAAATATAGAGAGGATTTCTTCAGGATTAAATATTGTGCAGGCATTAAACTAACAACCTAAAGTCATTAAACGTTCACAGGAAGATCATCATTGCAGAAGATATGATACACATTTAGTTAAGATTCAGAATGAAAATCTCTGCACAGAATGAGCGAATCAAACTTTCCAATGAATTAAACATCAAGTATATGCATATATAACCTAATTAATCATTTTACAACTAGATTTTTTTTCCTGCCAAAGTACAGAAGAGTGATTAAAGAATTAAGTAGCAATCACTACGTTGTATGTGCATAAAAAAAAACAAACAGAAGAATCAAGTGACAAAAACCTTACCCGTGAGGGAATTTGCTATCAAAACGGGCTTCAACACGAAGCCACCAGAGTAAAACTTGGCGGCCACAACTTCCAAGGGGTTCAACCATAGAAGGATCCTTCAACAGAAATAAAGGGCTTTCTAAATCATCATCACCAACATCAAATTCATCCAGATCCTTAACCCAGTCTGGCTTATGTTCACTTTGCTTCCAAAGCAACCTGGAATTCAACACAAACCCAGCCCATTCAAGCTGCCTGGGAAGCACAGTCGCTCTGTCATCAATATTTTTTGCTGCTTTCCCCACGTATGGAAGCGAATTGAAAGTGTGCCAACCAATTAAATTGTTCGATGAGTTACAAGCAGGACCTTGAACAGGCATTAGTGTATCGTCTACATCATTAGTTTTCTCTTTATTTGCAACTAATAATTCATCCTTACTAACAGAGTGAGTAAGTATTCCAACTGAAAGAGCACCAAACCATTGCACACTCTGAATCTCATCAAACATCTCCATACTATGCATATTGCTGTCATCTGCGAATATTACGATTCCATCTAGCATCCCTTCCCTCACAATTCTGCACCAAAATACACCAACTAATATAATTCTCGGATTCTTTTTAATGGAAAAAAGGGCATTAAAGACTGAAAAAAGTGAATGACGTTAGAAATAAAAATTCCCATTTTCCCCGAGTCTCTAATTTTCACTACCAAATCCAATTTGCTGTTAGATGGAAAGCAACTGAACAATAAAAAACCCAATAGTATACCTCAAAGCGTGAAGTCTCATCTGAGCCTCCAATCGATGGCGACCTTCCCATGAGTTGGGCATCCGCTGATCAAACCCAACGTGAATGATATCGCGTCTTGATTTTTCGACGATGGAAGCAGTCTCGTTGGTAACTCCACCAGCCTCCACTATGATCCAAACAAGCTCGTACGGAACCAGCATAAGCGAGTGCATCACGCCGGTTAAGTGCAGGGCCTGGAACGTTCTTACATACGTTGGGGTGACAGCTATCACCTTGCGAGGATTTTTTACCCCGAACTGACGCCTCTGCTCCAACTGAACAGTCTCGATGATTTGGTGAGCCTTCATAACCTCACTTGGGTTAGGATGCGGCCAGGGCCTAATACGAATCCCGTGCCGCCCAACAATCACGCGGCTGTTCGGGCTAGAGACGGTGGTAGAGCTCTTGTTCGCCAGACTATCAGGATTGAGAATCGGATTAGAGGCATCTGAATTTCGAGAAATGTCAGTGACCAATCGAAAGGGAGGAAGATAGAGGTTGGGGTTGGTGGAAGTGGAGAAGAGAAGGAAGAAAACGAGGCGAGAGAAGCGGAACCCGAGGACAAGGCTGATGAGGCAGCATAGACCGTGAAGAAGCAGCCAAAAGATCCCAGAAGATGACTTGACCTGACCATCGACCGACGAATCCAGTTGAGACGACCCTCTTAAGCTGTTGCTCCGACGGGCAGCATAGCTCTGCTGTAAGGCCGACAGCTTCATTCTCTCTTCGACTCGCTCGTGTGCCCTTCGTCAGAGAGAGAGAGAAAGAGTGATTCGAAATCTGGGTTTGTAAGGCGGGGTCACTGGTTGCGTTTCTTCAAAGTAGAAACCAAATCAGGAGGAAAGAGAGAGGAGGTTGAGGATGGTGAAGGTGGTGGGTGTAACTTGGAGTCTACGAATGAACGCTGCTACGGCTTCCCCCTGGCCTGGATCAGTGGAATTGGCAGAGAAGAAGAAAGAAGAAGAAAGGGACCCACAAGAGATGGTGGGTTGAATGCCATTTCCGACAACGATGCCCCTCCTCACCGCTTAAATTATGGACTCTTTACGTCTTTCCTTTCCTTTTAAAATTGTTCATAATTTAAAACTAAATATTCTTTTTCTTCCATTCTCGATAAAGATAAATTTTAAAAAATTATAATAATATTAACTTTACTTTTTTATTATATTTTATAAAAATAATTACTAACATATAATAATTTATAAATAATTAATTTATTATATCAATTATATAAATTATTATTCGACAATAATCTTAACATTAAAAGAAAAAAGATTTATGATATTATAATTACCATGAAATAATTAAATACTTACCTAAACTAGGATTGAAATACCAATTTTGAGGGAGTTGTATAATTACCTTGTAGAGACTACATACAACCAATCATTAGTAGACTTCTTTTCTAAACCCCATGACAATGGTTTATACCATTTAGCAAATTAGAACCTTTTTTTAAGTAACTTACATTTTGGTCTTTATATTTTTAATTCTCAATAAATGCTTATACTTACATTAAATTCAACGCATGACAATCTCATCCAACAACAATTTGTGCACAAGCATTTAAAGGAAATCGGGTTACAATTCTTGAACTAAGACGCGACGGTTGGCAACAACGTTACGAAGTCCAGAAACGTTGTCCGAAATTTAGAGAAGAGTTATATTTTTCGTTTAATAATATGCTCATTATGGAAATGGCTCAGTCTAAGATAAAGTCTAGCGACTAGTAAAGTAGAGCACGTGTCAGATGATTTTATTTATAAATAATATTATATTTATTTTTTTTATTTTATTATCTTAAGATATTCAGTGATGTATCAAATAATAATTATTGTAATTAATATAATAAATTATAATTAATTAAATAATATATTTATTATACAGATCATTTCATGACATGTTAGTTAGTACTGTGAGAGATAATAATAGAATAAATGTACCCTTATGCTTTATTTTTATTCATTGCAATATGTTTATATAGAATGAAATTTTAATTGATTGATTTCACCCTTATTAACTGTCAACCAGACCATTGTAAAGAATAATTAGTGAAAATATTATATTTTTCTTGACAATAAGACCCACTAACGACAATTAAAAGACAGAGACATAACATTTTGTGTTGACTTTATTGAAATTAAATGCAAAATCATTTAAAATGAAATTAAAAATTAAGGATTTTATGGACAAAAATTAAAACTAGAAGATCAAATGAAAACAAATTCTAAATTATGATGGGCAATAATGTATTTTACCTTTGTTTTTCCTTTTCCTACACTTGTAGAATATTTACCAGTGATAGTGATGATAAAAAAAATTCACTTTTCTTCTTCATTTTTAAAAATTTTGTTGGGGTTCCTGTGGAGCGAAGATTCTCACGTGAATAAAATGCTAGATTTTATTGTGAACTAAATTCTAATTGAATAGAGTCGAATTCATATTTTAATATAAGATTTTGTGATTTTCTATATATTAACGTTTGAGTTTGAGTCGTAAAGCTCAGTGACACATATTTATATCTTAATTTTTAATTGTAAATTTATCATCTGTTCGTGATTTTCTCTCCAAAGAAGTTTTCATGTAAATTTCAATAATTATATATATTTTTTGTATATATATTTTTTAATTATTGTTGGATATTCAGCAGAAAATAATACTAAAGGACAAGAAAGAAAAAACAAGCATTTCAATGTAAAACGATGCGACCAATGAGCCAGCATA
Organism: Begonia peltatifolia; assembly: GCA_022433055.1. Classification (NCBI taxonomy): domain Eukaryota; kingdom Viridiplantae; phylum Streptophyta; class Magnoliopsida; order Cucurbitales; family Begoniaceae; genus Begonia; species Begonia peltatifolia. Next base: position 4,741,221 of record CM039522.1, read on the forward strand.
GTAAAAGAGTTATTGCGTCATTTTATGGAAATTTTGACATTTCTTATCTTTGTAAGACTTCAGGTTTTACAAGATTAATAATAAAGAAACTAATAATAATGGAATTAAAGGCACTAAAATAATTGGAAATAATGCATAAATAGAAAACATACTAAGTAGAATACATAAAATTAAATATTTAGAATTTATTTTCTTTTATTATGCCCTTGTTTTTTGTTTTTTGTTTTATTGAGGCCGGATCCAACTCAGGACAGACCTCAAACCTGCCCCTTCCTTCTCTGGTGAGCCATCTCACTAACAAATTATTTGAATTTTTTTGCATTATATTTTTCTAGTGCGCTCATGACCACCCAGTGGGGGATGGGATTGAGCTCGAGCACCATCTCGACTTCCCCAGCTCGACCTGTTGCTAACGTCGATAGGGTATGTTGCACGTGATTTGACAGCATTATCTATTTAGAGAGAAAAACTCTATGTTGGTAAGATCGACAATAATTGTTATTTTCACTATTAGTTGTGACTTTCGAGTGAGCATTATGGCCATAAGGCTTGGTAACGCACCTGGAGACCAAGTCCATTTTTGTTTTATTTCAAGGTTCGGTCGGGGTCTAGTCCGACCTCGAATCAGTGTTGTACCTTTTGTCAACAGGTGGACTGGATCGTTTTCTCCAGTGGATCGAATTTATTTTTAAAGAACTATGGTGCTAATGGAAAGATGACCAGTCCGTAGGTCGCCTAAAAGTCGGCTCGATAGACCAAAGTTGACGTTGGGCCACTCAAAACTGGACAGCTCGACTGGCCATGGACCTTGGTTAAGGCGAAGGACCATAGGGCATGACCTCATGCTAGAGGCCCTATCTCCAGCAGGGTCGGGAGCACAACTTCATTAAACTTTTGTTCAAGTGTCTATTAGTATATCATCTTACTTAAACAATAACTTTCTTGTAATAGTCTTTCATCATTTCTTGCCAACACAAATTTTTTAATAAAATATTGAAATTGCCATCCACAAATTATGATCGTTGACGGAGATCATGAAAGCAGAAGATGGTTCACTCCTGGGTGTGGACTACTAGTTGTGTACGACTTCAAGGGCTCGACCACGAGTTCCCAACGTTCAGTATTTGGGCTTAAGTACTCAACATTAAGTGCTCAACATTGGTGCTCAGGCCAAGTTTCTCATCCATTGTCGTTAAATGATACTTGATCATGTTATTATACGATAACTTCATATTAATTTAAAAAGATTATGTAGACTTTATAAAAAGTATAAAAAATAAATTGAATATATGATACGAAGTAATTTAAAAATCAAATATAAAAACTAAGAACTATGATTCATTAGAAAATAAAGAAGACTAAAAATACAAAATCACATATGAGTTGGTTATGAAAATCTAAAAGAAAGAGTTATAACAATATGAATAAATTTCAATAAATTACATGCATGAAGATACATAAAGCAACATGAATATGGATAGAGATGCATTAAGATTCATCAGGATGCAAGAAAAGACCAAAATATCAAAATTAAAAAACTTCCCTGTAAGGTGGCCTGCGTGCTTGCGTACCCGCACTTAGCACGCGTTGCACCCTGTTCCCCTAAAGTGGGCCCGCATTTGCTTTTGCGCCCCCGTACCTTCCTTGCGGGCCCCAGTGTGCCGCACCACGCATCCTACGCATTCCAGGGCACGCCAACACACTCCAACGCATATAAAACTTTACTTTGTTATATTTCCATGATTTTTTTTCAGTTTGTATCAGTTGAGTTTCTTTAACTCTGTCTTGCTTTCTATAATATTTTAAAATTTTTTAGGGATATTTTTATATTTTCTAAATTTATTTTAGCCTATTTAAACACTAAAGTTGTATTCATTTGGAAACACAATTTATGATGAAATAAACTTTTGAGTTTTTTACAGAATTTTCTCTTGAATTCTTTGTGAAGAAATAGATCTTCTTCAAGTCAAATATCGAGAGATAAAATTGATAGCTTTTTTTTCTTATCAACAAGTTTGGTCTAAGTTAAGTTTTTTGTTTGATAACTTTAGTTCCGTCGACAAGGTTTGATCGGGGTCAATTTTTTTTTTACTTGATTCAAAGGCGTTACTGAATTTTATTTTGCATTGTTAAAGGATATCAAATTTAATATACCCATGGTTCTTATTATTTTGTATAAGAGCAGAGACTTCTAGATTCAAGCGTTATTTTTATATTTTGTCAATCTCTTCTTCCCTTGAATTTTTTTTTTCAAAATTATTCTTATTAAAAAAAATTATTTTTTTTTTCTTACTCTTAAAGTTTTGAATTTCATTCTTGAAATTTTGATTCTTACACTTAAAGTTTCAAATTTTATTCATAAATTTCGATTCTTTTTCTTAAAGCCTCGAATTTCACTCTTGAAATTTCGACTATTGTTTTTAAAATTTCGAATTTCATTTTTAAAATTTTGATTAACATTCTTAAAGTTTCGAACTTAGCTCATAAATTTTCGACTCTTATTTTTAACGTCTCGAATTTTATTCTTACAATTTCGACACTAATTTCTTTGATATCATTATTCTCATAAATTCTTATCTGTTATTGTACTTTGTTATTTTTCTTTAGTGATTAGTAGCAAAGTTTCCTTAATTGATTATTCATATTCTTTTCTTTCAAAATAATTTGATTATACTATTCTTGGAGGTTTGAATACTTAGCTCAAAAGTTTGATAGTACTTGTTTTTGCTTGTTGAATATTTTCTTTGATTAAATTTTTTACATAAAGAGTAAAAATAGAAAATTGAGAGATAAAAGACACGGGGGTGAGGTTATTCTATAAAAGTCATATTTTGAGTAAAACACAAGTAGAGTGACATTATTTGAATGTAACCACGAGAGGGAGTGCGTGAGTTCTGTTTATTATTTTTTTCACTAACACGTTTTATTCCTTTTCTTGAAATCACGAGTAGAGTGAAGGAGAACGCTATAATTTTGATCCAAAGATATTCATGAAGACTATACAAGATAAATTTAAGACACTAAACATGCAATTTGATATATTGGAGTCCACAACGACAAGTCATCACGAAAAGGTAAAGCACCCATAGCATATGAACATGAAGAATCATTCGCGGATGACAATTATGTAAGAAAAAGGGATTGGAAACAAATCGAGATGATGGAAACGTAAGCAATATCAAAATGGTAATTCCACCTTTCTAAGATAAGAGTGATCTAGAACTATATATAGAATGGAAAAGAAAAGTTAATCATATTTTTGAATTTTATAATTACAACATTAAAGAAAAGATCAAGTTGATCATGATGGAGTTCACTGATTATGCAAACATATGGCGTGATGTAGCAACCCGAAAACCTTCACGGTTCCCGGTACGCTAACTACTACTACTCACTGCTCTGATACCATCTCTGTAGCGACCCAAAAACCCTCACGGTTCCCGGTACGCTAACTACTACTCTAACGTATACACTTGGGTAAAATTCATGTAAAAATTTAAAAAAAATTCTTTCCTTGAGTTGAAACGACCTTTTTGAAAATGTTTGAAAACGTTGCAGTAGATGACTTTGATCTAAAATCAATTTAAATAAAATTTCAAGTTTTGAAAACACTAAAAGACATTTTCAGTCGACCCTCGTAATCACCAGTCGACACTTCATTTGCCTCTGTTTTCATCGGTCGACCTTAGCGGTCGACACCTCTCTGTTCATAACACTAACCAGTCGACACCTGTGAACACAGGTCGACAGTCCAATCTTCTCTGCCCACACAGGTCGAATCCTGTGGTCGACACTTTTACGCTCATCACAGAGAGCGGTTGACACTTGTCTTCACAGGTCGACACCTTCATCCTCTCTGTTTCCATTGGTCGAACCTTGCGGCCGACACTTCTACCATCTTTACACTAACCGGTCGATACTTCCAAAAACAGGTCGACACCTGATATGACTCTGTCTTCGTAGGTCGACCTTCGCGGTGGACACTTGCAAAGGTTTGGTCGACCACTAAGCCTATCGGTCGACACTTTCTTCCCAAAATTCTGCCTAAAAACCTTAAAACTTAACAAAATTAATCGAAATTCGACTCAACGTTAAAATAACATACAACGTACACATTTCCAATCAACTCCAAATCGCTATATACATCAAAACTACTACCAAACATTTGAAATCTATTTATTATTAAAAACGACTCAAAATGACTCCGACTTGACCCCTAAACCCGTACCTATGAACACCATGTCAAAATTGCCTAACAACCGGCCGCATCGTCCACATGCGTCCTCCTCAAACTGCCTCATAATCTTGAGCTTGCTCTGAGTACTCACCAGCTATCGCTTCGTTACCTACATCACAGAACTCATCTATTAGTCTAATGCTAAGTAAGTAATGCATAAAAACATAATACTATAAACAAACACATCCTAACATATGCAGTTTCTACAGTTTCGTCTCTACTTTCGTTTTCGTCTCTATTTTACATCTTCTTTACCTTCTTACTACTAGGTTATTCTTTACGTGCTAGACCAAAGTGACACAGCTCGCTGTCTCAATCATAGGACAAGGCCAACTTGAGTCTAGTAAAGTGACGCACCTCGAGGTCCACCTCTCGGGATAAGACCACCATGTAAAGCAGGAGAAGTAGTGACACACCTTGCGGTCCCCCTCATAGGACAAGGCCACTCAACCCCTCTTTTATTATCCTCTTACGTATCTTCTTATTTCATTCGTCTCATCACATCCTACTATTTGACTTCGTGATGTGCCCCAGAGGGCCATCACTCGATCACAAACCAAGGCACGAACTTTATCCAACCTGTTAACTAACAACTTCAATTCTTTTGCAGGAATTACAGGTGTCGAATGCCTCTTCGCGAATTTGGAATGGGATCCAAGCACAAATGACAAGGATCAACCCTTGCACTTGCTATCGTGGCAGATAAAGGTGGAAGCACATGAAGAAGGGATTTGTCTCCCTCGGAATTAATTTGTAATTGAATTTTATTCGGCAAACATTCGCCTTATGTTTTTATTGGCAAACATTCACCTTCCTGTGATGTTTTATAATTTCATGCATCCTTAAGCCTTATGATTAGATGTATGTTAAGTTAGATGGTGGTTAGAAGCAACAATTGGGCCAGAGTTTAGCAGCCCACTGATGCAACAAATGGGCCAAAGCTTGAAGAGTGATCTGGTGTGCAAGTGGACTAAGAATGGCCAACCATGTGGCCCATTGCGAAGTTCAAGCCCATTCTAACCTTCAGCCACTCTAGGTCTATAAATACATGGCTATTGGTGTGTGTAAATGTTGTTGAATATATGAGAAATAGCCCTTTTGTGTTCAGCCGAAGAAGTTGAAGCTTGGTGAACGGTAAGGCTCGGTTCGGTCAAGAACCGAGAAGGAGTTTATCTCCTTGAGTTTTCAAGCCCGAGGTCGCTTGAATAGCCATCGTTCCACTCGTCGTCCCTCTCTTTTCCAGAGAAGGATACACAAAGAGAGTGGCCAGAAACCGGTCCCGGTTGCTGCCGTCTTCCTTCAAAAGATCGTTATGCCGAGAGCCTAAAAGGTTGCTCATCGGATAGCATTCGGTTTTCTGCTTATATTTTGTTTTTCTGTTTCGTTTGTGGGTAAAACACGACTCATTCGAGGTGGAATCGTATCACTTCGTAAAAACATGAAAATTCATTTTCGTACTTTAAAACCATGAATCCATAATCAACTAAAGCATAACATAAAATAAACGTGCATGCGACCTACCGATCTGTGATGTAGGTTCGAAGGCAAAAACACCTATTACACTACTTACCTGTCGTCTTAGCTTTTCGTGGTGCTCGTTTAACCAAAAGCCTGCTCAACCTACAACAGAAACCGTTTTCCATCAAAACTCATCCCAATACTCTACTCACGCACTAAAACCACCATATTAACACGTCATTCCACGAACTCGCCAAAATCACTCACTAACCAAACTCGTCTCAAAATAAGCCTAAACTTCCAATGTGCATAAGTTTTGCGTCTGTTATCGGAATCACTCGATTTCAGAGGTTAAATGCTCCACTCATAACCTAGTTTAGCATACTAAAACAAAATTTAAAACAACTAACCATAAGTAGGTTAAAACTCCACAAAATAGATCAGATTTCACACTGAAATGCCCAAAATTCCTGTTCTCGGTTCTCTTCACAAAAGTCATTCAATTCCTCATCAATCCATCACACTCTAACCTATTAAGTATAATCTAACTATCGTTGGAGATTTCGAATCTAGAAAACCCCAAGTTACAGCTCAATACTCTCGGTTCTCCTCAAAATTCGGAGTTCATCACCCTCAGCCAGCACATCGTTAGTTCTACCTCCTAATTACCCCTAGAAACCGAGCTCAATCAATCGGAAATTTGAAAACCACCAAGCACTCACACTCGATTTATAGAAACCGAAACAGGGGTTTACCTTCGGTTCCCAGCACAGAAAGGGCCAAACCGGCTCCTCCTCTCAGTTCGTCAGAGTTCTCTGCACATAGACGGAAGGAGAAGGCATTGAGAGTGGCGACCTTCGATTGCCGGCGTGCACGACTTTCTCTCACGGGAGAGAAAACAGACAAAGGGGGTTTCTGCGAAAAACCCCCAATCATCAGTTTAAAACTGATGTTTTAATTATAGTTTTTTTATAATAATAATAATAATAATAATAATAATAAACTAATTACTCTTTCGTCCTCACACTTCAATCTTTTAATCAAACGGCTATTCAGTTCGTTTCCGATCGGATTCTTAAAATTTTCTCTTCTCCATTAGTCTCAAAATAATCTTTTATCTATTAGTACAAATTTTTCGCTCTCGGATCCGACCAAAACTCTGCCGTTTACCAATACGAATTTCTAAAAATTAAATTTAAGAAAATCCCGGGTGTTACATTCCACCTTCCTTAAAAGAAATTTTGTTCTCAAAGTTTGCGTAACGATCACTTCCTAATATCGACGCCGCCAATTCCATCATCAAGCTCTCTTCAAACAACGTCAATTCTACCTTAAGCTCTTAGTTTTTAAACGTCCTTATGATCAACTTCATTCTTCAACCTGTGATCGTTTTACTTATCCTCAAGTTTGTTTCATCAAACTACTTCCTGGTTTCCATTTATATCCTAAAACTTTAGTGGTTCACCCACTAAGGCCTTAGCCTTATGGTCCTCCCGTCAATAACTTTTAAAACTATGTATCTGATTTCGGTTTCACGATCACGTTTGCAACATTCAATTTAAACTATCTGCATCCCTATTTCTGTATTGAGCACTATCTAATTCTCATAACTCAATTTTGTACTTTACATTCAACTGTTCATTAATTTAATCAGTTATAATCCAACTTCCCTAAGTTCTCTATTCTAACTCCATATCTAGCCTCCCTTGGCTATAATTCGCTCAAACCCTAACTTCCTTACCCCATTCATCACTACTGACTTCATACTTGAACCATTCTAAGCTATTCACTCTAACCTCAAATGATTTCTAAATATTCTTCTTACTCCCATACAATAATTCATCCATCAGTCTTATTATTTGCAAACTTGTTGTAGACCATGCTACACTGTTGCTCCATGCCTCCTTGAATTCTTAAGTTCTCAGGCCTCACCCAATAGTAATTCTATTCATTTAACCACAATTCCAATCTCCGAAACCGCCTAACTAAATTTCTTCTCTATATCCTCTCAACAATATTTCATCCAAATTCTCAATTCTCAAGTTCCTACTTAGCACCGCTGATAAGATACTACTCTAAATCTCCTCGAGTCACATTTGTTTCGACTAAGTACCTTAATTCTTAAAAAAAATTCTAAGTCCTTAATTTTCATCGGTAAACTAAATCCCTACAAAATCCTTGTCGGTAGTCCACTATCTCATCGACGTAGTTCTTCAGAATTCTCTTCAATTAGAGTCTCAGACAAGTATTATTTAGTCCTTATATCTTCGTCCAAGATTATTAGAAATTATGCGCTTGAGCTCTCAGCTCATTCATAAATTTCCTGATCATGTTTTGACTAATTCAAATCTCCCAACATAGTCATATATATTTCATTTTCCCAACATACACACTAGCATACAGAATTTCACTTCCAGTCCCTTAACTTCTTTGCAATTAGCTATGCTCCTCCACTCCTGATCATTCTATCTCATATCCAAATATCTCAATTATGTTTATATGTTCTTAACCAACTCACATACTCCTTGATCAAACAACACCAAGTACCTGACACTTGTACTATTATCATTCCTCTTTATTGATTAATCTTCCAAGATGGTATCCAATCCCTAGAGTGGTGAATAAACTATTCACTTAAATACAACCTTCGTAGTTATGTTCATTAGATTTAATTTAGTCAATACATTCCCTAGTTATTTATAAGGTACTATTAAATTCTCATATCTCCAATTGAATCATTCTAAACTACACCTCTCAACACACAATCCCTTTTTTATCATCTAATTTAGCTCTGTTTCTATGTTCCTTTGAACTAAATGTACTCTAATCCTGAAGTTCTTACTTTAATATCCTCAAGTATCTCCTCTATTGAGCAACACTAAATATTTAAGACTCATTTTCTCATGTTGAATTGTCCATTATTAAGCGGATCAGTTACATTCTAAAATTTGTTATCTTGAATGCACATTACTTTTTAAAATTTTTTAGACTAAATATCTCAGTATAATTTCAATCATAAGAGTTTCGAGATTTTCACCGCTTCGTCACACTACGATGGTTACAAGTCTTCGCATTGATACTTATTTCCTATAGTCATGGTCCAATCCGATCACTGGATGTAACTCTATATAAAGTTGTCATCCATTTCTCATTGATTCCTTAATGCCTTGAACTAACACTTAATATTCCTCTATGTCTTCGAGTCGCATGTAACCAAATGACGGCTAAAACATGGTCTCTGAATTTCTAAACTAAATTATACGACATACAACTGTATCCTCTATTTCCTCAACTTCTCATTGATCGACTTTATCCTTACGTATGACTCTTCGGTTTAACTCAAACTTCTAACTACCCAACCCATACCCTACACAACCTTTCTAACAGCATACGTTCTGTGGGCAATTGCTATTAGGTACATGAATTTCTTTATTCACAATAAAATGGGTTATGCATCTGTAATGACTAAAGTAGATATCTTGTACCTGTAGGCTAGCAGCTCGTCCCATTAATCCTTGCATTGATCTTTCTTTTTACTCACAACAACCCTAATAATATCAATACTTTGCTAAAAATTCAGTTTTATATTCTCCCTTGGCTGTCTAATTACTCCATTAACCATTTGAATACGAGCTTTTCGTTGAGGTTCCCCAATGCCCACGTACCCTTGACATTGCAGTACTCCTTGTTCAAGGTTGGTTACTTCCTTTCGTCAGACTATGCTTGTCTAAATTAAATATTCAAGTCTAATTCCATATTTAATTCCGTCAACTTAACTCTACGGCGTAAGTCGTTTTAAAAATTAGTCAATTAAGTCTCCTAATTATCACTTCTCCTAGTTGTTCCACAATAAAGGCTACCCTATGTGCCACATTGAACATAAGCCTTATGCTTACGTTTCACAATCTTATTTGGATCACTCAAACCCTACAACTTAACCTTCACTCTCTCAAGCCAAAAGAAATCTTCTCACTGTATGAATCCTTTATTTCACGACCCTACGACCCTAACAGGAAGTCGTGAATTAGATTCTTAAATCGTGTTCATGGAAACATCCTTAGGTTTTATCTTTGACCTTAGATTTTAGTCCACAACGGGCTTAACCTCCAATAATCTATACCTTGAGATTCGGTCATGACATTCACTCAGTAATGAATATTCTATCCTAGATATCGTAGCTAGAACTATGCACTATAGTCTTCCAACTTCTATCCTCTAGAAGTTAAACTCATGATAAATGACGAATCTAATCATCCCTATTCTTATGAGAATGCATGTGCCAGCTACTTAGCCCTATGGTAGTGCTCATTCTTAACGTAAATCTTGCACATAGTACTATTTCCAATTTCCTCTCTACTTTGATCAACTGAGGTACTTGAACCCGAATTCCCATGATTGTCTCTACTCATATACCTCTCTCAACTTTAGCCGTAAATCGGGCTGGGGCTTGAATTTTCATGTCTTTCTTTGTTCATAGTATTCCTAACTGACGGGATTGTCTGTTCACTAACTCTGTTACCTATCTAATCGTTAACGAATCATCCTTACTCCTAGAGTCAGCTGCCTCTCTCGACACTCGTGGCGTCTTGGTCGTCTAGACATTCTGACTAATTTCTTGGACAAAACAATTTACTTGCATAAATATCTAATAACTGCAGTTAAACTCAAAAACTTACAGTTGTCGAAGTACGTCAGTGCGGCGATTAGCGCTATAAGGCAATCATTTGAATAGTTTGACCCATTGACTCTAACACTCGTAGCATCCCCTTCTACTGCATATTGATTGTCCCCTCTACTTTCCCCAAGCGGTGTAGGAATTGTGACAGACCCTCGTGCCTTCACAATCTCACCCCTCCTCCGAGGAGCCCGACCTCCTTATCAGCCATACTTCTGGTCAGGTAAAAGCTCTGATACCATCTCTATAGCAACACGAAAATCCTTACAATTGTAGGTATGCTAACTACCACTACTCACTGCTCTGATACCATCTCTGTAGCGACCCGGAAACCCTCACGGTTCCTGGCACGCTAACTACTACTCTGACGCATACACTCAGGTAAAATTCATGTAAAAATTTAAAAAACTTCCTTCCTTGAGTTGAAACGACCTTTTTAAAAATGTCGCAACGAAAGACTTCGATTTAAAATCAATTTAAAAAAAATTTCAAGTTTTGAAAACACTAAAAGACATTTTCGGTCGACCCCGTAATCACCAGTCGGCATTTCATTTGCCTCTATTTTCATCAGTCGACACCTCTCTGCTCATCACACTAACCGGTCGACACCTGTGGACACATGTTGACACTTCAATCTTCTCTACCCGTACAGGTCGAACCATGTGGTCGACACTTCTACGCTCATCACAGAGAGCGGTCTACACCTGTCTTCACAGGTCGACACCTTCATACTCTCTGTTTCTATCGGTTGAACCTTGCAGTCGACACCTCTACCATCTTTACACTAACCAGTCAACACTTCCAAACATAGGTCGACACCTGATATGGCTCTGTCTATGTAGGTCGACCCTCACGGTCGACATTTACCGGGTTTGGTTGACCACTAAGCCTATCGGTTGATACTTTCTTCCTAGAATTGTGCCTAAAAACCTTAAAACTTCACAAAATCAATCGAAATTCGACTCAATGTTAAAATAACATACAACGAACACATTTCCAATCAATTCCAAATCGCTATATACAGCAAAACTACTACCAAACATTTGAAATCCATTTATTATTCTAAACGACTCAAAATGACTCCGACACGACTCCTAAACTCGTACATATGAACACAGTGTCAAAATGCCCTAACAACCGGTCACATCGTCCCCATGCGTCCTCCTCCAATTGTCTTCTAATCTTGGGCTCGTTCTGAGTACTCACCAGCTATCGCTTCGTCACCTACATCACAGAACTCATCTATTAGCCTAATGTTAAGTAAATAATGCATAAAAACATAATACTGTAAACAAACACATCCTAACATATGCAGTTTCTATAGTTTCGTCACTATCTTACATCTTTTTTATCTTCTTACTACTGGGTTCTTCTTTACGTGCTATACCAAGGTGACACACCTCGCGGTTCCCCTCATAGGATAAGGCCAACCTCAGTCTAGTAAAGTGACGCACCTCGCGGTCCAACTCTCAGGACAAGGCGAACACGTAAAGTGGGAGAAGAAGTGACGCACCTTGCGGTCCCCCTCATAGGAGAAGGCCACTCAACCCCACCTTTATTATCTTTTTACGTATCTTCTCATTTCATTCGTCTCATCACATCATACTGTTTCACTTCGTAAAAACATGAAAATTCATTTTTATTTCGTTATCGTACTTTAAAACCATGAATGCATAATCAACTAAAGCATAACATAAAATAAACGTGTATGCAACATACTGATTTGTGATGTAGACCTGAAGGCAAAAGCACCTAGTATACTACTTACTTGGCATCCTAGCTTTCTGTGATGCTCGTTTCACCAAAAACCTGCTCAACCTACAACAGAAATCGTTTTTCGTCAAAACTCATCCCAATACTCTACTCACGCACTAAAACCACCATACTAGCACGTCACTCCACGAACTCGCCAAAATCGCTCACTAATCCAACTCGGCTCAAAATCAGCCTAAACTTCCAATGCACATAACGTTTGTGCCTGTTATCGGAATCACTCGATTCTAGAGGCTAAATGCTCCACTCATAACCTAGTTTAACATACCAAAACAGAATTTAAAACAACTAACCATAAGTAGGTTAAAACTCCAATAAATGGAACCGGATTTCACACTAAAATGCCCAAAATTCCTATTTTCGGTTCTCTTCACAAAAGTCATTCAATTCCTCATCAATCCATCACAGTCTAACCTATTAATTATAATCTAACTATCGTTGGAGATTTTGAATCCAGAAAACCACAAGTTACAGCTCAATACTCTCGGTTCTGCTCAAAATTCAGAGCTCATCACCCTCAGCCAGCGCACCGTTAGTTCTACCTCTTAATCACCCCTAAAAACCAAGATCAATCAATCGAAAATTTGAAAACCACCAACCACTCATACTCAATTGACAGAAACAGAAATAGCAGTTTACCTTCGGTTCCCAGCACAGAAAGGGCCGAATCGGTTTCTCCTCTCAGCTCGTCGGAGTTCTCTGCACGTAGATAGAAGGAGAAGGCGCTGAGAGTGGCAACCTTCGATTGCCGATGTTTTTATTATTATTTTTTATAATATTAATAATAATAATAAAATAATTACTCTTTTGTACTCACACTTCAATATTTTAATCAAACGGCTATTCAATCTGTTTCTTGTCGGATTCCTAAAATTTTCTATTCTACATTAGTCTCGAAATAATCTTTTATCTACTAGTATAAATTTTTCGCTCTCGATTCTGACTAAAACTCCGCCGTTTACCAATATGAATTTTTGAAAATTAACTTTCAGAAATTCCCGAGTGTTACACGTGATCAATTACTAAGAATCCAAAGGTATATGGTGAGCAACCCATTCGTACATGGGTGGACACAAAGGTAATATGGACAAAAAAATTTATTCCTAACCATTATTGTCGAGATTGGTGTAGGAAACTACAATGATAGACTCAAGAATTTAAAAGTGTGGAGGAATAATACCAAGAGATAGAGGTAGCCATTATTAAAGCTAATGTAGAGAAGAATATGAAAGTTATGATGATACCATTTATATGAGGTTTGAATAGAGAAATTGCGGTTATATTCACAACATCATGTGGATCTAGAGATATTGATGCACAAGTCCATCAAGATTGAAAAACAATTTAAATGGAAGGTAAACTCAAAGATTGGATCGACATCAAAGTATGCTTGGAAATCAAATTGAAGGGATGAGAAATCAACTTTAAAACCAAAGGAAGAGTTCAAAGGCAAGTCATAACAAGCGCTACCCGTATGCAAGGTAAAATCGAAACTTCTACATCAAGTAAGACTCGTGAAATTAAATGTTTTAGATGTCAATAATTTGGTCATATTGTTTTTAATTGTCTAAATAAAAGAGCTAAAATTATATTGGATAATGGTGATATTGTAATAACCTGGAAAAAAATTTTTGGATTTTAAATCTAATTTCTAAAATTTTAAATTAAATTTCGGTTAAAATTTCGAGGGATATTTTAACGGGTAAATTAATTTATGAACTCGGTTTTGAAATTTGGGGGAGAGTTTTCAAAATTTTAAGTCGAAAAGACGAAAAATAATGGAGGTTCGGAGAAACGAAAATACGGAAGGGAAATTAGGTAATTAATTATGTAAAAAGAAAATTAATTAAATTAATTTTTATTAATATATATATAAAACAACTGAATGGCTTCGAAGAGAAGCCATTCGGCTGTTGATCACCGAGCGCCCGCGAGGAGAAAATAGAGCCCGAGCTGAGCACTGGCGTGCCAGACAATTCTGACGTGGCAAGGGGTCGGACGTGGTTTGGTCTTCCCGAGCTCAAAACCAAATATGAGCCCTATTTCAAATTTTCTGGTTTGGCCAAGCTTAGCACTCAGTTTCCTTCAATTTTCTGTGGACTTGGCCGAAATATTTGAGTGAATTGGAAGTGGGAATGTGTGAGTTTAGTGGATGGACAGTAGACGTCCAAGAGGAAGGGAGAAAAACTGAGGGGTTGAGCTTTGTTGGTTCAGTTTTCAGCTCTGTTTGTGGTGTGTGTGTGTTAGGTCGTGGATAGATGATCGAATTGTGGTCGGAGTGTGAGGGGATTGGGTGAAAATGCTAAAACCCGAGGGGGTGGGAGGTTTTCCTTCAGCCACCTCGAATTCTCGGCTTTGAAAATCCCGAATTTGATTTGATTTAGTCTAAATGGAGGAAATGTGATTTAATGGTAAAGGAAATTGGTGAATTGGAGTTGAAACTGAGAATGTAGACTTTTGAGTTTTGAAAATAGAATCATTTTTAGTGTTTTTGCTTAGCTTCGGTTTATCGTTTTAAAATCCCTTTTAATATGTTAAACTAGGTTATTAGAAGGACGTTTAGCAGCTACAATCGTTCAATTCCGATAAACGACGCAAAAGTTGTGCGTGTCAGAAAGTTTAGTCGAGCTAGTAAGCGTTTTTGGTGAAATTGTTGCACGTGATGTTAGTGTTGATGGTTTTAGTGTGTAAGATGAATTTTGAGATGAGTTTTGACGGATTTCGGTTTTGTTTTAGGTTGAGGCTTTTTTTTTTGGCAAAATTGTGCGCCGAGTGAGAATGCCAGGTAAATAGTGCATGCATGTGCTTTGCCCAGGTGGGCGGCGTATACTATGGAACAATAGGATTTGTTGCATTTTGATATGTGTGTTTACTTTTGTCATGCATCATGTTTTTTTTGAAAAATTGTACGAAAACGAATTTGAGCATAGTTTTGAATTGTGCAGTGTTGTGATAGTTTTGAATTGACGCGTGTGTGGGCTGCTTTGGCCTCTTTTCTGGAGAAACCAGGACGTTGGCGACGTGTTGAAGTGTAGTGTGGCACGAGGTTCATACTCACTCTAACATGGCTGTTGCAGATGTGGGCGTGTGTGGCAACTGTGGCCTAGTTGCTGGGGAGACCAGGACGGGGGCAACGTGTGACGCAAGGTTCACCCTCACCCTGGTGCGGTTGCTGTGTAGTGACGCGGGTGTGTAGCTTGTGGGCCTCGTTGCTGGGGAGTCCGAGATGGTGGCGACGTGTCAGGATGTAGTGTGGCGCTAGGTTCGTTCTAACCCTGGTGCAGCTGCCCTACGCGTCACAGATAATGATAACATGAGCGTGAAAGTAGAGACTGCATGTGATAGGATTGCATTGTCGATTTTACTTCTTATATCGCATTACTTACTGAGCATTAGGCTTATGATATGTGTTTTATGGTGTAGGTGCAGATATTGTTGTTGGTGAGCCCCGAGAGCCTAGTCCCGAGGCGTAGGACGGTTGGCGGCATGCTACCGAGACACTAGATGGCGAACTGTTAAGGCGACCCTACCCGTGGAGGTGGTGAGTACTGGTGAGGTGTTCGGGGTTACCCTTGTGGTATTTTGGGGACGGTTCTAGTTTACATGGTGTATAGTGTACAAATGTGATTTTTCTTGGTTGTTCGGATAGTTTTGAGGACGCGTATATGTATATTATGTATGAGCATTGTGTTGCTCTATACTGTGGATTTTCTTTATTGATAGTTGTTAGATTTATTTCATTCCACTATGTTTTTCCTTTGGTGATTTTATGGATGTATTTGGATGGTGTACTTTGAGAAATTATATGGTGTATTGTTTGCAGGTTGGGGTTAGTAGGTATAAGGTAGTCGAATCGAGTGTGCGGGGCACGCCGGCGTGCTGGTCGTGTGCACGGAGCGCGCTGATCAGGTCAGGGACGCTCGCGAAGAGCGCATCATGCCTGCAGGGTGCGTGAGGCACACGGCACTACAAGCGTGTGCGGGTCGTGCGACGTCGTGAGTGGGTCCGCGCACGCGAGCATGTGGCGTAGAGGTAGGGCACGCGGGGCATGCGGCGTTGAAATTGTGTGCGTGATGCGGGGGTGCTGGGATGGTGTGGGCGCGGCGCTGGGAGGGCTGGCGCCCGGTGCCCAAGGGGAGATGTGTTCGCGCGGGGTCGAGTGAAGGCGCACGGCGCCGTGTCAGTGGAGTGTCGCCGTGTAAGGCTGGTGCGCGGGGCACAACGCCGAGCCTTCGGCGCGAGGCGCTGAGCCTCCGACGCGCAACGCCGAACTCGAGAGGCGCGTACCAGACTCCTTTCTCAAAATGTTTTTAAGTCTTATTGTTTTCTTTAAAAATTAAATTGTATTTTTCTGCTGCGTATCTTATATTGAAGATTTATGTGTTCCCTCTAAGAGGCGTGAGTCATTTTTGAATCGAGTCGAAAAATTTTATACTTACAAATGTTTTTTTGAATATGATTTGAAAATGAAAGTGTCGTTAAATTGAGTGAGTTCACGTTGCGTTTCTGGAGGTGATAGTGTGTAATAGTAGTGAGCGTTCCGGGAACGTGTGGATTCTCGGGGTGTGACAGTTATTGTATTAGAGGCACGAGGTCGATGTCGTTCAGAGGATTACCTAACACCGCCTGCTGTTGCACGGGAGCGCTCCACCAACTCTAAGTGTTTAGATTTAATTTTTATTGTTAAGGCTAATGTGAGTTTTGGTATATTTAGGGGTAGAAAATGTCTAGAGAGGCCAGAGAAGAGGTCAACCACGACCGAGGGTGCATAGAGCTGTGGGCGACATGGATGACACCGTCCGGCAGCTTACCAAGTTAGTCCACCGCCAGTCTCAACAGCTAGAGAGATTTATAAACAGAGACGACCAGGGCCAGTTTAGTGCCTAAGGTTCGTCGGATAGGGGGGGTGATAGACTGCACAGACTTAGACCATCGACTTTTGACGGATCATTTCCGGATCCTCTCAGTGCTGAGTAATGGATACGGAGCATGGAGAACATGATGAGTTATGCTAAAGTGGAGGATCAAGATAAGGTGTCTAGTGCGGCATTCTATCTGGCCAATGATGCTAGCCATTGGTGGGATACAGTAGTGACTACGAGAGATGTGGGGGCCATGGCCTGGGATGAATTCAAGACAGTGTTCTTTGGTAAGTATTTCAGCCACTTTATCAGGACACGGAAGATGTTGGAGTTTACACAGTTGAGGTAAACAGGCACCGTGGCTGAATATGTCCGATAGTTTGAGGCCTTGTTGCGGTTTGCGGAGCATTTGATGAGCCTCGACAAGAATAAGGTACACCAATTTGTGCAGGGGCTGAAGCCAGATATTTATATGGGTATGTGGATTGCAGGGACTCGAGGCTTGCCATATGAGGAGGTGGTAGCGAAAGCATTGGATATTGAGTAGGCTCAGGCAAAGTTTCCCAGTTATAGAGAGGTACCTAAGGACCAGCCCCGGAGATCGTTCAGGGAGTCACTGCCGCAGTCGAGTTGGGAGGGGGCGTCTCTGCAGAAAGGCCTAAAGAGGCCCAGTAACAGTTCTAGCAGCCAGGGGAGCAACAAGAGCCTGCAGGGGTCGGGACAGTATTCAGTGTGCACTAAATGTCAGAGGAGTTACCCTGGTGAGTGCAGAGTGGGCTCAGGGTGGTACTACAATTGTGGCGAGGCAGGCCACATGTCTAGAGAGTGTCAGAAGCCACGTCAGAACCGTTGCGTCAACTGCAATGAGGTGGGACATTTTGCCAACAGATGCCCGGCTGTGAGCAAAACGTCAGCGAGAGTTGCACCGATGGTCTTTGCCTTTTTTGAGCCAGATGATACTGCCCAGCCATAAGTCATTTCAGGTAGTATTCTTATTTCAGGCATGACTACTTATACACTTGTTGATACGAGTGCTATGCACTCGTTTGTGTCTACCGCCTTCGTAGTCAAGGCAAACCTGGAGCTTAATTCCCTGGAATGGTTCTAAGATGTATTGTTGCCGTCAGGAGAGCGGCTATATTCTGATTAGGTGGTTCGGGGGGATGTGGTGACTGTGGGAGGAAGGCAGCTATATGCAGATCTGATCATACTCGACATGAAGAGGTATGAAATGATTTTGGGAATTGATTGGATGTTCAAACACTTTGCCACGATAGACTGCAGGACCAGAGAGATTCACTTCCGACTTTTGAGTGGGGAGAGCTACTCATTCAGGGCAGGGAAAGGTCTGAGTAGGATTCCAGTTGTTTCGGCTTTGAGAGCCCAGCAGTTGTTATGTGATGGATGTATGAGTTTCTTGGCCAGTGCAATGGATGTACAGTTACAAGGTAGGGTTCAGCTTCAAAATGTTTATGTGGTGCAGGAGTTTCTAGAGGTGTTTCTAGAGAATCTGCCTGGTCTACCTCCTGACTGGGAGATCGAGTTCATCATTGATGTGTACCCTGGAGCTGAGCCAGTGTGCAAGAAGCTGTACAGGTTAGCACCTACAGAGCTGAAGGAGTTGAAGGCGCACTTCGAGGAGTTGACAGATAAGGGCTTCATATGCCCTAGCTTTTTTCCTTGGGGTGCACCGATATTGTTTGTCAAGAAGAAGAATGGGTCCCTACGCATGTGTGTGGATTACCAGAAGCCAAATAAGTTGACCGTAAAGAACAGGTACCCACTACCGAGGATAGATGATTTGTTTAACCAGTTGCTGGGTGCACGGGTGTTCTTTAAGATTGTTTTGAGGTCCGGCTACTACCAGCTGAAAGTTAGGGAGAAAGACATTCCCAAGACTGCCTTCTGTACGAGGTATGGACACTACGAGTTTTTGATGATGTCATTCGGGCTAATCAATGCCCCGACAGCCTTCATGGATCTGATGAACCGAGTATTCAGAGAGCACTTGGATAGATTCGTGATAGTGTTCATCGACAACATCCTCATTTACTCGCGGAGTGAGGAGGAGCATAGAGAGCACTTGAGGATTGTACTTACTACTTTGAGCCGGTATCAATTGTATGCTAAGTTCTCTAAATGCGAGTTTTGGCTGAAAATGATCCACTTCTTGGGACATGTTATTTCCTCTGAGGGGATTTCAGTTGATCGGGTGAAGGTTCAATCTGTGAAGGAGTGACCGCGACCGACTAGTGCTAGCGAGATACGTAGTTTTCTAGGGTTGATTGGATACTATCGGAGATTAATTGAGAGGTTCTCCAAGATTTCAGCTCCTTTGACCTGGCTGACTAGAAAGATTGTAAAGTACGAATTGACTGACAAGTGTGAGGACAACTTTCCGACCTTGAAGCAGATTGACTGCAACTCCTATATTGACACTGCCTGTGGAAGGGGAGAAATTTTGCATTTATTGTGATGCCTCCAAGATTGGTTTGTGGTGTGTTTTGATGTAGAGTGAGAGAGTTATTGCCTATGCCTCCAGGCAGTTGAAGATTTATGAGCAAAATCATCCCACTCATGATTTGAAGCTGGCGGCAATTGTCTTCGCAGTCAAGATTTGAAGGCATTACTTATATGGGCAGTAGTGCGAAATTTTCTCAGACCACCAGAGCTTGAGGTAAATTTTCACACAGAAGGAGCTAAACTTGAGACAGAGGAGATGACTCGAAATGGTCAAGGATTACGATGTGTAGATCAAGTACCACCCAGGAAAGGCGAATGTGGAGGCAGACGCCTTGAGCACAGTGAAAGCTTTGACTTCTGCCATAACTTTGATAGTGCCTATTGAGTTGATGACAGAGATGCAGAATTTGAGTCTGGAGGTAGTTTCTGACTTAGTAGCCACTCTTTTGGCCTTGTCATTGAGGCCGACTATACTAGACAGGATTAGACAGGCTTAGGATACTGACTCGGAGTGTAGTGAGCTGAAGGCGAGTATGGAGGCCAATCCTAGTTCTGAGCTCAGTTATTCAGAGTACGGGATTATGAAATTTTGGTATAGGCTGAGTCGGGTTAGTAAGTGTTTTTGGTGAAATTGTTGTACGTGATGTTAGTGTTGATGGTTTTAATGTGTAAGATGAATTTTAAGATGAGTTTTGACAGATTTTGGTTTTATTTTAGGTTGAAGCGTTTGTTTTGGCAAAATTGTGTGCCGAGTGAGCTTAAAACGCCAGGTAAGTAGTGTATGCATGTGCTTTGCCTAGGTGGGCCTACACTATGGAATGATAGGAGTTGTTGCATGTTGATATGTGTGTACTATGGAATGATAGGAGTTGTTGCATGTTGATATGTGTGTTTACTTTTGTCATGCATCATGTTTTTTTTGAAAAATTGTACGAAAATGAATTTGAGCACGGTTTTGAAATGTGGAGTGTTGTGATATGTGATGGTGAGGATGACGCGTGTGTGGGCTGCTTTGGCCTCGTTGCTGGGGAGACTGGGACGTTAGCGACGTGTTGGGTGCAGTGTGGCGCAAGGTTTATACTCACTCTAACGTGGCTGCTGCGGATGTGGGCGTGTGTGGCAACTGTGCTTTCGTTGCTGGGGAGACCAGGATGGAGGCGACGCGTCCGGGTGTAGCGTGACGCGAGGTTCACCCTCACTCTGGTATGGATGCTGTGTGGTGATGCGGGTGTGTAGCTTGTAGGCCTCGTTGCTAGGGAGTCTGGGACGGTGGCGATGTGTCAGGGTGTAGTGTGGCGCTAGGTTCGTTCTCACACTAGTGCGGTTGCACTAAGCGTTACAGATAACGATAGTATGAGCATGAGAGTAGAGACTGCATGTGATAGGATTGCATTGTCGATTTTACTTCTCATATCGCATTACTTACTGAGCATTAGGCTTATGATATGTGTTCTATGGTGTAGGTGCAGACATTGTCGCTGGTGAGCCCCAAAAGCATAGTCTTAAGGCGTAGCACGGTTGGCGGCATGATACCGAGGCACTGGATGGCGGACTGTTAGGACGACCTGACCCGTAGAGGTGGTGAGTACTGGTGAAGTGTTTTGGGTTACTCTTGTGGTATTTTGGGTACGGTTCTAGTTTACATGTTGTATAGTGTACAAATGTGGTTTTTCGGATAGTTTTGAGGATGCGTGTATATATATATATATTATGTATGAGCATTGTGTTGCTCTATACTTTGGATTTTCTTCATCGATAGTTGTTAGATTTATTTCCTTCCACTCTGTTTTTCCTTTGGTGATTTTCTGGATGAATTTGGATGGTGTACATTGGAAAATTATATGGTGTATTGTTTGCAGGTTCGGGTTAGTAGGTACAGGGGTTACTCTGCTAAACTTTTGGAAAAAAGATGGAGTATAAGGTAGTCGAACCTAGCATGTGGGGCGAGCCGGCGGGCTAGTCGTATGCACAGGGCGTGCTGATCAGGTTGGGGATACTCGCGGAGAGCGCATCATGGCTGCAGGGTGCGCGGGGCACACGGTACTTCAAGCGCGTGTGGGTCGTGAGGTGCCGAGAATGGGTGCGCTCATGTGGACATGTGGAGCGAAGGTAGGGCCCGCGGGGCACTCGGTGCTGAAGTAGTGTGCGTGATGTGAGGGCGCCGGGACGGTGTGCGCGCTGTAACACCCAAAAAATCTTATCGATTTAATTTATATATATACGCATACTGTTTAGTCAGATTATTATTAAATATCATGAGAAATTATAAGAAGAGAATGAAATGCAATTGGGTGTTGGCGTTGGAAAGAATGAGGAAGTGAAAGGAAGAAGAAGAGAAGAGGAGGAGGAGGAGGAAAAAAAAAGGTGGAAAAGTCAAAAACCTGTTGTTTGGCAATAGAGAGAAGAAAACTTCTCTGAAAAAGAAATCCTTCTAGTTGGAGGAGAGAGAAATGAAGTGAAGGGTAATTTTGGGAATGAGAGAAATGTTAGGTTTTTAACACTTATCCTTTAAGTATTTAATATGGAAAAGAAAACCTAAACCCTCATTTGGAGCTTCTTCTCCACGCAAAGCCTCCCCATTTTTAGCATCTCCCTTCCAGACTAAAGTTTAATTTCTTCTTCTAAACTCAAAGGTAAGTAGAGTTTTGTGGTGATCTGATAAACCATAGATGAAGCACGAAAACGAGTTTCTTCTTCCTTCATTTTTGGTTTGTTTGATGATTAATGGGATGATAGTGTTGATTGTGAAATGTTTTAAGCTCAGAAGATTATTTGGAGATGTTCTTTCAATTTGATGAAGTTTTGAAATGTGTTAAGTTTGATGCATAGGTTGTTAGTGGAAATGAGTTTTGGTATTGATGATAATCGATGTAATCCTATAGGTTTGCAAGTTAAAAAAGAAGCTGAGCAAATTGTCGGAACCGAACTCGAGACACGAGGTAGGTGATGTTTGCATGTGTTTTGGCCATTTGGCCTACATCACAAAGAGTTAGGAGGTTGATAGATAGATAAGGAACTTGGAGACTTTAGTTTCGAGAGTTTTGGTTGGGTAGAAATTTTAGGTTGTGAGTTTATTATGATAAGTTCTTGTTTATTGGTGGATTTGTTTATCTGTTTATATTACTTTACGTTTACAACCTTGAGGATACGTGTATGTAACATACATTCATGCATCATAGTTTTTTTCCAAATCAAAAAAACAGTTTTATGCATACGTTTTCATGTAAACAGAACAAGAAGAATATGGTACGGAAAAATACGTAAATAGTTATTGTGGGTAGTGAACTGAGTATGGTAGTTCTGTTAGAGGAACCGGTTCCGTTAGAGAGACTGTTATATATGTCATTCCACTTTCCCTAGAGCGAGTTGGTCGTTCCGCTAGAGGGACAATCAGTTAGGCCATCTTTCCTCTAGAATTAGTACCCCAATAACTTATGTTATGTAAGAAATAAAGAACAAATTCAGTTGCATATTTTACGAATAACATAGCATGATTGTGCATGCATTCTTTATTTCACATCACTTATTGAGCGTTAGGCTCATTAGTTACTTTGTGGTGTAGGTGATATCATTACAGGTGAGGACGTTGATCCTCAAGATTGTTGACAGTGTGGTTGGTGGGGAACGTCCATGGAGCGTGCTTGTAGCTGCTAGGGCGATTTTGACTTGTGGGCAGTTCTCTAAGTATTTTGGGTACAATGCATATATGTGTGTATATATATATATATAATTTTAAAGATTTGACAAAATAATTTTATAAGTTATGAGGTCTATTTCCGAACTAAGTTGGTTAAATGAGTGGGTCAAATTTTGGGGTTTTAGTTTTTCGCTACGCTTTAGAAATGTTTGTTCAGGAGTTAAAATGATGTTGTTAGATAGCAAGGTTTAATGATGAAAAATAAGAGGTATGAAAAAAAAAGGGAGATACAGGAGAAGAGGAGTTTTATCGCCTCAGAGGAGGGGCCGATGTATCGCCCTAGTGGGGGCGATGGAACGTGCCTGGGCAATTTTTCATTGCCCCATCCCGAAGATGAGACAATGTATCGCCCCAAAAGAGGCGATCAGTCGCCCCAGAAGGGGCAAAAAGTTCGTCCCTGGACGAACAATCGTCCAAATGACAGTGGAGGAGGCGATTGTTCGCCCCAAGGGGCGAGTGATCGCTTCAGCACTGTTCACATGAAAAGTGCCGCGGGCGATTGTTCGCCCACAAGGGGCGAGTAATCGCCGGCACTGTTCACATGAACAATGCCGCACACTATTCACGTGAACAGTACCCGGGCGAACAATCGTCGGCACTGTTAACAGGAACAGTTCTGAAAAAAAAAAAGTTTTTAACAAAAATTTCATGCATGCTTTGTACGAAATTTCATAAAAGATGATCACACGTTTTGAAGTGTTTTTAGTAAGTTTTAATATGTACAATAATTTAAAAAAAAAAAAAATTTTATGAATTTTATGAAAAGTCAAGTCAGTAATGGCCAAATTACGGGTCGTTACAGTTGCGGCGCCTAGAGGGCGTGCGCACGGGGCCGAAGGGTAGATGTGTGCGAGGGGGCGCGCGGGGTCGAGTGGGGGCGCGGGGCACCGTGTCGGTGGAGTGTCACTGTGTCAGGCAAGCGAGCGGAGTGCACGGTGCCGTCTTGGGTGTGCGCGCGGGGCGTGCAGTGCCGAACTCGAGAGGCGCGTGCCTGACTCATTTCTCGAAATTTTTTTAAGTCTTGTTGTTTTCTTTAAAAATTAAATTGTACTTTTTTGCTGTGTATCTTATATTGAGGATTTACGTGTTCTCTTTTAGGGGTGCGAGTTATTTCGAATCGAGTTGAAAAATTTTATATTTATAAATGTTTTTTTGAATATGATTTGAAAATGAAAGTGACGTTGAATTGAGTGAGTTCACGTTGAGTTTCTGGATGTCATAGTGTGTAATAGTAGTGAGCGTTTCGGGAACGTGTGGATTCTCGGGGTGTCACAGATATAGCAAGTGGTAAGTTAAATGATGATGAAATACTGCCATTAGAAAATTGTAGCAAGGTAAATGTAGAGGTACCCGTCAAAGGTGAGTTATTGGTCTCGAGGATAGCACTCAACATTCAATCTAAAGGAGATGGAGATGAGGTGCAAAGAGAGCACATTTTTCATACTAAATGCTATGTGAACAACAAGATATGTAGTTTGATTATTGATAGTAGAAGTTGTACTAATGTTGCTAGCACTTTGTTGATAGAATAGTGGGGTTTGAAACTTGATAAGCACCCGAAGCCCTATAGGGTATAATGGTTGAGTTATTGTGGAGAAGTAAAAGTGACTAAAAGAATAAAAGTCCACTTTTAATTAGAAAATATAAAGATGTGGTCATATGTGATGTGACACTGGTGTAAGCCACCTATATATTCTTCAGAAGACCTTGGAAATTCGATAGAAAAGCCGAGGATAATAGATTCAAGAATAAATACTCTTTTATTCAAGAAGAACGGGTGGTAACCCTTACATCACTAAAAGTTTGGAAGGTTAGAGAAAATTAAGAAAAGATTGCAAAAGAATTCAAAAAGATGGAAAATCCAATAAGTGATGTGAAAAGCGTAACGATGGCAAAGAAACAAATACTTGTACCTTCGTGTAAGGACGATTACTTTTTAGCTAACCATTTAACCACTTCCCATCCAAGTGTTTTGTGTGATGCAGAAGATTTGAATATAAATCTTTTCAAAGTGGAGGGAATGATCCGAACCAAGATGCAATAAATCTCAAAACCAAGGACCATGATTCATTAGAAAATAAAAGAGAATTAAAATACAAAAACTCATATGAATTGGTCATGAAGATCAAAGAGAAATAGTCATCACAACACGAACAAATTCCAAGAAGTTACATGCATAGAGATGCATGTGGATTTAAGAAAGGTCCAAAATATGAAAATAAGCACACTTCCTAGTGTCCCAGTGCGCTCCATGCACAACTAGTGTCCCAGCGCGCTCCAACGTGTCCAAAACTTTCATTTTTCATATTTTTATAATTTTTTTCATATTTTTATTATTAGTTAAGTTTTATTAACCCTAAATTATTTTTTATGGTATTCTTAAGATTCGTAGAGATATTTATACTATTTTTAATATTTATTTTAGTCTATTTAAATACTAGAGTTGTAATCCTTTGAGAATACAAATTATGATGAAATAAACTTTAAGTTCTTGAGAGAATTTTCTCTTGAATTCTTTGTGAAAGACTATATCTTTTTCAAGTCAAATATCAAAAGATCAAATTGATAACTTTGGTTCTTTCTTGAGTCAACCTTTTTGTTTGTTCAATCGGGGTCAAGTTTCTTTTTTTATTTGATTCAAGGCTTTTTTGAGTTTCTATTCAGCGTTGTTGAATGGTCTTGAGTTGAATATACCCGTGGTTTTCATCAATATATAAGAAACTGCTTAAATAACTGATATTAATTAATGTTGGCTCGATAGAATGCTTACTTTGATTTGACTTACTTTATTAAGTTGATTGATTTTACCAGTATTTGAGTTATTTTAATTATGGAGGTCAGTTATCCATGCTGCAGGTTTAACACAACTCATGTAAAATAGATGTTACTAGTGGGTAAGTTTAAAAGAGGGTTATAAAATCCATCAATTACCCTTACAACGGTGTAAGTACTAAGTTTGGGCTTCCTTCTTCTCTGCGAAGCAAATACGAGATGAAAACTAGGAGTTCATCTCTAGAAAACTAGGTGATCATTCGGTCAACCGACATGGAGGGGCGATTCAGAGAGAGCATGGCTATTCTTGGTGACTTTCCATGAGACTTCTCTACGGATACAGAATCATAGGTTGTAAGGTAATTTTCATTACAGGTGGATGCGGTCCCCAACCCGGAAACAAAACAAGAATTATTACCCACGGTTTAATGGAATAAGAACCAGAACCAGAACTAGAACCAGAACCAGAATAGTAAAATACAATTCAGTCCCTAATTGATATAGTTTTTTCGATTTTAAAATAAATAAATATTGAAAACAAAATTGTAGCAAAATCAATGTTTCTCATATCTCTTCTCCCGATATCGAACTAAATTTCAATTAAAATCAACCATTTTTTTTGAAAAGTTCATGCCTCCTAATCAACCTTGTGGGAGAAATGATGGCGCTAGAAGAACCTACCACCTCTCCAGTGCCACCAAGGTCGTCACACCGTCAACATTCAGAAGTTGTGGTTTTGCTCCTAAAATACCCTTTCAGACAAACTCCTTCGCAAACGAATCAAGGCTCACAGTGGTGGAAACTACTTGAGCAACCACTAGATTTTTACGGTTCAAAAGCCAATAGATGATCGCCAAGAAAGAGAGAGAAGGAAATGTATTGGTGGAAAAACTATTTTTCTTGTAATAATATTTTTTTTGACCTGCTTCGAGTGTCTTCTAAATCAATTGTAGTTCTTTTTATTTAATGGATCTCATATTCAATAAATAGAGAGATGGCAATTTGTCTAAACATCTAATTCAAATAACCCTTATTCTAAATATTGTTTTAATAAAGAATCAAAAAATTATTAATTCAAACCCAGTTTGAATATCGTATATTTAGTTGGACCCACTATGGACACCTAATAGATCCTGACGTTAGCCATACTAACCTCCTTTAGTAGCATCTTTGGTATGACTAGTGGTAGAACTAGAGAAACGTTGTTGATCCTAGTATTTCTTGGGGTTGAACTTATTATACATATTACGAATTGAAGGACTTATGATAAGATAGATACAGCCTATGCTTTTCAACAAAGGAAACTTAGTTTTATTGCACTTGAGAAGGAAGTATTTTCTCGATCATAAGCAATGAAGTTTATGCTCCAATACAATGGGGTTATGAAGATTTTGGAAACACTTACTGATAATGCAAATGATATGAGTATCGAAAGATTTTAGAGCCTTTTCCACTTTCATAGTTCAAGACTTATCTCTGTATTTTTGCAAGGAAGATTATGGAGGAGAGCATTTAGATTTTAGGTCAAATTCTCTTCAAGTCATGAACCTACAACTAACAATCAAGCATGAAGATAATTTGTATTTTCTTTTAAGTATTCGTTCTTTTTTTTTCTTTCACTTTATAGTTCAGTCATTGAAGATAATTAAGTCTAGGGAGAGGAGTGGACACTATTTGGTCAATCTCATACTATATAGTCAACTCGAATCCCGCCTCACAACAACTATTTACACATTTATTTAGTCGTTTAGTCTTTCAGTCTTTCTTGATGAAAACATTGTCATACTATGCGACGAATACAAAGAAAACATAATATCAGTCTAGGCTATTTTCACACTCAAGTCACAACAATAGTCCATTATCATGATACATTATGTCATTCAATCAACAATAAAACTACTACTATAAAGCTAAAGATCAATAGAACATCCTTGAATCATTCGATATTAAAACACACGATCTACCCTAGCATATTCTCGAATCATCAATACATCTATCAACTTGTCATGATCAAAAGTCTATAATATAACATATTCCCGATCATTATCATCATGTATATCACAATAAAAAACATCATCGATCAATATTAATCACAAATACAACAATTATCCTATCACCTGGTGATGCAGGTCGAAAGATCAAACACATACAACATCACCTACTTTGAAGTCTTAGCATGATACCGGTCGCTTAAGACGATTAACCTTCACTTTAGATTAAACTAACCATAAAAACTCTCACGTATTAG
Source organism: Begonia peltatifolia (assembly GCA_022433055.1). Classification (NCBI taxonomy): domain Eukaryota; kingdom Viridiplantae; phylum Streptophyta; class Magnoliopsida; order Cucurbitales; family Begoniaceae; genus Begonia; species Begonia peltatifolia. Next base: position 4,769,406 of record CM039522.1, read on the forward strand.
CATATTCAAGAAGAAAAAATCCAACGTCTAACTATTAGAAAGTTAGACATAAAAGTTTCTACCCTAAAAGCAAATTTTAAACCTTAAACAAGCCTCACATACTTCTTAATTCAAATACATATTCGATTGATAATTGTTGTCTACGAAATTTGGCATGTATTTGGCTTACCTTTCAAGAACTTGAGAGAAGGTGGGAGGTGACTCCCGATATTGGGACTAAACAATACGTTTGGGTTAGGTTTTTGTTTAAATATCTAATTTTCACACAACACCAGTTGGCCGCTACTCATGTTCTGGTCGACTGTTAAATGAAACAAGATTTATTAAACGTCGTCATCGGTCAACTGCTACTCAAGTTGGTAGATCGCTAAATTTCGAACTTCGTAGTCGGTTGACTGCTACCGTATCTTCGGTCGACTACTACCGTATCTTCGGTCGACTGCTCTACTAGTCACTCAAAAATGTCTCCTCTTTCACTTATCATATTTACAACATATCACTTTTGAACTCTCATGATAACCAATTATCTTCCTAACACTTCAATAATAACAGTAATATAACAATATAAAACATAATTATGTAATGTATAGAATGCTACAACATACCAAAATTTCTTAGGTGGTACAAAACTACACTCAAAATATTCCTTACTTTCATCAAGTATCGTAATATGTCCTAGAGTTATTCAAGATAAAGCAAAAGTGGAGGTCGAAGCACAAGCGTAAGATATTTATGAACAAAATCCAAACTAAAGGACTTTGAAGTGGAGCAAGTTTCCTCAATTGATGGATCAAGACTTAAGTAATATTTATATTTTATGTTTTTATTAAATTATGTTACATTGTATTTGATTTGAAGGTCAATCAAATACAAATAAAGCTAGTTCTAGCTGAGTATTTATCATTGTGGGGGTATTTTGGTAATTGCTGTTTTACGGGGATTAACCCTAATTTTTCAAGGACTGTTTCGATCTCGGTTCACTAAAATGGCTCAACGTTTGATGCCATAAAGTTGTATCAGTAGATTTTTGGGATACAAAACTTGCTTCTCCCAAAATTGTTTATCCATTTAGAAAATATAATCCATAGCTTAGTTTCCCTTTCATGACTATTAATTTACCTTTCAAAACTCTTATTATCCCTTCATTAATTTTCATCTAGTAGCCTATTTCATCTAACATGCCAAAGGAAAGCAGATTTCTCTTCAATTGTGGACTGTAACTTACCTTTTGCAAGATCCTAGTGCAGCCATCAAACATACTAATTTACATGACAATATTTATTATTTCCTAGAAGCATTTTTCTGCCTAAACTCGATTTAAAATCTTAAAACTATTCTTTCCTCAGGCTCATATGACATGAACAACTAGAATAAAGAACCCACTGCTCCCCTAAGTCTGAAGCTGATGCAAGTAGGACATTAGCATATACATACCCATCTTCAACTACTAATGCATCTTCTTTTTCATTCTTTATCTCACTAAGCTTCTTTTTTTTCTCAGGACAACCCTTTTTATGGCAGAAAAATAGCGTTAGCCAACCATAGATTTTGATCTTGACTACACCCGATCGTTTAGAATCTCATTGGTGGGGTCTTCGTCTTGCATTGAGTCCTTCTCCTTTAGGTATTTCTTTTGCTTCGATATTTCTTGGTAACTTCTTTGAATTTAATGTAGTTTTTACTTTTGCCATCATCAAAGTTTGCTTTACCATGGAGCCTGATATCGAAAAAAAAGCTCGTAGACTTATGGAAGGAACTTGAGAGGATGATTGCTTAGTCTTCATCTCAATCTTGACCACTATACTATTTAAATCCAATTTATAATTAAGTTAAAATTGTCAAAATATATTTGCATTGCTTTGGAGTTCTCCATGTTTAATGTATAAAACTTCTTGAGGTATAATTTGTTTCATAAAGATCTTCTCACGAATAATGCCTCCAATTTTGCCCAGATTGTTGCCTCAGAGGTTTCTTCTATGACTTCCCGCAAAACTTTGTTTTTGAGGCTCAACAAGAGTCTGTGCAACTTTGCTATTAGTCAACTCTTTGAATTTGATCATGGCTTCCCCCTTTCATTTTGATGCAATTGTGAGACAAAGGGAGAGAGAGAGAGAGGGAAATGTGGATAGTTGCGATTTATGGTGATTGAAGGCCAGAGTTGTGTTCACAGGATAATGAACAACAACTTTCGTGAGGGAGCTTTGAGGGTTGGTAAGTTTTGTTTTTCTTTTCAAGTTTGAATTTTAGGATTTTTGTTCAAATCATATTTGTGTTTGAAAACTCAAATTCATGGGTTATTATGGTTTATGTAAGTAGAATTAGGGTTTATATAAGTTGGTTATCCAATTGGAGGTGAGAAACGACAAAAGGATGCTAATTTTGCAACTTTTCTTTGCTTGAAATTGTGAAAGTATAAACCACTATGGAAGATAGATAGACACTTTGACCCTTGTTGCTGGAAACAAAGCTTAACAAGTGTCGACCCCTTGGGGAAGTTGGTCGACCCTTTGAAGTTCAAAATCGACAATATGAAGTTCAAAGTCGACACTTTGGTGAAGGTGTCAACCCCTGCCAAAACTAGAGAAGATTAAGGGTTAAAGGTGTTGATCCCAGCCTATAAGTGTCGACGAGTGTGGTCGACACATACTTATAAGTGTTAATTGGGTGATCAACCTCTATCCAAACAATGCTCAATAATGCTGACCCTACCCTGAGAGATCGAGCGCTGCAGGATCTAGATGCCGTATAATGTTGTATTTATTGGAAACTTTTGTCATCTTTGAAAAGTTCACGACCTTTTATAGTGTTTAGGATGAGGTTCTTACTCTCGATATGAAACTCATCCATGATTTATCTCTGTGTTGGGTGAGATATTCATGATAGAAATTTTGTTTTAGGCTCGTACAAATTTGTGAATTATGAAGTTTTTGTTCATGTGCGTAAGAAGAGCAATTATAGTCAAGGTAGAGATTTTATACTTTTTGTACTACATTGCGTCGTTGTTTTCTAAAATGTTACTTTGATGAGTTGTCACTTATGAAAACTTGACGGGGCCTGATTGTCTGCACGTCTGTGTTTTACGTATAAGTACGTATATTTTACACATTTACCATTAATGTAATATCCAGAAATTTTCCATTGGAAATTTATGTCGGATTTCCGTAGATTTTAATTGGCAGAGTTTTGGTTCGAATTAATAACGAAAAATTTCAGCCTCTAAGCGAAAGATTATATTAAGACTAATGGTGGAGAGAGAAATTTAATAATTTAACTGGATTCGGACGAAATCACGGAATTGTGAAACGGTTTAAGGAGGAGGGCAATTTGGTAATTAGGAAAAATATAATAAAATAATATAAAAAAATAAAAATAAGCTGAGGAGCGGTGTTCTTCTGCCCAGCAAACTCCCTCCCCCTCCTCTCTTCTCTCGTGCGAAGCCCGACGACCTCTCCTTGTGCTGCTCGATCGATTCTCCTTCCGTTCTTCTGAATTGCGGTAAGTTTTCGTTAGTTTTACGTAATTAGTTGGTGTGTTAGCGTTATTAGTGGCAAAACCAGGTTTGGCAAGGGTTAAGGCGAGTTGGTGCAAAACCTAGGTGGGTAATGTGAGAAATTGAGTGTAGAGGTGATTTCTATCCGTGTGATGGTGCTTAGGATAGAAATAGGAGTAGATTACGAGAATTAGTGAGGAAGATTGAGAGATTTAGTGGCCGTGTACGTGAGATTTGAAACGGCGTCCGTTCGGCTAGATTCAGTTAAGTTGTGGACATCCGAATAGGAAATGGATGCGATCACGAGGAACTAGGCATCAATAGGAACCCGTAGTATTTTGTATCGTCCAATTCGAGCGAGTATTGAAGAAGTTGTGAATTTTCGAAGTCGGACGAAAATTGTGTGGAACTTTAGGGTTTTTAGATAGTTTCCATTTTGATGTGAGTTACAACTTGTAAGTTAGGGAGTTATGAATTCGGTGAATTGAAATTGTCGGATATATAATTTTATAGGTATTCCAATTAGAGCACCAAGTCACGAAACGTGAAAGGATTCCGAGAACGCCAGGTAAGTGATGGACCGCTTGTGATTTGCCTTCGGGCCTACACCATGGAACGGTAGGATTATTTGGTTGTTTGGTTGCTTGTTTGCTTGTTTGTTTGCTTTGGCTGTTGTTTGGTTGTCCGGTTATTGAGTCGTGCATTGTAATTGCATCATCGTTTTGAACTACGAAACACGAGTTTTGAGCATGTTTTGAAATATGTATGTGAAAACGTAATCAAATAAGAAAAGATTTGCAACGCATGGGTGAACGCCTCATCATTAACGTGCTAGTGAGAAAGCACTATGGGGTTCCCATGGATGAAAATACGTAATGTGACACGGTTTACGACTGCCTCGTCCTTAACGTGCTATTGAGAGCACTAGAGAGTTCAATGATTAATGTTAGGAGGAGGTTATGTAGGGCCGTTCCGTGTGCGAACATGATGTGTGCCTCTAACCTCGCTCCGTGGGTTATGGAATGGCCGTCCCGAATGTTGAAGGGATGGGTGCCGGCCTGACTCACAACGGAAAGTGAAAGATGAAAATAACGAAATGAAAAGAAAACGAAGTTGAGTATAGAAACTGCATGAGTAGGGGTTGAGTTTTGCTTTGGTTTTTGAGTTCATGTTTCCATACTTACTAAGCATTAGGCTTACGTTTTGTGTTCCTTGGTGTAGGTGACGACGCGCTGTCAGGTGAGTTGCTAGGTGACGAGCAGACCTAGGTCGGAGTTGGCGGGAGGTGTCGCATGTCGGTGCAGGAAAATATTGGGGGCGACAGGACAATGGCGGGTAAAGAGAGTATAATTTTGTAAGTGTTTGAGTTGAATAAAGTTGTATAGGTTTTTGAGGAATTTTGGTGGTGTACCAAGAGTGCCATGGATTATTGGGATATGAATGTTTTGAAATTATGTTTTCAGAATTTAAGCTTTTACTTCGTGGATTTAGTCAAGGAATATTCGTCGTGTGTTATTCTGGTGTCGACCGCTGTAAAGATCCGAGAGGAACAAAGTGTCGACCGGCGTTTACAAGTGTCGACTGGTCTCTGTATTTCTGTATTTTAAAGTGGTGAAGTTTACTTAAACTGAATTTAAACGAGTTTCCGCTGCGGCATTTATATGTATTTCTTTTGAAAGTCGTTTAAATTAAAAAAAAAAAAGAGATTTTGTGAGTCAAAAAAAAAAAATAAAGCTTTCCAATTTCTAAGAAATATTTGGTAGAGGATATGAGGGACGGTGACGAGTAGTAGTTGGTTGCGAACCGGGAATCACAGAGGATTTTCGGGGCGTTACAGAGGTGGTATTAGAGCCTTTATCCAACCGGAAGTGTGGCCGACGAGGATGTTGGGCCTCTCGGTGGAGGGGTGAGATTGTGAAGGCGAGAGAGCTTGTCACAATTCCCACACCGCTTGGGGGAAAGAGAGTATGTTACGAGTGTAAGAGCCGTTATGGTCATGTCGTTCAAAGGATTACCAAATATTTGCCGGCCGCCATGCAACGTGCTCAACCAACTGTAAGTAGTTATTTATTTTAGTTAGATTATGACTAAGGCTAGACTATGCTAACCTTGTACAGGAATTTATTGAAATGGATAGACGACCGGAACGACCTAGAGTTTCGAGAGAGGCAGTAGAGTCGGAAGGTGATGATAACTCGGCTACGATTAGGCGGTTGACCGATTTGGTGGATATGCAGTCCCAACAATTGGGAATGTTACTAAACCAAGGACAGATGGGCCATGGAGCGGGCTCTAGTGGGGAGAGGTTCAGAATATTGAAGCCTCCGATGTTTGAGGGCCAGATGACAGATCCTACAGTTGCGGAAAGGTGGATCCGCACTATTGAGAACATGTTTAAGTATGCCGATGTGGAGGAAGGAAACACCCCGGGTTACCCCCAGATCGGGAAGTTGAATTTGTAATCGACACATATCCCGGTGCAGAGCCAATATCGAAGAATTCTTATAGGTTGGCTCCTCCGGAATTAAAGGAATTGAAGAAGCAATTGGAAGAACTATTGAAGAAAGGATTCATACGCCCGAGTTTTTCACCATGGGGCGCGCCAGTCTTATTTGTGAAAAAAAAAGATGGATCGCTCCGAATGTGTATTGACTACCGGGAGCTGAACAGGCTGACCGTAAGAATTAGTATCCACTACTAAGGATAGATGACTTGTTTGATCAGTTGCAAGGAGCTCGGATTTTCTCGAAGATAGATATGAGATCGGGGTACTACCAACTAAAGGTCAGATCACAGGATATCCCGAAGACTGCTTTTCAGACTAGATACGGGCATTATCAGTTTCTAGTAATGTCATTTGGACTGACAAATGCCCCAGCCGTTTTCATGGACCTGATGAATCGGGTATTCCAGGAATATTTAGATAAGTTCGTCATTGTGTTTATTGACGACATCTTGGTTTACTCCCATAGTGAGGAAGAGCATAAGGAGCATTTGAAGATTGTTCTGGAAACCCTGAAGCGGCGTCAATTGTACGCAAAGTTCTCCAAGTGCGAGTTCTGGCCGAATAAGGTCAGGACATGTGATTTTCGATGGTGGAATATCGGTGGATCCGGCCAAGATACAGTTGATCAATGAATGGCCACAACCAAAGGAGCGTCAGAGAGATTTGAACCTTTCTGGGGTTAGCAGGTTACTATTGGAAGTTTATTGAAGGATTCTCAAAGATTACAGCACCCCTAACTCGTCTGACGCGAAAGGAAGTTAAATATGTATAGACGGAGGACTGTGAGCATAGTTTCCAGATGTTGAAACAGAAATTGACTACAGCCCCAGTGTTGACACTTCCGGTGATGGACGAGAAGTAATATCTACTGTGATGCTTCCAGAATTGGATTGGGTTGTGTCCTGATGCAAAATAGAAGGGTGATTGCTTCTGCTTCGAGACAATTAAAACCCTATGAGCAAAATTATCCAACCCATGATTTGGAGTTAGCGGCGGTTGTGTTCGCGCTAAAGATCTGGAGACACTATCTTTATGGATAGTAGTGTGAGGTATACTCGAATCACAAAAGTCTGAAGTATATCCTTACTTAGAAGGAGCTGCATATGAGACAGAGGCGGTGGTTAGAATTCGTAAAGGAGTATGACCTGGAAATCAAATACCACCCTGGCAAAGCCAATGTGGTGGCCGACGCATTAAGCCGAATGTCGACCTCAACTTCATCAATGGACGCCGAAATCTCTAAAGAGTTGAGTGTAGAATTTCAGAGATTTAATTTGGAGCTAGTCTCAAATGCGGCAGCACAATTGTCAACACTATCCCTGAAGCCGTCGATTCTTGAGAGAATTAAAGAAACTCAAAGGGATGACCCAAGATGCAACGAATTCAGGACGAGCATAACATCTGATGAAAGAACTGAATTTGGCTGTTCATGTGATGGAATTCTGAAGTTTCGGAATAGGTGGTACGTTCCGAACAATGGTCAACTTCGGAAAGACATTTTGTCCGAAGCGCACTCCTCAAGGTTCTCTGTTCACCCAGGAAGCACCAAGATGTACAGAGACCTTAAGTAACATTACTGGTGTCCTGGCATGAAAAAGTCTGTAGCAAAGTACGTGGAGACGTGCTTAATCTGCCAGCAAATTAAAGCCGAACATTAGAGATTGGCTGGAAAGTTGAAACCATTGCCGATTCCAGAATGGAAGTGGGACCAGATATCCATGGACTTCGTTGTTGGATTACCCCAGACGACAAAAGGATTTGATGTGATGTGGGTGATTGTGGATCGTCTGACCAAATCTGCCCATTTCCTACTGGTGAAGATGACATTCAATATGGACCAATTCGCTAACCTGTATATTTAGGAGATAGTAAGGCTGCACGGGGTTCTGATTTCAATTGTGTCGGACAGGGACCCAGGATTCACCTCAAAATTTTGAAAGAGTCTGCACAAGGAGATGCAGACACAGCTGACTTTCAGTAATACCTTTCATCCTCAAACCGACGGGAAATCGTAGCGAACTATTCAGATTTTAGAGGATATGCTTCGAGCCTGCGTACTAGAATTTCAGGGTTCGTGAAGTAAGTATTTGCCTATGGTGGAATTTTCTTACAACAACAGCTATCAGGCGACGGTAGGTATGACCCCTTACGAAATATTGTACGGAAAGAAGTGCAGATCGCCCCTTTATTGGGATGAAGTCGGTGAAGCAGGCTTGATTGGTCCCAAAATTGTGCAGCAAACCACTGAGAAGATCAAGGTTATTCGGCAGCAGATATTGACAGCTCAAAGTCGACAAAAGAGCTATGTCGATAGAAGAAGAAGAGAATTGGAATTTAAAGTAGGAGATGAAGTTTTTCTGAAAATTTCACCATTCAAAGGTGTGATGAGATTTGGGAGGAAGGGTAAGTTGAGCCCAAGATACGTTGAGCCATTCCCGATCACGAAAAGAATTGGAAGAGCTGCGTATCAGCTAGAACTGCCAGCTTCCATAGAAGGAGTTCATAATGTCTTCCATGTGGCGATGCTAAGAAAGTGTCTCAGAGATCTATCACACGTTGTGGTTCAACAGGAGATTGAAGTACAGCCAACCTTAGCGTACGAAGAAAAGCTAGTGGAAATTTTAGATTATGCAGTGAAGATACTACGCAATAAGGACATCCCGCTGGTAAAAGTTCTGTGGCGTAATCACAATATGAAAGAGGCGACATGGGAAAGGCAACAAGATATGATGGAACGTTATCCTGAAATGTTTAGGTAGCAAATTTTGGGGACAAAATTTTTGTAAGGATGGTGGAATGTAATACCCGAAAATTTTTCGTTGAAAATTTATGTCAGATTTTCGTAGATTTTAATCGGCGGAGTTTTGGTTCGAATTAATAACGAAAAATTTCGATCCCTAAGTGAAAGATTATTTTAAGGCTAATGGTGGAGAGAGAAATTTAAGAATTTAACCGGATTCGGACGAAATTACGGAATTGTGAAACGGTTTAATGAGGAGGGCAATTTGGTAATTAGGAAAAATATAATAAAATAATATAAAAAAATCTGAGGACCGGTGTTCTTCTGCCTAGCAAACCCCTTCCCTCTCCTCTCTTTTCTCCCGTGAAGTCCGACGACCTCTCCTTGTGCTGCTCGATCGATTCTCCTTCCGTTCTTCTGAATCGCGGTAAGTTTTCGTTAGTTTTGCGTAGTTAGTTGGTGTGTTAGCGTTATTAGTGGCAAAACCGGGTTTGGCAAGGGTTAGGGCGAGTTGGTGGAAAACCTAGGAGGGTAATGTGAGAAATTGAGTGCAAAGCTGATTTGTGTTCGTGTGATGGTGCTTAGGATAGAAATAGGAGTAGATTACGAGAATTAGTGAGGAAGATTTGGAGATTTATTGACCGTGTACGTGAGATTTGGAACAGTGTCCATTCGGCTAGGTTCGGTTAAGTTGTGGACATCCGAATGGGAAATGGATGCGACCACGGGGAACTAGGCATCCTTAGAAACCCGTAGTATTTTGTATCGTCCAATTCGGACGAGTATTGAAGAAGTTGTGAATTTCCGAAGTCAGACGGAAATTGTGTGGAACTTTAGGGTTTTTGGATAGTTTCGATTTTGATGTGAGTTAGAACTTGTAAGTTAAGGGGTTATGAATTTGGTGAATTGAAATTGATGGATATATAATTTTATAGGTATTCTAGTTAGAGCACCAAGTCACGAAACGTGAAAGGATTCCGAGAACGCTAGGTAAGTGATGGACCGCTTGTGATTTGCCTTCTGGCCTACACCATGGAACGGTAGGATTGTTTGGTTGTTTGGTTGCTTGTTTGCTTGTTTGTTTGCTTTGGTTGTTGTTTGGTTGTTCGGTTATTGAGTCGTGCATTGTAATTGTCATGCATCATGGTTTTGAACTACGAAACACGAGTTTTGAGCATGTTTTGAAATGTGTATGTGAAACGTAACCAGATAACAAAAGATTTGCAACGCATAGGTGAACGCCTCGTCGTTAACGTGCTAGTGAGAAAGCACTAAGGGGTTCCCATGGATGAAAATACGTAATGTGATACGGTTTACGAATGCCTCGTCGTTAACGTGCTATTGAGAGCACTAGATGGTTCAATGATTGATGTTAGGAGGAGGTTACGTAGGGCCGTTCCGTGTGCGAACATGATGTGTGCCTCTAATCTCGCTCCGTGAGTTATGGAATGACCGTCCCGAGTGTTGAAGGGATGGGTGCCCGCCTGACTTACACCGGAAAGTGAAAGATGAAAATAACGAAATGAAAAGAAAATGGAGTTGAGTATAGAAACTGCATGAGTATGGGTTGAGTTTTGCATTGGTTTTCGAGTTCATGTTTCCATACTTGCTAAGCATTATGCTTATGTTTTATGTTCATTGGTGTTGGTGACGACGCGCTGTCAGGTGAGTTGCTAGGTAACGAGCAGGCCTAGGTCAGAGTTGGCGGGAGGTGTCGCATGTCGGTGCAGGAAAATGTTGGGGACGACATGACGATGGCGGGTAAAGAGAGTATAATTTTGTAAGTGTTGGAGTTGAATAGAGTTGTATAGGTTTTTGAGGAATTTAGGTGGTGTACCAAGGGTACCACGGATTATTGGGATATGAATGTTTTGAAATTATGTTTTTAGAATTTAAGCTTTTACTTTGTGGATTTAGTCGAGGAGTATTCGTCGTGTGTTGTTTTGAAACTTGCATGAAGAAATTTGGTTGTCAAAATATGAGTTTTTATTTTGTGGTTGTGATAGAGTAATGGTGGTGGTGTGTATTTGAACGAACTGGTGTGATTTCACTGATTCTGGTGTGAGGTGTCGACCGAAATCCAGAGGTGTTGACTAGTTAGTGTAAATGTAAAAGGAGTGTCGACCACGAGGCTCGATATGACAGACAGAGCCGAAGCAGGTGTCGACCCTTGGTTACAGGTGTCGACTGGTCCATGTAAAATCTGCGAGAGTGTCGACCGCGGGGATCGACCTACGCAGGCAGAGAAGGCCAAAGTGTCGACTTGCAAAAGGAAGTTTCGACCGCTCTCCTAGTTGAGCATAGAAGTGTCGATCGGTTTATTCTGGTGTCGACCGCTGTAAAGACCCGAGAGGAACAAAGTGTCGACCGGCGTTTACAAGTGTCGACCGGTCTCTGTATTTTTGTGTTTTAAAATAGTGAATTTTACTTAAACTGAATTTAAACAAGTTTTCGATGCGGCATTTATATGTATTTCTTTTGAAAGTCGTTTAAAGTAAAAAAAAAAAAAGGAGTTTTTGTGTGTCAAAAAAAAATAAAGCTTTCCAATTTCTAAGAAATATTTGGTAGATGATATGAGAGACGGTGACGAGTAGTAGTTGGTAACGAAACAGGAATCACGGAGGATTTTCGAGGCGTTACAATTAATGTATGATATTTTATTCTTGATATGTTATATTCGGGAGGATAAATTTTCTTGATGCTTTGGATGACTTTGATGTGAAAGCATCACAAAGCTATCTTAGTGCACCTTCTATTACGTGAAAGTTGTCTTGTTTGAACACTACAAAAATGGATAATAGGGTGGTGCTTACGTGATCCTTAGATTTTGAATCCCTAAATCTAATTAGGGTATGTTTGTTGATTACGAATCCCTGTGAGTCAACTTGGGTAATGTTGCTTCCACTTTCTCCTAGCTCATGAGGTGCTGCTCGATTATCGAATCAGTGCCTTCTATGATAGTGTGCCGAAGAATTCTTGAGTGACTCATATTTTTCATTGAGCTTTATTTAAATATGATGATGATCTATTTTGGTATAGGTTTTTTTATGTATACAACATGTTCAATTATGTCACATTGTTTGCTCCTAGAGCATGTTTTCTTAAAATGATGGAAATGAGTTTTCTTGTAAAGATATTTGAAAACCGTTCGTACTTTAAACATATTTTGAGATGAAAAAACTAAAATATCTTTTACTTAAATTTGCATTTAGTATAACTTTTTTACTGAAATAGTCACTCATCTCAAACGATAAGAGTAGTTAGTAGTTACAGTTTGGTGGTGATTCCCTACTTCTTGTTTCCCTTTATTTTTGTTGAGTATTAATTAGTTTTCCTGGGATTCCAACGGATTCCGACTCTAGTTGGGTTTCTAAAAGAATGTATGAAATTAGATTTCGGATATTTAGTTTCATGTTGAATTGTTGTTTAATTATTATACTATTATTTCTTTAATCAATGTATTGACTCTTGAAGGATTGAGTTGTTAGACCCGATGTTTTGTTAGACTTGATTTTGGGTCATGAAAGTTATGACAATAGTTTGTGAGTATAATTTAATAACAACTTCTATTCGACTATATCGTGTTAAGGTAATGTAGAAGCTTGTTGATAAACTTAAGGAGAGATTTTGCATGACAATTGAGAAGCCATTGGTGATGGACATTTCTTTTTCAATCGCATATTGGTAGTGCATGATGATTTGGATCTAAAACAAGAATTTTGGTTGAAAATTCTAATTTATGGTTTGATATTTCTTTCTAGTAATATAAAAGTGTATAATGATGTGTACGTCAATATTGGTGGAGTGGCCTGGAGCAAAATGTACTATAAAATGTGGTTAGATTTTGGACCTTTTAGCTGGCTATAGTTGGGCATTTTTGGACCTATATAGTCTTTAGCTGTTCTGGAGTGGAAATAAGATAAAATTATCATTAGCTTATTGACCAGATTATTTAAAAAGAGTACAAGAATTTATTGTTTGACTTGATTGTTGATTGATTTACTAAATCTACACAGTTCGATATTTTTCAAACGAAGATCAATTTTACTTTGAAGTTTTAGAGAGCTTACAAATAACTTAGGGCACTATGTTGAATTTGAGTGTGGAACATCTTTCTTAGACAGAAGGATTATTTGCGCTGTCCATCCAAACTTTTTTAGGATAGTAAGTATCAATTAATATTGAACTTCCACCTTATGTGGCCCTTATTGGAGTAAAATGACTCGAACTTGATTTGATCCAGGATAATATTGAGAAAGTGTGAATTATTAAAGGTAGATTGACCACAATCTAAAGTCACAAAAGAGTTTTGTATACCTCTGGTGGAGGTAGATAGAGTTTGAGGTTGAGGACTTGGTTTCTCGGAAAGTCTTGTTGTGACATAAAGCTAACTATTTTTGGAGTGTGTGGCAAGTTGCCTGGGATGTATTAGACTATTTCTTATTTTGAAAGTGTTGGTCAAGTGGCAAATAGATTGGAATTGGCCATACAACTCAATTATATGCATAAAGTATTTCATGTGTCAATATTGAGATGTATACTTCAAATCTATTATATGTCATCTTCTAGATAGATGATAACAGGAGGATATTTCTTATGAGGTACCCTTTTGTTTGGGTACGCTACATGGAAAATTGAGGTTGATATGCTAGTAAAATATCTCGAGTGTTCAATAGATTGCCTGAGGTTGTTTTAAATTTCACAGATGAAATTTTTTAAGTGGTGGAGAATGTGATAACTGCCCTATCGAAAATGTATGGTAAAAGTTTTATGCAATTAGTCTGAAAATTCCACCTCTTTAGATTTATGGTCAATACAGTTTTCTTGGAAATTTTTTTTTCTCCCTATATTTTTTCACGGGTAATAGATACCCATTAGAAAAATTCGGACTAAATTTTTGGATATGTGAGAAGGAAGTATTAGAAAAGAAATAAAAAAATTCAGGAGAGATCTTATGTCAATCAGTCATAAATTTTTTCTTCATCATTCAAAGGTTAGTTTACACAAACCCTTCTTCTGTTGTGACTTAGAAAATTTGGATTTCCCATTTTGGATTATGAATTAGAGAAATATCAATTGATAATGCTTGTTTATCATGTGGAAATTCAATGATTTTTACAGTTTAAAGTTTAAGGTAAGTTGTTACTCTATTTTATTGTTGGCCTAGTTGGGTTTTTGAAGTAAAGATGAAAATGAATGATATAATATGAGTTGTTTGAATGGAAATCTTAAGTCATTACTCAATGAAATGGTGTAAATAAACTATTGGATTCTTTGGACAAGATAACACGGAGAATCTGATGAAAAGTAAATAAAAAATTAGTGATTTGCGTTAGAGCAAAAGACAGATCTATGTCATGACGATGGCAAGTCTATCTTGTAGCTAAGATTTTGTTTTAGGAAAAATTTAGGTTTTTGACCCAATCGTTTACCGGTCATTTTTAGCTACAAAAAAAGAGATTTAAAGTATTGAACATTCTATTATGATATTGTTAGGGATATTATGATTAGGTAGTAAGACTTAAAATATTGGATTCAAATCGTTATTGGACTTACTAGGCTTTGGTCAATTGATGCGCCACGGGACATGCAAGATCCGAGCTCAACCCACAAAACGTTAGTACCTCTCACTACCCACTAAATCCGATAGTCACTTCAAAGAGGCAAGTAGAAAAAGTACTCAAACGATCTCTAATTTAAATAAAATTTGACATGCAACTTATCTTAGAGTGAAGTTCAGAACGATGAAATATTTTGATAAAATAAGATGAGATGATGAAAATAGGCAGAACTACCTTTAGTTGGTTCGAGAAGCAATAGTTGTGCTCTCGGATGATGTTTCTCTCCAAGGAGAGGAACAACAGCTTAAGGTCAAGATTTCACCAACCTTCTTCTATTTTCACACCCTCAAAAGAGTGGAGAGAAGGGTGGTTTAAAAACAAAAACAAGAAACCCTTACTTATTTGGCAATGGAGGACTTATCCTCTCGGTTAGATTAACCGAGGCTTACCTTGGCATCTGCCTTGACAACTCCAAACTATTTTGGTTTTAGAAAGAAAACAACCGAGATTTTATTCACTCAACCACCTTTTACACATACAAAGAGCCATGCATTTATAGATCTGAGGTGACTGTGGTTTGCATTTGAAATTTAGATGCAAAAGAGAATCGTTGCTCAAGGAGCCATGCATGGCCTAGATGGTGAACCACCTTGAGTGTTGGGTGAGTTTCCAGCATGCAATCCTCCATGTCATTAATTCAAGCATATCTCCTTGAGTGCTTTAGCTTGCCATGTCATCAAGCCAAGTGGTGGTTGAGCTGGAAATTCAGAATTAGTTTAAAAACTCAAGTGTGGATCTCTTTGGGCTCGACCGAGTGAGTTGGCCTATAACACCCGGAATTATTCGGGTTTTATAATTATAATCAGTGTAGTTTTGGTCTGAATTGATAACGGAAAATTTCTACCCGAAGTAAAAGATTATTTTAAGGCTAATGGTGGAGTGAGAAATTTTAGAATCCAACCGGAGTCGGACGGAATCACAGAATTATGAAACAGTTAGAGGTGGAGGGCAGTTTGATAATTAGGAAAAATATAATAAAATAATAAAAAAAACTGAGAAGAAGAACACCATCGGTTGGAGAGTGCATGGTTGGCGACCCGGGTCCGGGGATGACTGGGGGGCGTTAAAGGTGTGGTATCGGAGCAGTGAACGTACCAGAAACGGGTAGGTTTTTGAGGCGTTACATGGCCGATTGTGTTAGGGTTGGCCAATTCTGCTTGGTCCAATTTGCATTATTTTGTGCAAACCAATCACCACCATCTAATTCTAACCACACAATCTAATCCTAATGCATAATGTAAGCAATTTATAAAAATTACAATAAGGCTAATGTTTGCCAACAAAATACAAGATAGACTAATGTTTGCCAACATAATTAAACTTGGGTACATGGTTTTGGTGATGGAAAGACAAACTCCCTTTTGATCTTGTGCAAGTTCCATCCGTGCTTCCGAAGTGATGACGTGCATTGGTTGTACCATGTCTTTGCATGCTAGCTTTCCAAGCCAAGCTTTCAAAGAAGTCATGTCTTGCGAAAGAAAAGAAATCATTAGTAAAAAGAGTGAATATAGGTTGGGCTTTAGCTTGAGGTTGGGTCTTGATTTGAGATCTAGTGATGTCCTTCCAAGGCATATCATTATTCCCAGGTGGCTGTGGATTTGACCTCAAATCCAATGATTCGATCACTTCATCAATCTCATAACCAATATATGAGGATAGATCTTGGAAGTTAAATGCAGCCGAGACCTCATAATCTCCCAGTAGCTTTAATTTATAAACGTAGTTCTTAACTGATAACTCTTAAAATAAAGTTATTTTATCATATTTTTATTTATTAAAACTCGTGTGATTTGAGTGAATATAAAAGGAATTATGTCAAAATTATAGAAATTACTGTAGGGTGATGTGGCACGAAGAGATCTTAGGAATTTAATGAATTTTATGAATATTTTCAAAAAAATCAGACTATTATCACTAATTTGAATTCTCTTGCTATCACGTTCGATCACAGATTTACTAGCGGGAAAGGAAAAATGAAAGATCAAATTTTTATTTGAATGACCAAAAATGAAAGAGCAATTGAAAGAATAAATTCTGAGAATCAAGGAGATATATGGAAGTTGCTGGAGAATTTCTTAGAATCAAGGAAGAGAGAGAAGGTGGGCTGAAACAATAAAGGAAAAAATTAATTTTGAAAGGATGATCACGTTTTTCTGGGCTGGTGACAAGAGAGAGAAGAGTGGTGGCAAAAAGGAGATCTCTCTTCTCTCTTCTCTCTTTTCAATTCTGGGATGTGAGGCTTGTTGGTAGAGAAGGGTCCACAGAAGAACATCAACAATTCTTCTTCCTTTACTCTTTATTTTTTTCTTTTGATGAATATTTTTATTTTGGATTCTATTGTCATTATTTTGGGCTAAAGTTTCAATCTTGGTTAGGTGCTTTATTGAGATCTATGAAAGTTTGTTGTTTTTCATTGAATAATCTATCATGATGTTTGTTATTTAATTCGAATTATGTCGACACATAAATTTGATGTTACATGTTTATGTTATATTGAGAGCTAAATAGAAATTTTGAGATGCATGATTGACTAAATAAATTAAATTGTTACAAAAAGTTAACATTAGTTTGTTTGACATTAAGAATAGGATTATAAAGAAATTCAGATTAAGTTTTGTCTTTTCAAAGATTGAAAGAAATTCTAAGACAAATTTAACTAGGCAATTCGAGAGAATCTTATAAAATATTAGTTCTTGCTCAGTGGAAAATACTGTAGCTTTATGTAGCATCAGTATAATTTGCATGTAATGAGGAAATCAATACTAACCAAGGCTTTCATCATCGTAATCTTCATAAATTATTTCAATTTATTTCTTTATCATATCTGAGTAAATTTTAATTTTATATTATTCTACTGCTCACGCTATTTTTTTTATTATTTTATAGCAATTAAATTTTGTTAAGATTATCTTCGTGTGATCGACTTTTACTTACTCTTTATTATTTTGTTAGCAACACGTGCACTTGTGTTAGGTGTAAAAAATTACTAATAAGTTTTTGGTGCCGTTGTCAGGGATATTTCTTAATTATTTTATTTTGCTATAATTTTCCTTCTTTTATGTTTTATTCATTATTCTTCAGGTACCATTTGCTTGATGCTTGTTGTGGACAACCAAGATCTTGTTCAATGCGATCTAGAGATTGAATGGGCATTTCGAACAAGAAGAAAACAACAACTGTAACACCCCGAAAACCCATACGTTCCCGGTGCGCTACAGTGCATCTACACACACACACTAACACTTAACATAATTCACTTAATTTAATACCCTTTTGTTTCCAATTTACTCTCCCTTTTTTTTTTGACTCGATTCGAAAACAACTCGCGTCTCCCCTTCGACACCTCACGCACACTCTCACGGTGCCGCACATACCACTCAACGTTACTGTGTTTCGCGCACGCTCACAGCGCCGCGTGCCCCACGCACCCTGCCGCTGTACAGCACGTCCGCGCGCACACCCTCACTCGGTGTCGCACGACCCGTGGGTACCTAACAGGGCCGCATGCCCCGCGCACCTGCGATCACGCCGCACATCCACACTCATCTAAACTCTTCTAGCATTCATCATACACACACCTTGACCTATTTCGTATCCTCTCGAATCTCAACCCCTCTCCCGAAATTTTGGCAGAGTACCGCCTAAAAACTGGCTACCCCAAAATTTAACCCTGCACACAATTCACCAGAATCCAACAATATTTACCTATCCATCATCCAGAGAAATCATCCCAACCCAAATCAGAGTAAGAAGACGACGAAAATCCATCAAATACAAATGAAGAAAGTCTCTAGTATAGAGAAATAACATACTCTAACATGGAAAATATCCGCGTACGTCACCAAAATCACACGCACTCCATATACACCTATACACTGACGCATATACAACAATCAATCCCATCCTCCGTACATAATCACCGCAAAAGAAAGAAAACCCACAACCGACCAGGCCACAACCTACCATACCCACGGGTCGGGTCGCCCTAACAAAAGTCCGCCATCCGGTGCCGCAGTCGCACGCCGCCAACCATCCTACGCCTCAGGACTAGGCACTCGAGGCTCGCCAGCGGTATCGTCAGCACCTACACCACAGAACACACAACATAAGCCTAACGCTTAGTAAGTAACGCGATATGAAAGTAAAAGCCGACAATGCAATCCTATCACATGCAGTCTCTACAATCACACTCATGTTGTCACATCTGTGACGCGTAGTGCAGCCGCACCAGGGGAAGGAGGAACCTCACGCCACCCTACACCCTGACACGTCGCCACCGTCCTGGACTCCCCAGCAACGAGGCCCACAAGTTACACCCATGCATCACCACACGGCAACCACATCAGAGTAAGGGTGTACCTCGCGCCACTCTACACACTGACACGTCGCCCCCGTCCCAGCCTCCCCAGCACGGGGCCACAGTTGCCACACACACACGTTTCGCGACAGCCCAGCCGGCCCACCCCTCAAGTAGGATCCGCGACTGGTGTTGCACCGGCCCACACACTAGTAGGATCCGCGGTACCACTGCCCATATCCTCACCGTCAACACATTCACGCCGCATGACGGCCCAGCCGGCCCACCCCTCGAGTAGGATCCGCGACTGATGAAGCACCGGCCCGCACACTAGCGGGATCCGCGGTACCACCGCCACACGTTTCACCTCATACATCAAAGCATGCTAAAAATAATTTTCGTTCCCGTTTTAAAAAAAATATGATGCATGTCACACAATACGCACACACACCGCAATCAATCACATAACACTAAAGTTCTACAGTGTAGGCCCACTTGCGCAAAACACATGCATGCACTACTTACCTGGCGTACTAAGCTCGCTCGACGCACAGCTTCGCCAAAAGAAAGCCTCAACCTAAAATACAACAAATTTCTCATCAGTATTTATCTCAACATTCACCAATTAGCTAAAAATAACCTTATCTAACTACACTCATTAAATTCCAACTAAAACGGTCCATTGGTTTGGTTTGGCCGAATACCAGCTCAACGTTCGGATGCGCATAACTTTTGCGTCCGTCAACGGAATCAAACGACTCAAGTGGCTAAACGTTCCCTTAGGAACCTAGTTTAACATCCCAAGACGGATTTTAAATTGGTAGGCCGCAAATAGGCGAAAAATGCCAATAACCGAATCTGCTATTTTTATTAAAATTTCACATTTTCACTTCCCTTCAACCAAAACTCACTCCCAACTAGTTATATGCATCAAAATGGCTATGCTACTCTCACACGTCGAATTTCCACGAAAAAGGGTCACTAATTTGACTTAAACCAAAATGTCGCATAAACTTCCGACGCGCATAACTTTTGCGTCGGATATCGGAATCGAAGGATTCTAGCGGCCACACGTTCCTCTAACAACCTATTTTTAACCCGCAAAAACAGAATTTAAAATGATCAACTTAAGCCTAGCCAAAACAGCCAAAAACAGAAACTGTTTTTATACAAAAGGTAGCCGAAATTCATCTTTGATCCAAATCTCGCAAATTCTTTCACCAAACAATCGCATTTCGATCTACCAATGCACACATCAACAATTTGGAGAGTTCCTACTCAGAAGACAGCATGACAACACCAACAGCTTCATGGTTTTTCTCCCCAAAAACTGAGAATTTCAATCGGTCCATTGAACAGGCACCGCCTCCCTCATTCCTTCTAATTTTGTCCCCTACTCCCTTGAAATGTAGAGGGTAACATGATCCCACACTCGGCCATCAGAGCAGGACAAAAAAAACAGAAGAGAAACCCCCCGTTTCTGGTCGAATTTTGTCGCGGAAACCAAGCCACCCACTGGCTCTAGCGCCCGCACACATTACACCCTAATGCTCCGACGATCGAGTCCTACTATCGGGAAAAATACAAGAACAACCGAGGCCCTCCACACTCGGTCAACAGAACAAACGAAACAGGGGAGGACTCACCTTCGATCTTTTCTCAGGGTAGGAAGGCAAGGTAGCTCCTCACTTCAGCCCACCGGAGTGTCCTGAGCACCGGCGTCTTTTCCTCGGCGGTCGGTCGTCGGCGATCCCTCCACCTCGGTCTCTCTCTCGCTCTCGCTCTCGGCCGTGCAACACTCGGTGGAATGGCTTCCACCCGAAGCCATTCCATCATATGTTTATTTATTTATTTTTTTTTATAACAAATTCAAATTACAAAACTGCCCTCACGTGTTTCAATCGTCTGAATTTTCGTAAATTTCTCGACCTCCCGACTTTAAATTCCGAAAACCAATCGCAAAAGTAGGCCTCGAGCCTTATAATGTAAATCTTTCCCGTTGAAATATTTCTCAAACTCCGACCGGGAATAAACTAAAGATTTCCAGAAATTAAAAATAAAATTCGAAATTCCCGGGTTATTACAACAACAGCTACCATTTATTGAAGTAGACAATATGGCCAACTAGGAAGAAATAAGAATTAATCATGATCGTATCATTGATGATCGAGATCGACCTATTCAGGATTTCGCTATTCCCACGCTTGATGATCTGGATCCCGGTATTGTGAGACCAGATTTACATGCTGTCCGATTTGAGTTAAAACCAGTCTTGTTTCAGATGCTTCAAGCAGTTGGGCAGTTTAATGGATTGGTATTGGACAACCTTTATCGTCATCTCAAGATTTTTGGAGAAGTGAGCGATTCATTCAATTTCCTAGAGTTTCGGCTGAAGCGTTAAGGATCAAACTGTTCCCATATTCTTTTAGAGACAGAGCACGAGATTGGTTAAACAGTATTCCATCAAATACACTCACTACATGGGGAGATTTAGCCAAGAAATTCATCATGAAATATCATCCACCAATAAAGAACGCCAAAATGGGGAATAAAATAACAAGTTTTCAACAATGGGATGGTGAATCACTTTATGAGGCTTGGGACAGATTCAAGAAATTATACAGGCAGTGCCCTAATTATGGAATAACACATTGGATTCAACTGAAGACATTTTATAATGGACTTAATGGCCAGACAAGATCAATCATCGATGTTGCAGCAAACGGAACCCTTCTATCAAAATCTTTCAATGAAGCTTATGCTTTGTTGGAAAGAATGGCAGTGAATAGTTATCAATGACCTTCAGAAAGAGTTTATTCTACAAAGCGTGCATCTGGAGTTTATGATTTAGAAGAACTTTTTGCCTTGAATGCAAAAATTACCCCGTTGGAAAATACTATCAAATTGATGATCAATCGTCAAAGCCAATGATGAGAGAAGTATCGTGTTTTTTCTGTAGGGAATACCACGATAACAATTTATGTCCCACTAACCCAGAATGTGCAAATTATATGGGATACAACATGAACAACAATCTTTATTCTCAGACATATAATCCTGGCTGGAAACAACATTCAAACTTTCAGTGGAATCCCTAGCAGCAGAATGCTACAGCATCAAGCAGACCTACTGAAAACTACTCTCAAGGATTCTCGCAAACAACTATTAGTTTGATACTTCAAGAGAAATCATAAGGTTTTACCAGAGAATATGCCTCTAAAACAGACGTAATTCTACAAAATTTGGTTACATTCATCAAAAATATTGAAACTCAAATGGGACAGCTAGCTCAATCCATGAACACAAGGAATGCAGAGCAATTACCAAGTGATACGGAAGTACCGCAAAGACTAGGAAAGGAACATTGCAAAACCATTGTATTGAGAAATGAAAGGGAACTTGAGATTCCATAAAAACAACACAGGGTAGTAAATTTAAAGAAACCAGATTAGTTGGTTGAACAAGAGGATTTAAATTAATCAGAAAAGTGTAACCCAGTGACTGATACTGTAGCTACACAACAACATTAGTAAGGTGAATTGAAAATTCAAAGGCCACCACCACCATTCCCCCAACGTTTGCAGAAACACAATCAGGACAAGCAGTTTAAAAGATTTATTGACGTTTTTAAGAAACTTCACATTAATGTGCCCTTAGTAGAAGCATTGGAACAAATGCCCAACTATGCAAAGTTTATGAAGGATATTTTGTCCAAGAAAAAAATGCGAGGAGAATTTGAAACGGTAGCCATGACTTAAGAAGCAAGTTATATCTTACAGAATAAGATCCCAACTAAATTGAAAGATCAAGGTAGCTTCACCATTCTATGCACGATCGGTAACAACTATTTTGGGAAAGCTTTGTGTGATTTAGGAGCAATCATTAATTTAATGCTCATGTCTATCTTTAAGAAACTGGAAATAGGAGAAGCTCGACCTACTACGATTACTTTGCAACTCGTTGATCGCTCATTAAGTTATCCTCAAGGGAAGATAGAAGACGTACTCGTAAAGGTAGATAAATTTATTTTCCTAGCAGACTTCATTATTTTGGATTACGAAGTAGACCGTGAAGTGCTCATCATATTAGAAAGATCATTCTTAGCCATAGGAAGAACGCTAATCGATGTTCAAAAAGAAGAACTCACCATGAGGATGAATGATCAATAGGTTATCTTCAATGTTTTAAAAGCCATGAAGTATCCTTATGACGAAGAGGACTATTTTATTATATCAGAAAGAACAAAAATAGAAGAAACAAATCAAATTTTCCGGGGCTATAGAAAACAGTTTGAAGCACTAGTGAGAATGGAGGATAAATCGGAATCTCTTAAGCCATCCATTGAAGACGCACCAACACGAGAGCTTAGCATAAAAGAAACATTGCCAAATGAACAGATGTTAAAAATGAATGTATCTTCAGTGCCATGTTATACAGATTTTGTCAACTATATTGTAAGTAATATTATTCCTTTTGACATGCAATATCAGCAAAGAAAAATTTTTTTGAAAGATGTGAAATAATATTTTTAGGATGAACCTTTCTTCTTTAAACAATGCGTTGATCAATTGTTGAGGAGATGCGTTCTAGAGGAAGAAATGGATTTTGTGCTACAGCAATGCCATGCAGTACCGTATGGAGGTTATTATGGAGGTACCCGCACAATTGGGAAAATTATGCAATCAGGTTTGTACTGACCCACTCTTTTTAAGGATGTTAATACTTTTGTTAAGAGCTGTGCCAGGTGCCAAAGAGTAGGAAATATTACTCGAAAACATGAGCTACTACTTACTAATATTATGGAGATCGAAATTTTTGACATATGGGGGATTGATTTCATGGAACCATTTCCAACATCTTTTAGTAATCAGTACATCCTCTTGGCTGTAGACTATATTTTGAAATGGGTAGAAGCAGTAGCGTTGCCAAATAATGAAGGAAAATGTGTTCTTAAATATCTACAAAAAAATATCTTCACAAGATTTGGAACACCTAGAGCAATTATTGGTGATAGAGGTTCTCATTTCTGCAATAGATATTTCAATGGATTATTAAGCAAGTATGGAGTCAGACACAAGGTGACCACAACATATCAACTACAAAGTAATTGCTAAGCGGAGGTTTCTAACAGAGAGATAAAAAGAATTCTGAAAAAAGTAGTGAATCCCAATAGGAAAGATTGGTCTAAAAAACGGTATAATGTATTGTGGGCATACAGAACAACTTATGAAACCCCCCTGGGCACTATTCCATACAATTTGATTTATGAAAAAGTCTTCCACTTACCTGTGGAACTTGAACATAAAGCTTACTGGGCAGTTAAGACATTAAATTTGGATTTACAATGGGAAGGAAGAAATCGGCTTTTACAGTTACAAGAATTGGAAGAACTAAGAATGAGTGCTTATAAAATGCTAGAATTTACAAGGAAAAAGTAAAGAGATGATGTGACAGAAAGATACAACAACGAGTTTTTCAAAAAGGTCAGACAGTTTTACTTTTTAATTTGAGATTGAAGCTTTTTCCAGAGAAATTAAAATCTCGGTGGTGTGGCCCCTTTGAAGTGATAAAAGTTTATCATATGGCACCTTGGGATTACAAGATGACAAAATTGGTCAAAGTTTTAAGGTCAATGGCTAGAGAGTGAAGCTATATCTTGGAGAAAAATAGACAGAATTTCGTTAATTTCTCTAAAAGACAGAAAAGCAACATGAAGCATGGGAAAGTTAGGCTGATGATTTAAAAATCAAGCGCTTATTGAGAGGCAATCCAATTTATGATATCCTTTTGTTTTTTTAGTTAGTGTTGCTAAAAATAATGTTGATGCTAAAATGTTTGCTGTAGCATTACAAAAAAAAAATCCAAAAACAAATGAGTGGAATAAATAAAATTAAGTAATTAGGTTTATTTATTAAGCATTTTTATTTTATTTTATTTGACTGTTCCTTGCAGAATGTTTTTAGCCAAAATTTCATAAAAAATTAAATTTTTTTTTTTTTCAAATTCAAAATTCTCCCTTCTTCGCTCTATAAAGGTTGCAGCAATCCTAGAAAAACTCTTACCCAAAGATTGTTTTCCCTTTGCAATTTATCCGATACAAAGATGAGACCCAAGAGCTCTAGAAAGAAAACTGCTCAATCTCTTCAGCCGGAATTCATCTATGAAGTCGCAAAACTTCGATATGAGCAAGGGATGAAATAGAGGACCTTCGTGGTGGAGAAAGACTCTGTAATTTCCGATGACAATTATATAGGTTATCCGAGCTATGTCTCTTCGATCATTCAAGGGTGAAACTGGACAAGGTTCTGTGCTCTTCCAGAAGAGGTAATAATGACTCTGGTTCATGAATTTTATGCTAACTTCGAAGGTGAGCTACCCCAAACAGTAAGGGTTAGGAAATGAAAGGTGAAGATTTCATTTGCAGCCATAAATTCTTTTTACAATTTAGAAGAACTGGAGGATGAATTTTATGCCCATGCGGACAATCATTCACCACCTACCTGAAGGCAGTGCTGAAAGAGATTGCTAAACCCGACACTGAATGAGTTATTTTCAAAACGGGATCCTTCTCACTCCCTCAGATTGCACTCCTACCAAAGGCAAGGGTATGATATCATTTTATTAAAATTCGTTTATTACCTTCCTCTCACAGACAACATGTGACTAAGGATAGAGCTATTTTACTTTACTATATTTTGACTGAGAAACACATTAACATTGGGATGATTATCTATAGAAATTTATGTGATATTGCATTGCGGCCAAAGGGGCAATTTCTCTTTCCCTCTCTAATAACAGGCTTATGTGAACATAGTGCAGTAATTTATGAAGATCCTGAAAAGAAACTTTCTCTAGCATCTGGTATACTCATTTGGTAGTCAAGAGAATAGTGATGAGTAAACCAGGAAAGAAGAAGCGGATGAAGAGGAGGAACCAAGAAATAAAAAATCACATTATCCTAATGCTGCAAGCAGATCTGCAGCATCGGCAGAGAGCAATATCTTTCAACAGCAAATTATGGAAGACTTGCTTCTTCTAGACGATAAACTGACAAAGCAACAGGAAACTCTGCTCATGATGGAACAGTGAATGAGCCAACAAGAGGTCCAACAATACAACATCAGCACAAAACTCTTTAGCATCAAACGAAAAAGCAAGTTATTCTAGCACTACACCAAGCTTAGAGACAAAGCAATGACTGGAAGTTTTACAAGGTCATTTACTGAACCACAACCAATCTTTCCTCACTTCCCAACTACTCTGCTCAATGACTTGGACTGAATCAGAAAAAGAAGACTAAAACTCCAGGGAAGTACTTAGCCCTCATTTAGTTTTGTTTTGTTTGGCAGTGTGGACACTGCCAATTTTAAGTTTGGGAGTAGGAGTATTAGCATGGGATAGGAGAAAAGTGAAGTATCTACTATGTAAGATGAATTGCTATTAAAATTTTTTTTTTTTAGAATTTTCCTAACTTGGTAATTTTGTTTGAAGAATTTCATTATCACTCATTAATAACATTTAACTAAGAATTATTCCCTTTAATCTCATTTTCCTTCATAAGACATAAAGTCCTTTTAGTTTGCTTAGAAATATTATTCTAATTAGATTTCAAAGTTATATTTAAATGATGACAAGTTAATGTTTACGAAAGAAAATTAGAGATAAAAGACTTCCTTGCAAAATTAAAAAAAATAGAATAATTGCAATTTCTTAATCTACTTTCAATCTCGAGTGAGCTCTTTGAATACTCGATAGGTAGAATTTAAATAGAGGAACTTTGAGAGGAACTCCGTTGCAATATTATTGACCATACTCATCTATAGTATTATATGAGTATGTATCTTTAAGTGACACTACTGAGTAACTAGAGGTCTTCATGATCAATCTCGTAAAAATGTAGTGTGACTGATAAGAGAAAGTCAATATACAAAAAAAAAAAAGAAAAAAAGAACCTTTGAAATCTAATTAACTTAGAAAAAACATTGAAAAGTTAGTAATCTATAATATTAACTGTGAAGTTTAGTTTTGATGATTGAACTTAGCAAGTTGAAGAGGAGTCTGAGCGCAAAAAGAGTTTGAAAAATTATTTTATTGGGAAATAACTCTATGTTAAGACTTTAATTGTGTTACTGGAATTCTTCTAAGATTACAAGTTTCGAATTATCCTGTAATTTGCATGAAATTTATTAAGGTTACCTTGGGAAGTCTTTAATATTGATTTTATTTTGCATCACTCGAGGACGAGTAATGGTTCAAGTTTGTGGGTATTTGATAACTCTTAAAATAGAGTTATTTTATCCTATTTTTATTTATTAAAACTCGTGTGATTTGAGTGAATATAAAAGAGATTATGAGAAAATTATAGAAATTACCGTATGTTGATGTGGCACAAAGAGATCTTAGGAATTTAATGAATTTATGAATATTTTCAGAAAAATCAGATTATTATCACTAATTTGAATTCTTTTGCTATCATGTTCGATCACATATTTACTAGTGGGAAAGAAAAAAGGAAAGATTGAATTTTTATTTGAATGACCAAAAGAGAAAGAGCAATTGAAAGAATAAATCCCTATAATGAAGGAGAGAGAGAGAAGATGAGAATTTCTTAGAATCAAGGAAGAAAGAGAAGGTGGGCTGAAACAATAAAAGAAAAAATTGATTTTGTAAAGATGATCACGTTTTTCTTGGCTGGTGACAAGACAGAGAAGAAGGGGTGGCAAAAAGGAGATATCTCTTCTTTCTTCTCAATTATGGGACGTACGACTTCTCTCTTCTCAATTCTTCTTCTTCTACTCTTTATTTTTTTTCGTTTGATGAATATATTTATTTTGGATTTTATTGTCATGAGTTTGCGCTAAATTTTTAATATTGGTTAGGAAAGAAAGTACTTGTTACGTGCTTTATTGAGATCTACGAAAGTTTACAGTTTTTCATTGAATAATCTATCATGATATTTGTTGTTTAATTTGAATTATGTCGATGGATAAATTTGATGTTACATGTTTCTATTATATCGAGAGATAGATAAAATTTTAAAATGCATGATTGATTAAATAAATTAAATTGTTACATAAAGTTAACATTAATTTGTTTGGCATTAAGAATAGGATTTTAAAAAAATTCGGATTAAGTTTTGTCTTTTCAAAAATCGAAAGAAATTCTAAGACGAATTTAACTAGGCAATTCAAGAGAACCCTAGAAAATATTAGTTCTTGCTATTCAGTGGAAAATGCTGTAGCTTTCTATAGCATCAGTAATAATTTGTATGTAACGAGAAAATTGATACTAACCAAGGCTTTCATTATTGTAATCTTTATAAATTATTTCAATTTATTTCTTTATCATATCTGACTAAACTTTAATTTTATATCATTCTATTACTAATCTTGATTACGAGAGAAAGTATTCGTTATGTGCTTTATTGAGATCTATGAAAGTTTGCTGTTTTTCATTGAATAATCTATCATGATGTTTGTTGTTTAATTCGAATTGTGTCGACAGGCAAATTTGGTGTTATATGTTTATGTTATATCGAGAGGTAGATAGAAATTTTAAAATGCATGATTGATTAAATAAATTAAATTGTTATCAAAAGTTGACATTAATTAATTTGGCAATAAGAATAGAATTCTAAAGAAATTCAGATTAAGTTTTGTCTTTTCAAAAATCGAAACAAATTCTAAGACGAAGTTAACTAGGTAATTCGAGAGAACGCTAGAAAATATTAATTCTTGCTGTTCAGTGAAAAATGCTGTAGTATCAGTAATAATTTACATGTAACGAGAAAATCGATACTAAGGCTTTCATCATTATAATGTTCATAAATTATTTCAATTTATTTCTTTATCATATCTAAGTAAACTTTAATTTTATATTTTTTTACCGCTCACGTCATTTTTGTTATTATTTTATCTTTATTTTATAGCAGTTAAATTTAGTTAAGATTATTCTCATGAGATCGACTTTTATTTATTCTTTATTACTTTGTTAGTGACACGTGTACTTGCGTTAGGTGTAGAAAATCACTAACATTAATGCGCTCCAACACTTTAAATGTGGCCCTTGGTTGCAATTTTGATTTATATTTGTCAAGAAAGCAATCTTTTCATAAATGTAGCCAAAGCAAATCTCCTTCATTGAATATAATCTCTTTACATCTTTTGGTAGCTTGCTTGGCGTAAGACTCATTTTTCTTCTCTATAGTCTTACGCACAGATTTATGCATCTTTTTGATTTGTGCCACCTTGTTAGCTCTTGAGGGATTGGCAATGTCTTGAATAGGCAATGACACAAGCTCCAATGGTGTGGAGGAGTTAAATCCATATGCTACCTCGAAAGGCGTTTGCCGGGTTGCAGAGTGAACACTACGGTTGTAGGCAAATTCCATGTGGGGTAGCATTAAGTCCTAGTCAATTAATCTCTTCCCAATGATGCTTCAAAGGAGGGCCCCTAGAGTTTGATTGACTACTTCCGTTTGGCTGTCCGTCTGGAAATGAAAGGATGTACTAAAAAGTAATATGGTCTCCATCTTCTTCCATAATAGTTTCAAAAAGTACTTAAGAACTTGGTGTCTCTATTTGACACTATGGAGTGTGGCACGCTGTGTAGCCTAACAACCTCCTTAAAGAACAACTCAGCGATATGAGCCGAGTCATAAGTCTTAGTACAAGCGATAAAGTGTGCCATTTTAGAAAAACGATCTATGACTACCATGATTGAATCCTTATTCTTAGCAGTTTGCGGTAGTCCTTGTAACGCCTCAAAAACCTACTCATTTTCGGTACGTTCACTGCTCTGATATCACATCTTTAACGCCCCCGAGTCGTCCCCGGATCCGGGTCGCCAACCGTAGACTTACTTTTCACCTCGACAGAATTCGTACAAAATTTAAAACTTTTGTTCCTCAACTTAAAACGACATTTTTGAAAATATTTTGAACAGCATCGCAGCGGAAACTCGATTAAAATCAATTTAACTAAAACTACCTTTTATGAAATATAAAACAGAGAAACCGGTCAACACCTGTAAACATCGGTCGACACTTGGGTTGTCTCGGGTTTTTCATCGGTCGACACTGATAAAACGTCGGTCGACACTATGTTCCTCTCGAGTCTTTTTGTCAGTAGATACTGAGAACACCGGTCGGCACTTCGACACTCATCCCAGAGAGTGGTCGACAGCTGCTTTCACAGGTCGACACCTTGATCCTCTCTATATTCGCAGGTCAACCCCGCGGTCGACACTCTCACTGATTTTACACTAACCGATCGACACCCACGGTCGCCGGTCGACACCTCATTTCTCTTTGCCCGCACAGGTCGAACCCTGCGGTGGACACTCACCTTCCAATTTACACTGACCGGTCGACACCTATGGACTTCGGTCGACACTTCCTCCCCAAACCTCAGATATCCTTAAATTTTCCTCCAACACGACCCATTTCAACTCAACACTAAAATCCGCAAAAAACATCCATTTTCAATCAACTCTAAACCGCTATATATGTCAAGACTACTACCGAACATTTGAAATCCATTTATTTTACAAAATGATTCAAAACGACTCCGACTCGACCTCTACACCTGTACTTATGAATACTGCGTCCAAATTGCCCTGATAGCCGGCCGGATCATCTACGAGCGTACTCCTCCAACTGCCTCCTGAAGCTGGGCTCGCTATGAGGACTCACCAACTATCACTTTGTCATCTACATAACAGAACTCAACTATTAGCGTAATGCTAAGCAAGTAATGGACATAAACTTAAACACTGAAAAACATCCACATCCTAACATATGCAATTTCTACAGTTTCGTCTGTACTTTCGTTTTCGTCTCTTTCTTACATTTTCTTTATCTCCTTACGACTGGGTTCTTCTTTACGTGCTAGACCAAGGTGACCCATCTCACTGTCCTCCTCATAGGATAAATCCAATCTTGGCCTAGTAAAGTGGTACTCCTCGCAATCTCCCTCATAGGACAAGGGCCACCACGTAAAGCGGGGGAAGAAATGGCATACCTCACGGCCCCCCTCATAGGACCATGCTACTCAACCCTACCTTCATTATCTACTTACGTATCTTCTTAATTTCGTTCTGCACTACTCACTTCCTACTGTTTTCGTCTCATAAATACATGAAAATTCATTTTCGTCTCGTTCTTCTACTTTAAAATGATGATGCACAACCATGAAAGCATAACATAAAATAAACGTGCAATGCATCCTACTGAACTGTGATGTAGGTCCGAAGGCAAAACTTCTACTACATTACTTACTTGGCGTCCTAGCTTCTGTCATGCTTGTTTCTATCACTTGCTCAGCTCAACCTATCACATGACCAATTCACATTAAAATTCATCTCACCACTCATTCTATGCATTAAAGCTATGGCTACTAACTCACTCCACTAAACCTAAACTAAAATGACTCACTAACCCAATTTTCGACCAAAATCAACCTAACTTCCAACGCGCATCACTTTTGCGTTAGTTGTTAGAATCACTTGATTCCAGAAACTAAATGCTTCACACATAACCTAGTTTGACATACCAAAACAGAATTTAAAACAATGAACCGTAGCTAGGTGAAAACTCCCAAAACACAACCGGGTTTCACACTAAAATTCTCGGTTTCTTAACAAAACTCACTCAATTCCTCACCAATCTATCACACTCTAACCTATTAAGCATAATCTAACTGCCGCTGGAGATTTCGAATTCAGAAATCTCCAAGTCACAGTCCGATCCTCTTTGTCCTCCTCAAAATTCAGAGCTTATCACCCTCAGCCAGCATATCATTACTTCTACCTCTTAATCACCCCAGAAAAGCTCAATCAATTGGAAATTCAAAAACCATCAAGCCCTCACACTCAATTGACTAAAACCTAAACAGGGGGGTTACCTTCAGTTTTCGGCACAGAAAGGGCCGAACCGGCTCCTCCTCTCAGCTCGTCGGAGTTCTCTACATGCCGGCGTCCCTCCCCCTTCTCGGTCGTCGGTGAAATCCCAGCTCGTCGCTCAGCTCCCTCCCCCCTCGCTCCTTCGCTAGGTGAGGAAAGGAAGCAGAATGGCTTCCCGTTCGTGAAGCCATTCTGTTTTGTATTTTATTTTTTTTTATAAATAATAATAATAATAATCTAATTATTAAACCGCCCTCAACCTTTAACCATTTAGTCAAATCGGCATTCGGTCCGTTTTCGGTTTGATGCTTATAAATCCATCTTGTCCATTAGCCTCAAAATAATCTTCTACTTAACTGGCTAAAATTTTCGTCCTTAATTCCGACTAGAACTCCACCGCTTACCGACACGAATTTTTGAAAATTAAATTTCAGAAATCCCGGGTGTTACTCTCTTAAACAAAATCCATACTAATCTCAATCCATGGGCGTGTGGGGTATATATAAGGGTAGGTATAACCCTTGAAAAAGAACCTTACTTTTTGCCTTTTTGCAAATGACACAAGTTCCACAACACGATGCACATCATGTAGCATGTGGGACCAGAAGAAAAGCTCCTTAAGTAGATCTAGCATCTTTTTTTTGCCAAAATGGTTGGCTAAGCCACCACTATGAGCTTCTCTCACAAGACAGGTCCTTAAACTACCACAAAAAATGCACAGCTTGTCCTTTTGAAAAAGGTATCCAATCAGTGATGGAATAGTCCCCTTCAGCTTATTTGATAGTCACTTCAAAGAGGCAAACAAAAAAGTACTCAAATGATCGAGGTGTGTTGGAAGGTCTGAGCTATATTTCAATATGTCATCAAAGTATACAACTATAAACTTGCCTAAAAATTCCTTATGTATATGATGCATGAGATGCATGAAGGTACTAGGTACATTGGTTAGTCTGAAGGGTATGACCCTCCATTCAAACGGCCCATACTTAGTCTTGAATGTTGTTTTCCATTCATCTCCCTCATTCATCCTAATTTGGTGATATCCACTCTTCAGGTCTACCTTTGAAAATATTGATGCTCCCCCTAGTTCATCTAACATATCCTTAACTTGTGGATTATGGAACCTATACTTGATCGTAATTTGATTGATAGCACGACTATCAACACACATTCATTCTATCTTTTTTTTAGTACTAGTAAAGTAGTTACTACACTTGGACTCATGGATTCTCTAATATAACCATTGTCAAATAACCCAAGCACTTGTCCTTGCCGTTCCTTAGTTTCCTCAGGGTTCATTCTATACGCTGGGCAGTTTGGTAACGTAACCCTTGGTTGTAGGTAAATTTGATGTTCTATACCGCAGATGAGAAGTAACTCTGAGGATAACTCTTCAGGAAACAACATCTTGATATTGTTAGAGCAACTTTTGAATGGGAATAGGTATATCTCCTAACTCTAGAACACCATCTTTGAACATTACTAAAATAATTGCATCCCCATTAATCACAAAGGTCTTCAATTCCTTCTTAGTTATGAAGAGACTTCTTCCATTCTTCTCTTCCTTCCTAGTGCCATCATCTCTAGCCACTTGCTCAGTGGTCATGGGTGCTAACATAATTGTCATAACTTCGAACTTAAATGATTAATAGTTAGTAAACCCATCATGGCTGACGTTGCGATCATATTGCCAATGTTGTCCTAGAAGTAAGTGGCTTGCATTAATTGGAACCATATCACAAAGGACATAGTCTTTATACTTTCCCATGGTAAGTTCAACAATGACTTATTGGATTACTCTTGTAACGATTTGGGATTTGCCTATACTCGGGCTTAGATCCCCGAGGTTTGTCTCGCAAAATTACGGGTCGTTATAGTAAGCTAGCCTAGTGGTACCAGCCAAATGGAAAACATGAACTTTAGCCTGGCAGGTTCTGGGTTCGACTTGGGAAGGCATAAAACTCTCCGCCAAGGGGGAGAAGATGATAAGTACGATTGCGGGGCAAACCTCGAGGATCTAATCCCGAGTATAGGCAAATTCTGCATAATTACAAAAAAGGCATCAATCGAACCCAGGACCTGCCAGGTTAAAGTCCATGGATTCCATTTGGCTGGAACCATTAAGCTAGCTTACTGTAATGACCCGTAATTTGGCCGTTACTAACTTAATTTTTCGTAAAACTTTGTGAGAAAATTCCTGGAAAATGCTTTAAATCTTTAAAAAGGACTAAAAACATCTAAAATTTATTTGCAAAAATTCATGGAAAACGTTGGTGAAATTTCCTAAAAACCTTTTTTTTCTCACATAATGTTGTGAACAGTGCACAAGGCCAATCAGTTGCCTACCATTTGGAGACCGATCGGCACCCTCTCGGGTGCTGACTCCTGGAGACGATCAATCGCCTAGCCGATTACTGGAGGACAAACAAGGGGGGATAGATTGACTCTCCCAGCTAACCGATCAAGAGCGCTTTGCGCACGTTGTGTGTAACACGCAGACTTTTTTCCGTTAAAAACTAATTTTTAGATTTACGTAACTGTAATCGGCAGAGTTTTGTTCGGAATTGAGAGCGGAGAATTTCTACTATTAAGTAAAAGATTAGTTTGAGACTAATGGAGAAGAGAAAATTTTAAGATTTCGACCGGACACGGATTGAATAGTCATTTAATTAAATGGTTAAGCGTTGAAGGAGGTTTTGTAATTATGTTATTATATTATTTGTAAAAAAAATAGTAATAAGAAGAACACAGAAGAGAGGAAACAAAAATCCTTCTTCTGTGTTTTCCTCCCCTACTCATGCCTAAAAAGCCTCCCGCGGGGATACTCTTCTCAAGCGACAACCGTTTCTTTCGTCAATCTTCAATTTATGGTAAGTTTTAGTTAGTTCTTAGTAGATAGTTAGTGTATTAGTTATTTTGATTGTTAAAAATGAAATTAATGAGAGTATTGGTGAAAACCAAGGAGGGAGATACGAGAATTTGAAGTTAGAGTTGATTTTTATCCGTATGTTGGTGTTTATGCTGGAAGCAGGAGTAGATTACGAGATTTTATGGGAAAGATTAAGCGTTTGGATAGCCGAATACTCGAATTGTGGAATGGTTTCCGTTCGACCACATTCGGCCAAGCTGTAGGTGTTGAATTAAGAAGTTGATTAGATCATTAGAAAGTAGACGTCCTCAGAAGTCCGCAGCATTTCGAATAGACTAAATCGGACGAGTATTGGATAAGTTAAACAATTTCGAATTTGGTAAGAAATTGTGTAGGATTTTGGCTTTTGTTAGGAGTTTCAGGTTAGTATGAGTTTAAGATTTTCTGTGTTAGAGTTTTATGAGTTGGACAAAGTAGAATTAATGGATGTGTGGTTTTATAGGTTCTTCAGTTAACGAGCCCTATACGGAGTACGAATTGCTAGGATGCCAGGTAAGTAGTGTAGTAGAGCAGTAGGTGTTTTGCCTTTGGGCCTACATCATAGTTCGGTAGGATGCATGCAAGTTTACTTTATGTTATGCTTTAGTGATTATGCATCATGGTTTTAAAATACGAGAACAAAACGAAAATGAATTTTTATGTTTTTACGGAATGAAACAGTAGGATGAGATGTGATGAACGAAATGAGAAGATACGTAAGAAGATAATAAAAGTGGGGTTGAGTGGTTTTGTCCTTAGAGGTGAACCGCAAGGTGTATCACTCTTCCCCTGCTTTACGTGGTGGCCTTGTCCCGTGGGGTAGACCGCGCGATGTGTCACCTTGATCTAGCACATAAAGAAGAATCTAGTAGTAAAAGAAGATGTAAGAAAGAGACGAAAACAAAAATATAGTAAGAAGATAAAGAAGATGTAAGAAAGAGACGAAAACAAAAATAGAGACGAAATTGTAGAAACTGCATATTTTAGGATGTGTTTGATTTCAGTGTTTAAGTTTTTACGTACATTACTTATTTAGCATTAGGCTAATAGATGAGTTCTATGATGTAGGTGATGACGTTATTGCTGGTGAGTACTCAAAGCAAGCCAGAACTAGGAGGCGGTTGGAGGAGTGCGCTTGTGGACGACCCAGCTGACTGTTAGGGCGTTTTCACCATGGTGGGCATAAGTACAGGTTTTGGAGTGTAGTCGAAATGGTTTTGAGTCTTTTTAAGTTGTTTTGAGTCATTTGGATGTATAAACGGATTTCAAACTTTAGTTGTCGTTTTGTTTAGGTAAATAATGATTTTGAGTTGAGCAAAAAATGTACGGTGTATGGTTTTTAGCGTTGAGTCGAAGTTCGATTGTTTTTGGGAAGTTTTAAGGTTTTTAGGCAGAATTCTATGAAAGAGGTGTCGATCTATAGGTTGAATGGTCGTCCAAACCTATTAAGTGTCGACAAGTATACTTGAGGTGTCGACTGAACTTGGCCAGTGTCGACTGCGAGGGTCGACCTGTGCAACAAAGGGTTGATCGGTACATGTAAATGTCGACCGGTGTGTGTAAGTGTTGGTCGGCAGTATAAAATCAGACGGGGGTGTCAACCTCAAAGATCGATCGACGTGGACAGAGAGAAATGTAGTGTTGACCGGTGCACGCAAGTGTCAACCGGTAGTGTAGAATGGACGTGAGTGTCGACCTCAGGGATCGACCGACGCTGACAGAGAGAAACGTAGTGTCGACCGGTGCACACAAGTGTCGACCGATAGTGTAGAATGGACGTGGGTGTCGACCTCAGGGATCGACCGACGTGGACAGAGAGAAATGTAGTGTCGACCGTAGAAAAAAATTAATTGAAGTGTGGATCGGTATTTACAGAGGTCGACCGAAGGTGATTTTTTTTTTTTTATGTTTAGAAAACTCAAATTTTATTCCAATTGATTATAACCTAAATCTTCCGCTACGATGATTTTAAATGTTTTCAAAAAGGTTGTTTTAAGTCAAGAAACAAAAGTTTTAAATTCTAACCCGAATTTTACCCGAGAGTGTGTGTGCGGGTAGTAGTAGAGGGAGAGCGAATCGGAAAGTGGCGAGTCGGTTTTCGGGTCGCTACAGTTGTGGTATCAGAGCCAAATGGTCAAACCATTCAAACGATTACCTAACAGCGCCGATCGCAACATGACGTGTTTCGACAACTGTGAGTTTTTAAGTTAGTGTTATTTAGTAGATGCTTATGAGAGTAATTAAGCCTTATCCAGAAAATTAGTCTAGATGTTTAGACGACTAGGATGTCTGAGGGTATCGAGAGAGACAGCTGACTCGAGGAGCGAGGATGACTCGATGACGATAAGACAATTGACGGAGTTGGTAAATAGACAGTCTCAGTAATTAGGAATTCTGCTGAATCGAGAGGTTCATGGAAGTATGGGTTCTAGCTCTAGCCATGGTCATTCAGGTGACAGATTTTAAAGATTACGACCGTCGACGTTTGAGGGATAGTCAACAGACCCGACAGCTGCTGAGGAGTGGATCCGTACCATGGAAAGTATGTTTAAGTATGCGAAGATAGACGAGGAGGACAAGGTCTCGCTAGCCACATTTCATCTAATGATAGACGTCAGGTTTTGGTTGGAGTTTGTGGAGACCATCATCGATGCACAGTACTTGACATGGGAGAAGTTTAAGGATGCCTTTTATAACAAGTATTTCAACAGTACGGTGCAGGCAGCTAAGATGATGGAGTTCTTACAGTTGAAGCAAACTGGATCGGTAATCGAGTATAACCGGTAGTTTGAGTCCTTGCCAGCAATTTGATGAGGCGGAATGAGGATAGAGTGTTTCAGTTTGTACAGGGATTAAAGTTGGAGATATATAAAGGAGTAAAGATAGCCGGAACTCAAGAAGTGCCATATTCAAAAGTGGTGGCAAAGGCACTTGAGGTGGAGGAAGCTGAAATGAAATTTGTTTGGCAGCGAGAGGCTTCCAAGAGATTTTTCAAGAAGGTTGCCTGCCAACAGAGTAGGAGTGTCTCCCAGCAACAACAACAGAGGGGCACCAAGAGGTTCAGCGAAGGTTCAAGCAGCCAAAGCAGTAGCAAAAGGTCTCAGAAGCCGGTGCAGTATCCCCAATGTCCCAAGTGCTTGAGATATCATCTGGGCGAATGCAGATTAAACTCAGGAAAGTGCTACAACTGCAACGAGGCTAGACATTTAGCTAGAGATTGTCCGAAGCCCAGGGTGACTTAGTGTTTCAATTGTAGCAAGGTGGGCCACGTCAGTAGATATTGCCAAGCTCTGAAGAAAAGTCCGATGTGCACAACATTGAGAGTATTCGTCATGATCGAGTCGGGCGATGATGACCAGCCGACTGTAGTGTCAGGTACCAGTTTGATAAATTCTGTACCTGTGTATACTTTGATTGACTCTGGTGCGACACACTCTTTTATTGCAACTGCATTCGCGGTCAGATTAGATGTATGGTCTGTATCGACGGACTGTAATTACGAAGTGATGTGTTCTTCTGGTGGGTTTATGCATTCTAATCAATTTGTACGAGATGGTGTAGTGTAGGTGGGAAGCAAAAATTTATTAGCCGATCTCATTATTATGGGCATAATTGGATATGACGCGATATTGGGAATGAATTGGTTAGGGGACAATCAGTTTTCAACCCCCAGATGGTGAGAAGCACACATTTCAGGCCACGAGGAACGCCGGAAGATATCTGTCATGGCGCCTGTTAGTGCCTGTCAAGTTTTGATTGGTGAGTCTTTTGGTTTTCTCGCCAGTGTTATAGATATGAAAATTTCCAAGAATTCGAGGTCCCATGATGTTTTGATTGTTCATGACTTCCTTGAAGTCTTTCTAGATGATTTACTCAGTTTGCCTCCGGATCGGAAGATAGAGTTTGCTATAGATGTGTATCAAGGAGGTGAGCCGGTGTCAAAGAATCCTTATAGATTGGCACCAACAGAGCTGAATAAGTTAAAGAAGCAATTAGAAGAGTTGGTGGAGAAATGATTTATACGCCCTAGCTTTTTGCTATGGGGCACGCCGATCCTTTTTGTCAAGAAGAAGGATGGGCCGTTACGAATGTGCATCAACTATAAGGAGTTGAATAAGTTGATGATTAAGAACAAGTACCTTATGCCAAGGATAGACAATCTATTTGATCAACTACAAGGTGCACGAGTGTTTTCAAAGGTTGACCTGAGATTGGGTTATTATCAGTTGAAGGTCAGGCTAGAAGATATTCCGATGATGGCTTTTCAGACGCGATATGGGCATTATGAATTCATGGTGATGTCTTTCGGACTTACGAATGCCCCAGCCGCCTTTATGGACCTGATGAACAGAGTATTCCATGACTATTTCGATAAATTCGTTACAGTGATTATCGATGATATATTGGTGTACTCTCGTAGTGAGGAGGATTATAAAGAGCACTTGCGTTTGGTGTTGTAGACTTTAAAGCGACATCAATTTTATGCAAAGTTTTCCAAGTGTGAGTTTTGGCTGGATATGATTCAGTTTCTGGAACATGTCATCTCGAGCGATGACATATTTATTGATCCAGCAAAGATCCAGTCAGCTAAGGAGTGGCCACAGCCGAAGAATGTCACGGAGATACGGAGTTTTCTCGGGTTTGAGATTATTATAGGAGATTCATTGAAGAATTTTCGAAGATTACAGCGCCTTTGACCCGTCTGACGAGGAAAAATGTGAAGTATCTGTGGTCTGAAAATTGTGAACACAGTTTCCTGATATTGAAGCAGAAGTTAACTACTGCTTCAATTTTGACGCTTCCTGCTGAGGACGGAATATTTAGTAATTATTGCGATGCTTTCAAGGTATGTCTTGGATGTGTGCTGATGCAGGAAGGGAAGGTGGTACCAAATGCCCCTATGCAATTGAAGACTTACGAGCAGAACTACCCAACACACGACCTGGAGTTAGCCGAGGTAGTTTTTGCGTTGAAAATTTAGAGGCATTATCTATATGGACAGCCGTGCGAGATATATTCAGACCACAAAAGTCTGAAGTATATCTTCACTCAGAATGAATTGAATATGAGGCAGCGGCGGTGGTTGGAGTTTGTGAAGGACTATGACTTCGAGATTAAATACCACCCCAGCAAGGCAAACGTAATGGCCTATGCATTGAGCAGAGTGACGACATCCACTTTAGCTGTGGCTTTAGGCATGCCATTAGCTTTGGATGTAGAGTTTCAGAAGTTCAACTTAGAGATGGTGTCGAACGTATCGGCCATGTTGTCGGCTATGTCTCTACAGCCCACTATTTTTGAGAAGATTAAGCACGCCCAAAAGGATGATGCTGAATGTGAAGAAATTAAATCCAGCATGGCTTCCAACGACAGGTCGGAGTTCAATTATTCAGACGATTGAATTCTCAAGTTTCGGAATAGATGGTTTATTCCAAATAATGAAGAGTTACAAAGGGAGATATTATCTGAAGCTCACTCTTCGAGGTTTTTTGTGCATCCAAGGAGTATCAAGATGTACAGGGATCTTGTAACACCCTGAAATTTTTTGTTAAAATAATTTTCGGATTTACGTATCGATAGATGGCGGAGGTTTAGTCGGAATCAAGAGAGGAAAATTTGTACTGTTAAGTAAAAGATTATTTTGAACCTAATGGAAATGAGAAAATTTTAAAATTTCAATCGGAAGCGAACTGATTAACCGTTTAACAAAAAAGTTAGAGGCTGAAGGTGATTTGGTAATTAGGTTTATTATTATTATTATTATAAAAATAAAAAATAA
>CM039522.1:4810046-4836053 GCA_022433055.1 Begonia peltatifolia
CCCCCCTCCCTGTTTCTTCTCTCCCACGTGAAGACTCCTCCCTGGAGGTTCTCTGTTCTTTTTATTTTTTTTCCTCCATTCCCTTCTTCCTTCCTCCCCACGTAGGCCACACTTCTTATCTCCCTCTCCATTCTTCATTTTTTTCTCCTCCCTCTCCATCACGGGTAGCAATCCCTCCTTTCCCCCACCGATTCTTCTCTCTCTTTTAGACATCCAAGGTTAGATTTATGTTGCCCTTCTTGATGGGTTTCTTTTGCTGAATTTTACTCTCGTGTTGGATTTTTAATCATGCTATATTATCATAACGATGAATATTGTGGAAAGAAATTGATGATTTGTTTAGATTGGGAAAATCTGAAATTTAGGGCTAAATTGAATGTTTCGGTTTTAGAAATTTTGGCTGCGCTATTGATGTTGTTTTAATAAATGAATACAACTATTAGAAACTAGACATCCTAAGATTTAAAGTGGCTATTGAATCGTTGAAATCGGGTAAGAATTGAATGAGTTATGAATTTTAGAAGTTAATGTGCAAAAACTGGAAAATTTCAGCTGGCAGTTCGGTTTTAATTTTTCTGCCATTGATTATGCTTTGATTTTGGAAAATGGATTGCATCAGCATAAGCTAGACCTTATAAGGTTTCCAAAACATGTCGAATCATCGAATTCGGCCAAATATACGATTTGATATGAATTTTCAAAGTGGAATGAAAAGCTGTGAAACGATTTCCGGGCAGATTCGGTTTTTGATTTTCTGCTATTAATTGAATTCGATTTTTGACAAATGGATTTCACCATGTTGAAATAGACTCGTTTAGGAGCCCTTAGCATTTTAAATCATTGAATTTGGACTTATATTCAATTTGTTGTGAATTTTTGAAGTTGGATAAGATTTATTACAAATTTCGAAAGTTGAGTTGTGATAGTTTCAATTTTGAATTCCTTGATATTAAGTTATTTGGTTGAAATTGATTGAAGTGTTAAATTGTTAGGTTGGGTGATTGAGGTTGTGTGGATGATGACCTACCCTTGAGATAATTATTTGAATTGGATTTCAATTTTTAGATTGTGCATTATAGAATGATGGGTGTTTGGAGATAAAGGTTATATGCACATGTTTTGAGTTCTATTATGTCTGGATATTGGATATTAGGTTGTGTTCATGCTGTTTGATGGATGTTAAAAGTATAGGTTAGCTTAGTTGTTGATTTGGAAGTTAAGTGCATAGTTACACTTGACGATCTTGTGGTTGTTTATTTAGTGTTTAAAAATAGAAATTTGTGGATTTGGTTATATGTGGTGGTTCTGAATTAGAATTGTAAATCATGAATGATAACTTATAACTTTATGCTTTAGAATTTCAAGAAAACGGAATTGATCGGGTTGGATAGAATAGCTAAGGACGCCGGGTAAGTAGTACATGCATGTGTTTTGCCCAAGTGGGCCAACACCGTAGAACTTTAGGATTTTATGTTGTTGATTGTAGTGTGCGTGCGTATTGTTTGACATGCATCATTTTTTAAAACGGGAACGAAAATGGTTTTGAGCATATTTTTAGTAGGTGACGAGACGTGTGGCGGTGGTACCACGGATCCTGCTAGTGTGCGGGTCGGTGCTTCACTAGTCGCGAATTTCACTCGAGGAGTGGGCCGGCTGGGCCGTCACGCGGCGAGAATGTGTTGACGGTGAAGGTGATGGGCAGTGGTATCGGGGATCCTACTAGTGTGTGGGCCGGTGCAACAC
This sequence comes from Begonia peltatifolia, assembly GCA_022433055.1. NCBI lineage: Eukaryota > Viridiplantae > Streptophyta > Magnoliopsida > Cucurbitales > Begoniaceae > Begonia > Begonia peltatifolia. The sequence continues at coordinate 4,811,790 of CM039522.1, forward strand.
TAGTCACGAATTCTGCTCGAGGAGTGGGCCAGTTGGGCTGTCGCGAAACATGTGTGTGTGGCAACTGTGGCCCCTGCTGAGGAGGCTGGGACAGGGGCGACGTGTCAGGGTGTAGTGTGGCGCGTGGTACACCCTTACCCTGATGTGGTTGCCGTGCTGATGCGTGGGTGTAGCTTGTGGGCCTCGTTGCTGGGGAGTCCAGGACGGTGGCGACGTGTCAGGGTGTAGGGTGGCGTTAGGTTCCTCCTTACCCTGGTGCGACTACACTACTCGTCACAGATGTGACAACATGAGTGTGAGTGTAGAGACTGCATGTGATAGGATTGCATTGTCGGCTTTTACTTTCATATCGCATTAGTTACTGAGCGTTAGGCTTATGTTGTGTGTTCTGTGGTGTAGGTGCTGACGATATTGCTGGTGAGCCTCGAGAGCCTAGTCCTGAAGCATAGGATGGTTGGCGGCGTGCGACCGAGGCACCGGACGGCGGACTTTGTTAGGGCGACCCGATCCGTGGTGGTGGTAGGTGATGGTGAGATTCGTTGGGTTGTTATTTTGTGTCGGGTATTATGCGCGTAGAGGAATTTGTATAGACGTTGGTTGGACAGGATTGTATAGAGTGGTTGTAGTGTTTTGGGAAGGTGTACGTATTTTTATATGTTAGAGTATGATATTGCTCTATATTGTGGACTTTCTTCATTTGTATTTTATGGATTTTCGTTGTCTTTAAACTCTAATTTTGTTATGGAGATTCTCTGGATGGTTGATAGATAAATACTGTTAGTTTTTGGTAAACTGTGTGCAGGGTTTAAATTTTTGGGATAGCCAGTTTTTCAGGAGAGAGATAGGGAGTCGAAAGGATATGGAATAGGTCGGGATGAGTACAGTGAGTGCTAGAGAAGTGTGGGTAAGCATGAGGGTGCGGCGTGATCGCAAAGTGCGCGAGGCACGCGGCTCTGTGGGTGCTCACGGGTCCTGCAGCGCTGGGTGAAGGCGTGCGTGCGGACGTGCGGTACGGAGGTAGGGTGCGTAGGGCACGTGGCGCTGTGAACGTGCGCGTGACATGGTGATGTTGAGTGGGCGCGCGCGGCACTGCAAGGGTGCTAGTGGGGCGTTGAAGTGGGGACGTGAGTGCGCGGCACCGAAATTGTGTAGTTCGAGGGGTGTGTTGGATTCCTAGGATTTCGAGTCTTGTCGGTTTATTTTAAAACTATTTTAAATTGTTTTCTTTTCCGCTGCGCATTTTTATATTGAGGATTTCGTGTTCCCTCTTCTGAGCGCGGGTTATTTTCGAATCGAGTCGAAAATTTTTCATACTCACAAATGTTCTGAAGGGACATAGGGACGTAAAAAAGGAAAGAGAAGATGATTTGAAAACGAAAGTGGTATTAAATTGAGTGAGTTATGCCAAGTTTTAGTGTGTTATAGAGTGTAGACGTACTGTAGCGTACCGAGACTGTGTAGGTTTCTCGGGGTGTTACAGATCTTAAACAACATTACTGGTGGCCTAATATTAAAAGGGTAGTAGTAAAGTACGTTGAGACGTGCTCGATTTGCCAGCAGATTAAGGCCGAGCATCAAAGGCCAGCAGAGAAATTACAGCCATTACTTGTTCCTGGTGAAAATGGGAGCAAATATCGATGGACTTTGTTGTCGGATTGCCTCGGACAACAAAGGGCTATGATGGTATATGGGTGATCGTGGATCGGTTAACCAAATCAGCCCATTTTCTTCCAGTGAAGATGACTTACTCTATGGACAAATTCGCTGAACGATATGTACAAGAGATCGTACGGTTGCACAGAGTTTCAACTTCGATTGTATCAGATAGAGATCGTAGATTTACATCGAAGTTTTGAAAAAGTTTGCACAAAGCCATGGTTACGCAGCTCAATTTTAGTACGGCATCTCATCCTCAGACGGACAGTCAATCTGAGAGGACGCTGGAAGATATGTTTCGAGCTTATGTACTGGAGTTCCAGGGTTCATGGAGCAGATACCTACCATTGGTGGAGTTTTCTTATAATAACAGCTTTAAGGTTACGATAGGTATGACTCCATACGAGGCTCTGTATGAGAGAAAGTGCAGGTCTCCGTTATATTGGGACGAAGTCGGTGAAACACGATTGATTGGTCCAGATATTCTGCAACAAACTGCAGAAAAGATTGCAATTATCAGACAACGGATCTTAAAAGCTTAAAGCCGACAGAAGAGTTATGCAAATCGTCAGAGGAGAGAGCTAGAATTTGAACTGAACGACGAAGTATTCCTGAGGATCTCTCCATTCAAAGGAGTTGTAAGATTCAGAAAAAGAGCAAGTTAAACACTAGGTACATTGAGCCATTTCTTATTACAAAGAGAATAGGGAACACAGCTTACCAGTTGCAACTACCAGCCTCAATGGATGAGATTCACAATGTATTCCACTTGTCCATGTTGAGGAAGTGTATACGAGACCCCTCTCACGTCATGGAGCAGCAAGATATAGAGATCTAACCTACTTTCACGTATGAGGAGAAGCTAGTGGAAATTCTGGATTATATAGTGAAGATTTTACGCAACAAGGAGATTCTATTGGTGAAGGTATTATGGCGGAACCATAATATGGAAGAAGCAACCTGGGAACGATAGCAGGACATGATAAGCCGACATCTAGAGTTATTTAGGTAACAAATTTTGGGGACAAAATTTCTTTTAAGGAGGGTGAGATGTAACACTCAGAATTTTTTCCGTTAAAAACTAATTTTCAGATTTACGAAATTGTAATCGGCAAAGTTTTGGTCGGAATTGAGAACGGAGAATTTCTACCACTAAGTAAAAGATTATTTCGAGATTAATAGAGAAGAGAAAATTTTAAGATTTTGACCGAACACACAATGAATAGCCGTTTGATTAAACGGTTAAGAGTTAATGGCTGTTTAGTAATTATATTATTATTATTATTATTTATAAAAAAATAGTAATAAGAAGAAATACAGAAGAGAGAAAACAAAAATCCTTCTTCTGTGTTTTCCTCCACCACTCACGCGTAAAAACCCTCCCGCGGCGATACTCTTCTAGAGCGACAACTGTTTCCTTCGTCAATCTTCAATCCAGGGTAAGTTTTAGTTAATTCTTAGTAGATAGTTAGTGTTTTAGTTGTTTTGAGTGTTAAAAATAAAATTAGTGAGAGTATTGGATAGTTTTGGTGAAACCCTAAGAGGGAGATACGGGAATTTGAAGTTAGAGTTGATTTTTATCCATATGTTGGTGTTTAAGCTGGAAGTAGGAGTAGATTATGAGATTTTATAGCGGAATAATCAAATTGTGTAACGGTTTCCGTTCGGCCACATTCGGCAAAGCTGTAGGTGTTGAATTAGAAAGTTGATTAGACCATTAGAAATTAGACGTCCTCAGAAGTCCGCAGCATTTCGAAACCTTCAAATCAGATGAGTATTGGATAAGTTATGCAATTCCGAATTTGGTCGAAAATTGTGTAACGCCCCGAAAATCTACCCGTTTTCGGTACGTTCACTACTCCGATACCACATCTTTAACGCCCCCGAGTCGTCCCCGAACCCGGGTCGCCAATCCTCTACTCGTTCCTCAACCATACAAAACTCGTATAAAATTTGAGTAAAAATTTAAAACTTTTGTTCCTCGACTTAAAACGACATCTTTGAAAGCATTTTAATCGGCATTGCAGTGGAAAACTCGTTTAAATTCAGTTTAAATAGACTTCACCATTTTAAAACAAAGAAATACATAGACCGGTCGACACTTGTAAACACCGGTCGACACCTGGGTCATCTCGGGTTTCCGTTGGTCCATACTGGCGAACACTGGTCGACACCGTGTTCCCCTCGAGTCTTCACGTCGGTCGACAGTAGGAATCACCGGTCGACACTTTTACGTTAAGCTTGGAGAGGGGTCGACACTTGCTTTCGCAGGTCAACACTTCAACCCTCTCTGCCCGCGCAGGTCGATTCTCGCGGTTGACACTCTCACTAATTTTACACTGACCGGTCGACACCACGGTCGTTGGTCGATACCTCATTTCCCTCTGCCCGCATCAGTTGAATCCCGCGGTCGACACTCTCACTGATTTTATAATGACCAGTCGACACTTGGTTCCATCTGCCCGCATCGGTCGAACCCCGCGGTCGACATTCACCCTCCAATTTACGCTGACCGATCGACACCTATGGACTTTGGTCGACACCTCACACCAGAAACCCAAAAGTAACAGCAGTTCTAAGGGAGAATGACATGAAAACTTCCTCGAATTAAAACAACCGATTGGAAATGTGAATCATTCCATCAAACACTTCCAACAAACTTGAAAATGCACTTATACACCAACTCCGACTATGAATATTCAAACTCAACTATGCCTCAAAATCCTATACACTCGACACAGACCTCACAAAAGTCAACTCCCAAAAACCTACCTCCAGACTTTACTCCACGGGTCGGGCCACCGCGACAAGCTCCACCTGCCGGCACACGGTAGCACGCGGCCAACCGTCTACTCGTCTTGTCTAAGCTCCGGCAACTCACCTTCAGGGATCTCTGCACTTACACTGTGGAACACACAACATAAGTCTAATGCTCATTAAGCAGTGCAATATGAATCGTAAAACGACAATGCATTCCTATCACATGCAATTTCTACGTTCTCGCTCATGTTGTGACAACCCGTGCCACGTGTCATGGCCGCACCATGGTGAGGCTGGACTCTATCGCCACCTCACACTCTAGCACGTCGCCATCGTCCCGGTTTCTCCACCAACGAGGCCCTCAATCCGTACCCACGCGTCACTCTATGCACCGCAACCATTCCAGGGTGAGGCTGGATGCACTCGCCACACCACCACCTGGCACATCGTCATCATCCCGGTTCCTTCAGCAACGAGGCCACGGTTGCACACCACCACACGCACGCCGCGACAACCATACCAGGGTGAGACTGAACGCACTCGCCACACCACACCCTAGCACGTCGCCACCGTCCCGATTTCTCCAGCAACGGGGCCTAGTTGCCCACACACCCATCGTCCTCGCCACATCTCGCATTTAACACTCGCACATAAATCCATGCACAAATTCATTTTCGTTTAAAAAACATGATGCATGACAAACAATACACATGCACATCACAATCAATCATCACAATCTACCATTCCATGGTGTAGGCCCATCTGGGCAAAACACATGCATACATTACTTACCTGACGTTCTATCTTTTCGTGGTGCTCGTCTCACCCAAAACCTGCTCAACTTACAACAAAAACCATCTTCTCGTCAAAACGCATCCCACTACTCTACTTACGCACTAAACTCACCATTCTAGCATAACACTCCATGACTCGCCAAAATGGCTCAGCACCCTATCTCGGCTCCAAATTCAACCTAACTTCCGACGTTCATAACTTTTGCGTCGGTTATCGGAATCACACGATTTTAGCGACCAAACGCTCCAATCGTAACCTAGTTTACCACACCAGAAAGGTTTCTAAAACGAGGGCCCCTAGCTAGGCTGAAAATTCACAGCCAACTTCATTTTAGGGCTTAAAATCCCACACTCACTGTCTTTCGTTAAAACTCAATAATTTCCTCATCAATCTATCACATTTATCCTCAATAACCCCAACAATCAACATTACACTCAATAAACACTCTAACCCTAAAACTCCAATTATCTATCCACCACATTTCTCCCTAAACTCTCACCTCGACCCCAAAACTAGACTATACTACACAACTTACTTGAGAATCGCTGGAGAGGAGAAGGAACAGAAAGCACTGTTGGCAGGACGGTTGGAAAAGAAATGATCACCAAAGGAGAACTCGCACGCTGGAGGGAGGGGAAAAGAACAGAGCAGAGGGGGAGGATTTATGATCCTCCCTCTCTCTGTTATTTTTATTTATTTCTTTTTTTTAATAATAATAATAATAATAACTAATTACTATTTCATCCTCCTACTTTAATCCTTTTAATCAGACTATTATTTAGTCCATTTCCGGTCAAATTCTTAAAATTTTCTTTGCACCATTAGTCCCGAAATAATCTTTTGCCTAATAGTGCCAATTCTCTGCTCTCGATCTTTACCAAAACTCCACCGTTTATCGTTTCGACCACCCGAAATCGGTACCGCGAAAATACGGGGTGTTAAAAATTGCGTAGAATTTCAGGTTTTTTTAGGAGTTTCAAGTTAGTATGAGTTTAAGATTTTCTGTGTTAGAGTTTTATGAGTTGGACGAAGTAGAATTAATGGATGTGTTGTTTTATAGGTTCTCCAATTAGCGAGCCCTATAAGGAGTACAAATTGCTAGGATGCCAGGTAAGTAGTGTAGTAGAGCAGTAGGTGTTTTGCCTTCGGACCTACGTCATAGTTCGGTACGATACATGCATGTTTACTTTATGTTATGCTTTAGTGATTATCCATCATTGATTTAAAATACGAGAACGAAACGAAAATGAATTTCCATGGTTTTATAGAATGAAATAGTAGGATGAGATATGATGAACGAAATGAGAAGATACGTAAGAAGATAATAAAGGTGGGTTGAGTGGTCTTGGCCCCAGACGTGGACCACGAGGTGTATCACTTTTTCCTTGCTTTATGTGGTGGCCTTGTCCCGAGAGGTGGACTGCAAGGTGTGTCATTTTACTAGATTGTGGTTGGCATTGTCCCGTGAGGTGGACCGTGAGCTGTCACCTTGATCTAGCACGTAAAAAAGAACTCAGTAGTAAGAAGATAAAGAAGATGTAAGAAAGAGACGAAAACGAAAATAGAGACGAAATTGTAGAAACCACATATGTTATGATGTGTTTGATTTCGGTGTTTAAGTTTTTACGTACATTACTTACTTAGCATTAGGCTAATAGATAAGTTCTGTAATGTAGGTGACGACATTATAGCTAGTTAGTACTTAGAGTAAGTCAAGGATTAGGAGGCGGTTGGAGGAGTGCGTTTGTGGACGATTTGGCTGGCTCTTAGGGTGTTTTGACCATGGTGGGCGTAGGTACAGGTTTTGGAGTGTAGTTGAAATGATTTTGAGTCGTTTTAAGTTGTTTTGAGTCATTTGGATGTATAGACGGATTTCAAACTTTAGTAGCCGTTTTGTTTAGGTAAATAATGATTTTAAGTTGAGGAAAAAATGTACGTTGTATGATTTTTAGCGTTGAGTCGAAGTTCGATTATTTTTGGGAAGTTTTAAGGTTCTTAGACAGAATTCTGTGAAGGAGGTGTCGACCTATAGGTTGAGTGGTCGACCAAACCTAGCAAGTGTCGACGAGTATACTAAAGGTATCAACCAAACTTGGCGAGTGTCAACTGCGAGGGTCAACCTACGAAGGTAGAGCCAAATAAAGGGTGCACGTAAGTGTCGACCGGTAATATAAAATTGGACGGGGTGTCGACCTCAAAGATCGAACGACGCAAATAGAGAGAAACGTAGTGTCGACTGTGCACGCAAGTGTCGACCAGTAGTGTAGAATGGACGTGAGTGTCGACCTCAAGGAACGACCAACGCGGATAGAGAGAAATGTAGTGTCGACCGGTGCACGAAAGTGTCGACCGGTAGTGTAGAATGGACGTGGGTGTCGACCTCAGGGATCGACCAAAGGTGATTTTTTTATGTTTAGAAAACTTGAATTTTATTCAAATAGATTTTAACCCAAGTCTTCCGCTTCGATGATTTTAAATATTTTCAAAAAAGTTTTTTTAAGTCGAGGAACGAAGGTTTTAAATTTTTACACGAATTTTTCAAGCGTATTTGTGTGAGTGCTAGTTGTGAGCGTACCGAGAACCGTGAGAGTTTTCTGGTCGCTACAGAGATGGTATTAGAGCAGAGAGGGAGCAGCCTGAAAATCGGCGAGTCAATTTTCGGGTCGAGACATTGTGCGTGCTTCCTTCAAGCGCGCTCTGCCTGTGCGCGCTTCCTTCAAGCGCCGATCAATCAATGCCTTGCGGCCGATCGATCGCCAGTTGCACTGCCTTTCCCTCCCCTGTTTCCTCTTCGTTTCTTTCTAAACACCTACTGCACTTTCAACCTGTAATCTATATCCTCAATAATTCCATCATAAAATCCACCTAAACATACATATCTAAATCGTTAAAATCAACTCATAAAATAACATCTATTTTCATTGCGCAGCAAAAGATTCAAAAGAAAATTAAACTCAGTCTTTTAAAAAAAATCAAACCAAAAACATTTTTGTTACTAAACGTTTCAACTATCAAGTTCCTTTAATAAAATGTTTAAAACTATATTTATATACATGTTTTATACCTCAAAATATGTGAGGAACAACCCACTGGTCAAAATCGCTCCAACAGCTACAAGCGCACGCCATGAACAATCTCCGTCAACTACACTATCAACCATCTTGAGGCTCAACGTCCTCACTTGTGAAAACATCACATACACCACAAAGTTAACTAATGAACCTAATGCTTAGTAAGTGATGCAAAATAAGATAAATGCTTATGAACATGCATGTAGTTTGTAAATCATGTTGGTTTGTGACTTTTCTTTTTCTGGCTTTAGTCATATGGAATTCGTGCTAGAGGAAGTAGGCACAGCTTTGCCGTCGAACCTTACAGGACAACCATACTTGCTCTTTAAGAAAATAAAGCAGGCACACCTTACGGGTCGACCATACTCATTTTCTACCCAAATATGACAGTTAGGTATTTTCTTTCATATCATACTTTCATGAAAAGATATGCCTAAAATCGTTTTCCATGGGTTTATAAAACATGATGCATGAATGCATAAAACATAATGCCATGAGCGTAACATAAACTAAGTACCTAAACAGATCCATCAATAACCAAACAAAAACTAACATTAAATTAACTTGATAATCTCTACCCAACCATATATCTATAAATCTACAATTCTATTAATCTCCAATTTACATCAGTCTAGCCATCAACTTACTAACTCTTTGTGGTGTAGGCCAATCGGCCAAACGCATACAACATGCACTTACCCGGAGTCCTTGTAACACCCCGGAAACCTACCTATTTCCAGTTCGCTACTATTCTGATACCAACACCTTACACTCGTATCGTAAAATTTGAAACTATTATTCCTTGACCTAAAATGACAGTTTTGGAAAAAATTTTTGACAGCTCTACAGCAAAAATTTGATTAAATTTACTTTGGATAAAATTTATTTTGTTAAACATGAAACAAGGACTCCCGGTCGACACTTATAAGCATCGATCGACACTTGAGTCGTCTCGGATTTCTCATCAGTCGACACCGGGAACACCGGTCGACACTTTGTTCTTCTCGGGTCTTTTCATCGGTCGACACCGGGAACACCGGTCAACACTTCTATGCTCACCATAGAGAGGGGTTGACACCCATTTCCACAGGTCGACACCTTAATCCTCTCTGCCTGCGCAAGTCGTTTCCCACGGTCGACACCGCTACCATTTTTATATGGACCGGTCGACACCTGTAACCTGAGGTAGACACCTGCTTCGGCTCTGCCTGTCACAGGTCGAGCCTTGCGGTCGACACTCACCTTACATTTACATTGACCGGTCGACACTTGTCGACTTCGGTCGACACCTTGCACCAGTATAAGTAAAATAACACCAGTTCATTTAAAAACGCATGGCAAATCCTTGATTAAATTCATGAAGTAAAACCTATATTCTGAAAACAAAATGTCTCCAAGTAAATCTCAAAACATCATAGTTCTACTTCGGTTTTTCAACTATTCTCGAACCACCAAATCTATAACCTCAAAATCGACTATGAACATTCAAACCCAACTATGCCCCAAAACCTACACACACGACATGGACTCCTCAAAACTCACTAAAAAGGACCGCCATCTAACCTTGCCCCACGGGTCGGATCGCCTTAACGAACTCCACCTACCAGCACACGGTAGCACGCCGCCAACCACCTACTCATCCTTGCTGGTTATCGTAAATCACCCAAAAGCACATCGTCACCTACACCATGGAACACAAAACGTAAGCGTAATGCTTAGCAAGTATGGAATATGAACTCGAAAACCAATGTATAACTTAACCCCTACTCATGCAGTTTCTATACTCAACTCTGTTTTCTTTTCGTTTCATTATTTTCATTTTTCACTTTTCCGTGTGAGTCAGGCTGGCACCCATCCCCTCCACACTCGGGACGGCCAAATCATGGCTCACGGAGCGAGGCTAGCGGCACACATCATGTTCGCACACAGGACGACCCTACGTAACCTTCTCCTAACAGCAATTATAGAACCATCTAGTGATTTCTCACTAGCACGTTAACGACGAGGCGTTCGCAAATTGTGTCGCATTACGTACTTTCATCCATAGGAACCCTCTAGTGCTTTCTCACTATCACGTTAACGACGAGGCGTTCACCCATGTGTGATTTTTATGATGTTAATTTTTTGTTTTTGTTAAGTTGTTTCTAGTAGAGTTTTGGGTTCTTCTTTTAACCACCTTGCTGTTTTCTTTGGTGGGGTTAGAGGATGTCTAAGTTTGGTAGTCCTATTAAACTAAACTAAAGCTACTTATGTAACACCCCGGGAAAAACCCCGCGTTCCCGGTGCGCTACAGTACGTCTACACACTACACACCCTAACACTTGACATAACTCACTCAATTTAATGCCCCTTTCGTTTTCAAAACATTTTCAAAAGAACATTTGTTAGTATGAAAAATTTTCGACTCGATTCGAAAACTACTCGTGTCCCGAGGAGGAAACACGAAATCCTCAATATAAAAATATGCAGCGGAAAAGAAAATAGTTTAAATAAATTTTTAAAATAAAACAGCAAGACTCGAAATCTTAAGAAAGAATCCAACGCACCCATCGGACTGCACAATCCAGTACCGCACACTCACATCCCCACTTCGCCACCCCGAGTGCACTCTCGCGGTGCCGTACGTGCCAACTCAACGTCACTGTGTCTCGCGCACGCTCACAGCGCCGCGTGCCCCACGCACCCTGCCGCTGTACAGCACGTCCGCGCGCACGCCCTCACCTGGCATCGCACGACCCGTGAGTACCCGTAGGGCCGCATGCCCCGCGCACCTGCGATCACGCCGCACTTCCACGCTCATCTACAATTTTCTAGCATTCACTGTACACACCTCAACCTATTTCATATCCTCTCGACTCTCAACTCTTCTCACGAAATTTTGGCAGAGTAACGCCTAAAAACTGGTTATCCCAAAAATTTAAAACCCTGCACACAATTCACCATAATCCAACAATGTTTATCTATCCATCATCCAGAGAAATCACCATAACCAAATCAGAGTAAGAAGACAACAAGAACCCATCAAATACAAATGAAGAAAGTCCCCCAAAAAACTACAACCCCTCTATACAATCTTAAAAGATCAATGTCTATACAACCCCGCTATCTACACAAATACCCAACATGAAATGATAAATCCACTATTAACTACCACCACCACGGGTCGGTTCGCCCTAACAAAAATCCGCCATCCGGTGCCTCAGGTGTACGCCGCCAACCATCCTACGCCTCTAGACTAGGCTCTCGAGGCTCACCAGCAGTGTCGTCAGTACCTACACCACATAACACACAACATAAGCCTAACGCTCAGTAAGTACTGCAATATGAAAGTAAAAGCCGACAATGCAATCCTATCACATGCAGTCTCTACACTCACACTCATGTTGTCACATCTGTGACGCGTAGTGCAGCCGCACCAGGGTAAGGAGGAACCTCACGCCACCCTACACCCTGACACGTCGCCACCGTCCCGGACTCCCCAGCAACGAGGCCCACAAGCTACACCCACGCATCACCACACGGCAACCACATCAGGGTAAGGGTGTACCTCGCGCCACTCTACACCTTGACACGTCGCCCCCGTCCCAGCCTCCCCAGCACGGGGCCACAGTTGCCACACACACGTTTCGCGACAGCCCAGCCGGCCCACCCCTCGAGTAAGATCCGCAACTGGTGTTGCACCGGCCCATACACTAGTAGGATCCGCGGTACCACTGCCCATATCCTCACCGTCAACACATTCACGCCGCATGATGGCCCAACCAGCCCACCCCTCGAGTAGGATCCGCGATTGGTGAAGCACCGGCCCGCACACTAGTGGGATCCGCGGTACCACTGCCAGACGTCTCACCTCATACATCAAAACATGCTAAAAATCATTTTCGTTCCCATTTTTAAAAATATGATGCATGTCAAACAATACGCACGCACACCACAATCAATCACATAAACCCTAAAGTTCTACAGTGTAGGCCCACTTGGGCAAAATACATGGATGCACTACTTACCTGGCGTCCTAAGCTTGCTCGACGCACAGCTTCGACAAAAGAAAGCCTCAACCTAAAATACAACCAATTTCTCATCAGTATTTATCTCAACATTCACCAATTAGCTAAAAGTAACCTTTTCTAACTACACTCATGAAATTCCAACTAAAACGGTCCATTGGTTTGGTTTGGCCGAATACCAGCCCAACGTTCGGATGCGCATAACTTTTGCGTCCATCAACGAAATCGAACAATTCAAGTGGCTAAACGTCCCCTTAGGAACCTAGTTTAACATCCCAAGACGGATTTTAAAACGGTAAGCCGCAAACAGGCGAAAAATGCCAAAAATCAAATCTGCCATTTTTTTTATAAAATTTCAACCTTTGTTTTTCTTCAACCAAAACTCACTCAATTCAGCTTTTACGCACCAAAACTGGCATGCCCCTACCACACGTCGAAATTCCACGAAAAATGGTCTCAAATTCGACTTGGACCAAAATCCGGTCTAAACTTCCGACGCGCATAACGTTTGCGTCGGATGTCGGAATCGAACGATTCCAGTGGCCACACGTTCCTCTAACAACCTACTTTTAACCCACAAAACAGAATTTAAAATGATCAACTTAAGCCTAGCCAAAACAGCCAAAAACAGAAGCTTTTTTTATACGAAAAATAGCTGAAATCTCAACTTCGACCAAATCTCGCAAGTTCTCTGCACCGAACACTCACATTTCAACCCATTAAGAACAATCTAACCCGAAATCAGAAATTCAAGCACAAAATCTGAATTTTAGCTCAACCTTCTCCCTCGGTTTCTCTCCCTCTCACCGGTCTCTTGCTGTCCACTTGCTAACCTATACACTCACCCTCTTAATCCCCTCACATTTGCAGCCAAATTCAAAGAAAAAAGGAAGGAAGCTGAACCTCAGTCTCGATCAATTCAGACAGGACAGCAGAGGGAGAGAAGGACTTACAAAGTGGTGGCATCCGGCACTCGGGTGGGAGAAGGACTCCAGCAACACGTCTGGTCGTTGGCGGCAGAATTGGATGGAGACTCACTCCCTCGGTCGACGATTGAAGGCGCTCGTGCCCTCACCCTTCGAGAGCTCGAGCAGCAGAAACTGAACAATTCCGGTTCGTCGGAACAGCAGCACTCGCTCGCAGCTCTCCCCTCACACTCGCGCTTGTCGGCAGTTGATCGTAGCTTCAATTTCGGCACACAGAATGCTCTCCCCCGAACGATCGCTCTTGGGCGCTTTGCAGAAACCAGCCGAATGGCTGAAGCCATTCGGGTGTTGTCATTTTTTTTTATTTTAATTTTAAACAATAATAATTTACTTAAATGCCCTCACGTGTTTTAATCTCCCATAATTTTGTTAATTTCTCGACTTCCCGACCTTAAATTCCAAACTCCATCGCAAGAGCAAGCTCCGAGTTTTATAATTTAACTTTTCCCGTTGAAACATTTCTCAAAACTCCGACCGAGATTAAATTAAAATCTCAGAAGTTACAAATTCAAAATTCAAAATTTTTGGGTCATTTCATCCCCCCCACCTTATAAGAATTTTGTCCCCAAAATTTACGTACCGAATAAGTCGGGATACTGCCGCTCCATGTCATCACGTCGCTCCCAAGTAGTCTCCTCTACACCATGGTTGCGCCACATCACCTTGACCAGCGGAATCTCCTTGTTGCGCAGCACCTTCACAGCTGACCCTAAGATCCTCACCGGCTTTTCCTCGTAGGACAACATTGGCTGGATCTTTATATCCTATTGTGGCACTACCTGAGAGAGATCGCGCATACACTTCCTCAGCATCGAAACATGAAAAACATCATGGATGGCATCCATCGACGTAGGCAGCTGAAGCTGATATGTAGCTCTCCCGATCCGCTTGACAATCGGGAACGGTCCCACAAACTGAGGGTTGAGCTTCCCCCGCTTTCCGAACCTTACCACTCCCTTGAACGGCGAGACCTTCAGAAAAACCTCATCGCCCTCATTAAACTCCAACTCTCGGCGTCTCTGATCAGCATAACTCTTTTGTCGACTCTGGGCCGCTTCAATTCTCTTCCGTATCACAGAAATCTTGTCGACAGTCTGCTGCAAAATCTTAGGGCCTATCAATCGGGCCTCCCCAACCTCATCCCAATATAATGGTGACCTGCACTTCCTTCCATAGAAGGCCTCGTATGGTGCCATACCAATGGTGGACTGAAAATTGTTATTATACGAGAACTCCACTAGCGGTAAAAACTTGCTCCAAGTCGCCTGAAACTCCAACACACAAGCCCTGAGCATATCCTCAAGAATCTGTATAGTCCGCTCCGACTACCCATCGGTCTGAGGATGAAAGGCTGTACTGAAATCCAATCTGGTGCCCATAGCCTTATGCAGACTCCTCCAAAACTTAAACGTGAACCTGGGGTCACGGTCTAAAACAATCGACATCGGAATCCCATGGAGTCTGACTATCTCCTGAACATACAACTGGGCAAACTGATCCATCGTATAAGTTATCCTCACAGGCAAAAAGTGAGACGACTTCGTCAACCTGTCCACAATCACCCAAATTACGTCATGGCCTTTGGCAGTCCTCGGTAGTCCCAACACAAAATCCATGGTGATTCGCTCCCACTTCCACTCCGGTATAGGCAATGGTTGGAGCATTCCGGACGGTCGCTGATGCTCCGCCTTCACCTGCTGGCAATCTACGCAGGCCTCAACATACTCGGCCACTGCTTGTTTCATGTTAGGCCACCAATAGTGCTGCTTCAAATCTCTGTACATCTTAGTGCTTCCCGGATGCACAGAGAAAGAAGATGAATGGGCCTCTAGTAATATATCCCTCCTCAACTCTTAATCCTTCGGGACGTACCACCTATCTCGAAACTTCAAAATCCCGTTCTCTGAATAGCTGAACTCAGAATCAGGCCTGGTCTCCATACTCGCCTTCAGCTCGCGACACTCCGGATCAGCCTCCTGAGTCTGCCTGATCCTGTCCAGAATGGTCGGGCTCAACGACAAGGCAGAAAGGGTGGCTGCCAGATCAGAAACTACCTCCAAACCAAAACTCTGCATCTCTGTCACTAACTCAACAGGCTGTACCGTAATCATGGCAGAAGTCGAGGCTGTCACCCTACTTAAGGCATCTACCACCACATTCGCCTTCCCGGGGTGGTACCTGATCTCCACGTCGTAGTCCTTGACCAGCTCGAGCCATCTTCTCTGTCTCAAATTCAGCTCATTCTGCGTGAAAATGTACCTCAAGCTCTGATGGTCTGAGTAAATCACGCACTGCTGCCCATACAGATAATGCCTCTAAATCTTGAGTGCAAATACAACCGCCACTACCTCCAAATCGTGAGTGGGATAATTCTGCTCGTAAGCCTTCAACTGCCTAAAAGCATAGGCAATGACTCTCCCACTCTGCATCAAAACACACCCCAAACCGATCCTGGAGGCATCGCAATAAATGCAGAACTTCTCTCCTTCCACGGGCAGCGTCAGTACAGGAGCCATAGTCAATTTCTGCTTCAATATCTGGAAGCTGTCCTCACACCGGTCGGTCCATTCATACTTTGCATTCTTCCTGGTCAGCCGGGTCAAGCGGGCCGAGATCTTAGAGAACCCCTCAATAAATCTCCGATAATATCCAGCCAACCCCAGAAAACTGCGTATCTGGGTAGCACTGGTTGGCCGCGGCCACTCCTTTACAACCTGAACCTTCCCCGGATCAACTGAAATACCCTCAGAGGAGATCACATGCCCCAAGAAATGAATCCTGTCCAACCAAAACTCGCACTTTGAGAATTTATCATATAGCTGATGCTGGCTAAAAATAGTCAGTACAATCCTCAGGTGCTCCCTGTGCTCCTCCTCACTCTGCAAGTAGATCAGAATGTCGTCGATAAATATAATCACGAACTTGTCCAGGTACTCCCTGAACACTCTGTGTATCAGGTCCATGAATGCTGCAGGGGCATTGGTCAACCCGAAAGACATCACCAGAAACTCGAAATGCCCATACCTCGTCCTGAAGGCCGTCTTCGGTACATCTTTCTCCTTCACCTTCAACTGATGATAACCGGACCTCAGGTCGATCTTAGAAAACACCCGGGCACCTTGTAGCTGATCAAACAAATCATCAATTCTAGGCAATGGATACCTGTTCTTCACCGTCAACTTATTCAGCTCCCGGTAGTCAATACACATACGTAGGGATCCATCCTTCTTCTTGACGAATAGAACTGGCGCTCCCCAGGGTGAAAAACTAGGGCGTATAAATCCTTTATCTGTCAGCTCCTCCAATTGAGCCTTCAGCTCCTTAAGTTCAGTAGGTGCCAATCTGTAAGGGTTCTTGCACACCGGCTCGGCACCTGGGAAAACATCTATCTCGAACTCAATCTCCCTATCAGGGGGCAACCTAGGCAATTCATCACGGAACACTCCCGGAAACTCCTGCACAATAAGAATATCTTGTACCCGAGCATCGCCCGGTGACTGCGCATCCTCAACACTTGCCAAAAATCCCTGGCAACCCATGGCCAACACCCGTGGTGCCTGACGAGAAAGTATAGCAGAAATCCTGGCAAGACCCTTACCTGCTTTAAATGTGTAGCTCTCCCCGCCTGGGGACCGGAAATGAACCTCTCTGGTCCTGCAGTCAATCTCCGCATGATGTTTGAACAGCCAGTCCATTCCCAAGATCACCTCATAACCACTCATATGGAGAATGACTAGCTCGGCATATAATTGCTTCCTCCCTACTGTCACAATATTGCCCCGCACCACCTGTTATGAATACAAATGCTCCCCGGATGGCAAGGTCACATCATAGTGTTGCTCGGTGGGGCTGAACTCCAAGTTGGCCTTAACCACAAAGCTCGTCGACACAAACGAGTGCGTAGCGCCCGTATCAATCAAAGTATATGCTGCCACACCAGAAACAAAAATGTTACCTGCTATCACTGATGGCTGGGCAGCATCATCTGGCTCAAACAGGGCAAAGACCCTCGGTGTAACTCCGGCTGACGACCTGCTCGCCACTGGGCATCTACTGGCAAAGTGTCCACCTCATTGCAGTTGAAGGTCGGAGGTCTAAGTCTGTGCAGTCTGTCACCCCCTCTGTGGGACGAACCCTGGGCGATAGACTGACCCTGATCGTCCCTGCTCATAAACCTCTCCAACTGCTGAGACTGACGGTGGACCAACTCGGTAAGCTGCCGGACGGTATCATCCATGTCGCCAACAGCTCTAGGAGGCGCCTCTCGTCGTGGTCGCCCTCTACCTCTACCTCTCGCCTCTCCTGACATTTTCTACCTTTAACAAAAGTATAAAGTTCACATTAGTAATACAATAAATTCAAATCTAAACACTTACAGTTGGTGGAGTGCTCCCGTGCAGCGGCTGGCGGTGTTAGGTAATCCTCTGAACGACGTCGACCCCGTGGCTCTAATACCATAACTGTAACACCCCGCGAAAACCCCGCGTTCCCCGTGCGCTACAGTACACCTACACACTACACACACACACACTAACACTTAACATAATTCACTCAATTTAATACCCCTTTGTTTTCAATTCATTTTTTTTTTTGACTCGATTAGAAAACAACTCGCGTCCAGAAGAGGCAACGCGAAATCCTCAGCATAAAAAAAACTACGCAGCGGAAAAGAAAACCATTTAAAATAGCTTAAGTAAAACTGTAAGACTCGAGATCTTAGAAAAAAATCCAACGTACCCCTCGGACTACACATCCCAGTGCCGCGCACTCACGTCTCCACTTCGACACCCCACACACACTTTCACGGTGCCGCACATACCACTCAACGTTACTGTGTTTCGTGCATGCTCACAGCGCCGCGTGCCCCACGCACCCTGCCGCTGTACAGCACGTCCGCGCGCACACCCTCATCCGGTGTCGAACGACCCGTGGGTACCTACAGGGCCGCATGCCCCGCGCACCTGCGATCACGCTGCACATCCACGCTCATCTAAACTTCTCTAGCATTCATTGTACACACCTTGACCTAATTCGTATCCTCTCGAGTCCCAACCCCTCTCCCGAAATTTCGGCAGAGTAACGCCTAAAAACTGTCTATCCCAAAATTTAACCCTGCACACAATTCACCAGAATCCAACAATATTTACCTATCCATCATCCAGAGAAATCATCCTAACCAAATCAGAGTAAGAAGACACGAAAATCCGTCCAATACAAATAAAGAAAATTCACAATATAGAGCAACACCATACTCTAACATGTAAAATATATGCGTACGTCGCCAAAATCACACGCACTCCATATACACCTATACACTGACGCATATACAACAACCAATCCCATCCTCCGTACATAATCACCGCAAAAGAAAGAAAACCCACAAACCGACCAGGCCACACCACAGAACACACAACATAAGCCTAACGCTCAATAAGTAATGCGGTATGAAAGTAAAAGCCGACAATCCAATCCTATCACATCCAGTCTCTACACTCACACTCATGTTGTCACATCTGTAACGCGTGGTGCAGCCGCACCAGGGTAAGGAGTAACCTCACGCCACCTTACACCCTGACACGTCGCCACCGTCCCGGACTCCCCAGCAACGAGGCCCACAAGCTACACACACGCATCACCACACGGCAACCACATCAGGGTAAGGGTGTACCTTGCGCCACTCTACACCCTGACACGTCGCCCCCATCCCAGCCTCCCCAGCACGGGGCCACAGTTGCCACACACACACGTTTCGCGACAGTCCAGCCGGCCCACCCCTCGAGTAGGATCCGCGACTGGTGTTGCACCGGCCCACACACTAGTAGGATCCGCGGTACCACCGCCATACGTCTCACCTCATACATCAAAACATGCTAAAAATCATTTTCGTTCCCGCTTTTAAAAACATGATGCATGTCAAACAATACGCACGCACACCACAATCAATCACATAAACCCTAAAGTTCTACAGTGTAGGCCCACTTGGGCAAAACACATGCATGCACTACTTACCTGGCGTCCCAAGCTCGCTCGACGCACAGCTTTGCCAAAAGAAAGCCTCAACCTAAAACACAACCAATTTCTCATCAGTATTTATCTCAACATTCACCAATTAGCTAAAAATAACCTTCTCTAACTACACTCATGAAATTTCAACTAAAACGGTCCATTGGTTTGGTTTGACCGAAAACCAGCCCAACGTTCGGATGCGCATAACTTTTGCGTCCGTCAACGAAATCAAACGGTTCAAGTGGCTAAACATTCCCTTAGGAACCTAGTTTAACATTCCAAGACGGATTTTAAATCGGTAGGCCGCAGACAGGCAAAAAATGCCAATAACCGAATCTGCCATTTTTATTAAAATTTCACATTTTCACTTCCCTTCAACCAAAACTCACTCCCAACTAGTTATATGCATCAAAATGGCTATGCTACTCTCACACGTCGAATTTCCACGAAAAACGGTCACTAATTTGACTTAAACCAAAATCTCGCATAAACTTTCGACGCGCATAACTTTTGCGTCGGATATCAGAATCGAACGATTCCAGCGGCCATACGTCCCTCTAACAGCCTTATCCATCCCACAAGAACAGAACTTAAAACAATTAACCAAAACTAGGCCAAAATAGTTAAAAACTGAACTGCCCCTGCACAAACAATGGTTAAATTTTGATTTCAAACTTCAATTTACAACTTCCACACACAACTAACCCTATTTCGTCCATATCTCTCGGCCAAGCTCACTGCAAAGGCAAGAAGGCCGAGTACTAAGCTCGGCCGAAAACGAAAACCGACAGGGCTCACCTTCGGTTTCCTTAAACTCGCGGCATCACCTTCGCGCTACCCTACCACTTGCGGCCAAATTCCATCAATGCCGAAAGCAAGCCGAGCACTAAGCTCGACCAAGCCAAAAAAAATAGGACGGGCAGAACAAGGAAAGGGCTTACCGTTGCGTTACTGTGCGCTCGGTCGAATGGAGGGCAATGCACAGCCGAACACCCAGTGCCGGCAGTCTCCCCCACGCCCACTCGCGTCTGTCGAAGAATCGGAACTCGAGGATTTTCCTCCCCTCTCTCGCGTCTCTCTCTCGGCTCTCTCGGGAACTCGAGCTGCTGAAACCGAATGGCTTCGGTTCGTCAAGACAGCAGCATCTGTTCGCAACTCGCACCTCGCACCCACGCTCGTCGGCCGTCGATCACAGCTCCGCACACGATCGCTCTCCCCTGCACGATCGCTCTCGGGCGCTCTCGGTTGCTCGCAGAAAACCAGCCGAATGGCTTCTTCCCGAAGCCATTCGGGTGGTTTGTTTTATTTATTTATTTTTTTAAATAATAAAAAAATATAAATTACCAAATTGCCCTCACGTGCTTCAATCGTCCGAATTTCGTTAATTTTTCGACCTCCCGACTTTAAATTTTGAAAGCCAATCGAAAAAGGTAAGTCTCAAGCCTTATAATTTAAATCTTTCCCGTTGAAATATTTCTCAAAACTCCGAGCTGGATTAAAATAAAAATTCCGAAAATTAAATTAAAATTCAAAATTTCTGGGTTATTACAGAAACTGCTTGGGAGCTTATGGGTTTACAATTTAGGTTTTCATTTGGTTGTTTTTAATTTGAGGAAGTTTTCGTGTCATTCTCCCTTGGAACTGCTGTCATTTTGGGTTGCTGGTGTGAAGTGTCGACCCAAGTCCATAGGTGTCGACCGGTAAGTATAAATGGGAGGGTGAGTGTCGACCACGAGGTTCGACCGGTGCGGGCAGAGAGAAGTGAGGTGTCGACCGGTCAGTGTAAATTGGAAGGCTAGTGTCGACTACGGTGTTCGACCGGTGTGAGTAGAGAGAAGTGAGTACCGGTGATTTCTGGTGTGGACCAACTTGAGGACCCGAAGGGAATGTGGTGTCGACCGATGTTTGCCAGTGTCGACCGATGGAAACCCGAGAGTTTACAACTGTCGACCGGCATTTACAACTGTCGACTGGTCTCTGTATTTCTGTGTTCTAAAATGGTGAAGTCTAATTAAACTGATTTTAAACGAGTTTTTCGCTGCGTTGCCGATTAAAATATTTTCAAAGATGTCATTTTAAGTCGAGGAATAAAAGATTTAAATTTTTACTCAAATTTTATACGAATTTTGTCGGGGTGAGGAACGAGTGGTGATTGACAACCCGAGTCCAGGGACGACTCGGGGGCGTTAAAGCTGTTGTATCGGAGTAGTGAACGTATTGGAAATGGGTAGGTTTTTGGGGCGTTACAAATATGGTATCAGAGCTTTTACCCAACCGGAAGTGTGGCCGACGGGGATGTCGGACCCCTCGGTGGAGGGGTGAGATTGTGAAGGCAAGAGAGCCAGTCACAATTCCCACACCGCTTGGGAAAAAGGTAGAGGGAACGATTGATAAGTGGGAAGAGGGTATGTTACGAGTGTAGGAGCCACAAGGTCGACGTCGTTCGATGGATCTTCTAATACCACAAGCTGATGTATGAGAGTGCTCTACCAACTGTAATTATTTCTTAGAGCCATAGTAGTTTCGTTTTAGACTCATTAGATGTTGTGGTGTATAGGTTTAGCAGTATGGTTAGAGAGACACGTAGAGTTATAGGCGATATGGACGACACCATTAGACAGCTTACCGACTTGGTCAATCGCCAGTCGCAACAGCTGGAGCGGTTCATGAGCAGAGAGGACCAGAGCTAGTCTAGTGCCCAGACTTCATCAGATAGTGGGGGTGATAGGTTGCACAGGCTTAGACCCCCAATGTTTGACGGACTATCTTCGGACCCACTCAGTGCTGAGGAGTGGATTCGAAGTATGGAAGACATGATGGATTACGCTAAGGTGGATGATCATGACTGGGTTCCCAGTGCGGCATTCCACCTGGACAAGGATGCCCGCTTTTGGTGGGATACGATAAAGGCCACGAGAGATGTGAAGGTTATGACCTAGGAAGAGTTTAAGGCGATATTTTTGGCAAGTATTTTAGCCATTCGGTCAGAACCCAGAAAATGGTCGAGTTCGCCCAATTGAGACAGACGAGTACTGTGGCCGAGTATGTGAGACAGTTTGAGGCGTTGTCTCGGTTTGCCGGACACTTGGTGAGCTTAAATGAGAACAAGGTACACCAGTTCGTGCAGGGATTAAAGCCAGACATATACATGGGCAAGCGAATAGTAAGGATGCGACGGATGCCCTATGAGGACGTTGTGGCCAAGGCATTGGACATCGAGGAAGCGGGAATGAGGCTTCCCAGTCATAAAGAGCTGCCTAAGGTACAACCTAGGAGGTATTTCAAGGAGTTATTGCCACAATTGAGCGGGGAGGAATCGTCCCAACAGAGGGGCCTGAAGAGGGCCAACGATAGCTCGGGTAGCCAGGGAAGCAATAAGCGATTTCAAAGGTTAGGGCAGCTCCCTGTATGCCATAAGTGCCAGAAAAATCACCCCGGTGAGTGCAGGATGGGCGCGAGGCGATGCTACAACTGTTGTGAAGCGGGCCACTTGTCTAGAGATTGTGAGAAGTCTCGATAGAACTGGTGCTTCAATTGTAATGAGGTAGGGCATTTTGCTAAGGATTGCCCGAATTTGAATAAGACTCCAGCGAGGGGGGGCGCCGAGGGTCTTTGCCCTCATTGAGCCAGATGATGCTGTCCAACCATCGATGAACTCAGGTAAAATTTTATTTCGGGTATGGCGGATTACACCCTTGTCGATACGGGTGCCGCGCATTCGTTTGTGTTTACTGCCTTCGTGGTCGAGACAGGCAGTTTTATAGTGCGTGGTTGCCGTCGGTGAGGCCCCTATGCTTGGATCATGTGATATAGGGTCATAGTGTGACAGTGGGAAGATTCCTTTTGACTTGAGGACGTGAGGGTTAGATTATGGGGTTATAGTTGATCCACGGAGGTGGTGAAATGTAGGTGCAAGACTATATTCAAGGCGGCACGTAGGGTAGCCTTTATTATGGAACAACGAGGGGAGCGGTAATTGGGATAGTGAAAATATATATGACTGTATTGGGAGATTAGACTAGTCGCAAGGGGATTGAGAAATCTAAGAATAAGTTAGAAGTCTAAGCGCGCAAAATCCGGTACTCATGGTTAAAGGTGTATGGATGGGATGCTGATTGTTTAAGGTTCTAATTGGGGACTATTTTGAGGAGTTACGTCGATGAGGTGGTGGATTAGCGACAAAGATTTTGTAGGAGCTTAGCTTACCGATGGAAATCGAGGACTTAGAAATTTTAATTAAAATATGCAGACAAAACAAATGTCGCTCGAGGATATTTAGAGTTATATTTTATTGAGCGTGCTAAGTACGAGTTGGAAATTTAGGATTTGTATGAAATTTTTTTGACAAGAAATATAGAAAAGAGATCCAGTTGGGTGATTTTAGATATTGAGGTTATAGATAATCGAATAGAAGTATTAGTGGGTTGGACTCGAGGACGTAAGAATTTGAAAAGATTTAGAGCAATAGTGTAGCATAGTCTACAACAAGTTTGCGAACAAAAGGATTCTTAGGCGAATCAACGTGAGGTAGCGGGAAGAGTGTTCAGGAACAATTTAAGTTTAAAGAGAGTAGCTTAGGTTGGTTCAAATATGGAGCCTGTAGTGATGGTTGGGATAGGAAAGTTAGGGTTTGAGAGAAATATAGCCAAGGGAGGCCAGGTATAGAATTAGAATAGGAGATTTTGAGAAGTTGGATTATAACTGGTTAAATTGATGAACATTGTAGTGTCAAAGTACATGATCAAATCATGAGAATTGGGTGGTGCTTAAGACATAGTAAAGGTGAAATTAGTTAGATTGAAGATAACCAACGCGGTCATGAGACCCAAATTGGATACGTAGCTTTAGAAACTATTGACAAGAGGAACGTGAGGTTAAGAGCTTAGTGGATGGACCGCTAAATTTTTAAGGTATAAATGAAACAGACTCGAGGATATGTATGGTAACTGAAGTTGGAGATATAGATGGAAACTAGGAAGTAAT
>CM039522.1:4841053-4861310 GCA_022433055.1 Begonia peltatifolia
GTGAGTTTTAGGGATTGTATTTTGTGGAGTCAATGTCAATTGTACAGAATTCGTGTATAGATTTTTATGTATAGGTGAGATTGAGCTTTGATGGTTGGGACGGACGTATAGCTGTGTTTTGAAACTGCTTGGGAGCTTAAGGGTTTACAATTTAGGTTTTCATTTGGTTGTTTTTAATTCGAGGAATTTTTCGTGTCATTCTCCCTTAGAACTACTGTCATTTTGGGTTGCTCGTGAGAAGTGTTGACCCAACTCTATAGGTGTCGACCGATAAGTATAAATGGGAAGGTGAGTGTCGACCACGGGGTTCGACCGGTGCGGGCAGAGAGAAGTGAGGTGTCGACCGGTGACCGAAGGTGTCGACCAGTCAGTGTAAATTGGAATGCGAGTGTCGATCGCAGGGTTTGACCGGTGTGGGCAGAGAGAAGTGAGGTGTTGACTGGTGATTTCTGGCGTCGACCGACGTGAGGACTCGAGGGGAACGCGGTGTCGACCGACGTTTGCCAGTGTCGACCAATGGAAACCGGAGACGACCCCAGGTGTCAACCGGCGTTTACAAGTTTCGACCGGTCTCTGTATTTCTGTGTTGTAAAATGGTGAAATCTAACTAAACTGATTTTAAACAAGTTTTTCGCTGCATTGCTGATTAAAATGTTTTCAAAGATGTCATTTTAAGTCGAGGAATAAAAGATTTAAACTTTTACTCAAATTTTATAGGAGTTTTGTCGGGGTGAGGAACGAGTGGTGATTGGCAACCCGGGTCCGGGGACGACTCGGGGGCATTAAAGCTGTTGTATCAGAGTAGCAAACGTACCGGAAACGGGTAGGTTTTCAGGGCGTTACATGTAAACCATCGCTCAATATCATACCAACAACGCTGCAACCTTGCATATGGAAATATATCTTTAACTGCATCTATCATTCGTTTCCTCATCAACTATGTCAAGATTATCTTTACTTACTTCACAAAGTTCATCTATGAGCCTAATGCTCAGTGAGAGATGTATAAGTAATATGAGCATGATATGCAATTTTGTAAAAGAGATGTATTTTCTTTTTAGTCTTTATTTTTTCTTTTCTTTCACTTTACAATCCAAACGTTGGGGGTAATTGATTCTAGGTATAGGAGTGAGGACCATTAGATTAACCTTACATGGGATAACCAACTTGAATCCCACCCTACGAAAATTATTTACATACATTCGTTCTGTTGTTTACTCTTTCATTCTGTCTTAATGAAAAAACTTTCATGATACATGAGATATACATATAATCATACTAGGCGAAGCATACAAGGAAAGCATAATATTGGTCCAGCCATTTTCACATTTAGGTCACAACAATAGTCCATTATCATAATACATCACGTCATACGATCATTAATAAAAGTATCACTACAAAGTTAAAGGTCAATAACACATACTCGAATCTTTATAAATACGATAATAAAACACAACAATTTACTCTAGCACATCCTTGAACCATCATTACATTTATTAACAAGTCATTGTCAAAAGTCTATAAGTATCATATCTGACATGTCAAGGAGGCCAATCACAAGATTTCAAACTAAGGCCCCTAAACTACTTAATCTTTTTGCTGACGAACTTGTTTTTCTTGTAGATGTTGATCACATTAAGGATTTTACATGGGAGCCCAACTTGGAGGATATGGATCAACCTTTGTACACTCTGACTTGGGATGCGCAGATGGACTCATCACATGGCCCAATGAGAATTTGTTTTCTCAACCCATAAACCTTGTAACCTTTTATTCGAACCTTGTTTCCTTTTTTTATTTGACAAACTCTAGCCTTTATGTATGAATTTTATATATTGCATCATGCTTTAGATTGTGTGGTTAGGATTAGATGTATGTTGGTGGTTAATTATAGGTTGAAGACTTGGCTATAAAAGAAGAAAAGAGAGCCGATTTTTGCAACATTTAATCCATGTGCTCAATTGAAGAAATGGCCCAAAAAGAAGCTCCAAAAGGTAAGGTTTTGCAGGTATAGCATGAGAGGGGCAAGGATGGATGACATAGGGCCTTGATCAACCATGGAATGGCGTGGATTGCACCTCGACCATCAGATGTCTCGCGTGCAGATGCTCTTTCATGGCCGTCAATTGTATCCTTCATCCAATCGCTCTCCTTCCACCATTACAATGTCAAACCCTAATTATCACCTTAGGATTTCTATTTAAGGCATGGTTATTGGTGTTTGTAAGAACTTTTACCATTTTTTAATAGAATTGCTCTTTTCTTTCCTAACCAAAGTGTTTGAAGAACCTTGAGTGGTTGTCCACGATTTTTCTAACTGTGTGGAGAAGCCCTCTATTGTTCCTCAAGCTTTCGAGTTGCTTGGGGAACTCTCATCATTCCCTATCCTCTCTTATTGAGAGTCTAAAAGAATTAAGGAAGAAAATCTAGTCCCAAAGGTGGTTTTTTCTTCAGGAAAATATACACTCGTAAGCCTACGTGAGATAGCTCTTGGGTCCGCCAAGGGTTCTTCATTTTCACACACTTTCCATGCATTTTTTCATCTTCCATCTCCATCTGCATCACCATCGCCATTGCCATTTTTCTTCCCCTTTTTCTCAATTTTGTGCATTACACCTTCACCCGAGCACTTGCTTAGTTTTGTGGGTAAACACAATCCCTTTTCTAAGGACCACCGTGTCAATATCCCCATTAAATATCTTCATAGGCCACAATAAAACATATCCTCGATCAATATTAATCACAAATACGACATTAAAATATAACAATTACCCTACCACATTGTGATGTAGACTGAAAGACCAAATGCATACAATATCACTTATGTCAAAGTCTTAGCACGATTAAAGTGGCTTATGATGATTAACCTTCGTTGTAGATCAATCTAATCATAAAGATGATCTCTTGTTAGCATATTCTAGAAGAAGAAATTGAACATCTAACTAATAGAAAGTCAGGCATAAAAGTTCCCAAGGGTGAAGCCAAAAATCGAATTTGAACCTTTAAACGATCCTCACATATTCTTTTAGTTAAATAAATAATAGATTGATGATTAGTGCCTAAAACATTTTGGCATGAATTAGGCTTGTCTTGCTCGAACATAAGAGAAGGTGGGAGGCAGCTCGTTGTTCTAGGAAGAGATAATACGTAATAGTTAGGACTTTTTGTTTAAAATACATGATTTTCACGTGGCATCGGTCGATCACTCATCATGTTCTTGTTGACTGCTAACCAACATGGGAGTTATTAAACGTCGTCATTGATCAACTGCAACTTAAAGTGGTTGACTGCTAAATCGCGAATGTCCTCACCAGTGGACCATTACTATATCTCTAGTTGAACACTCTACAAAATTTCTCGAGTGCTGCATTCCTCCGCCATTGATTAAATTTTGTCATAAAAAATTTGTTTCACGAAACAACTCAGGGTATTTTGCCTCCATCTCTTGCTGCCTTTCCTATGTTGCTTCTTCTGAAGTGGGATTCTACTACAAAACCTTTACCAATGGAATCTATTTATGCAAAGCTCCTTGAATTTTGAATCCAAAATTTGTACTAATTTTTCTTCACAACTCAGGGTCGGTTGGACTTCAATATCTTCTTGCATCACAATCTGAGATGGATTAATAATGCAATTCTTCCAGATCGACATGTAAAAGACATCATGAATTCCCCCCATAGAAGTTGGCAACTCAAGCTTATAAGTTATTTTTTCTATCTTCCTCATAATAAGAAAAGATCCAATATATCTTTGACTAAGCTTTCCCTTCATACAAAACCTCATAATTCATTTGAATGGTGAAATGTTTAAGAACATCATATCACCTCACTCAAACTATAATTTTTTTTGTCTACGATCGACAAAACTCTTCTGTCGACTTTAGTCCGTTAACATTATCTGCTTAACAAGAGCCACCATATTTGTTTTTTGCTATATAATTTTAGGGCTAAGTAGTTTAGCTTCTCTTACCTCGTCCCAATATAACGGAGATCAACATTGCCTTCCATATAGAGCTTTGTAAGGTTCCATATAAATTGTGGCTTGATAACTATTGTTATAAACAAATTCGGCCAAAGGCAACAAATCACTCTCACTAACTTGAACTCAAGCACACAAGCTCGAAGCATATCTTCCAAAATTTGAATCATTCTTTCACTTTGTCCATCGATTTGAGGGTGAAAATATGTGTTGAACCTCAATTTAGTACCTATAGACTTATGCAAACTCTTCTAAAAGGCGGAGGTAAATATGAGATCACGATCTAACACAATCGAGTCTGCTACTCTGTGCAATTATACAATTTCATGAATACACAATTATGCATATTGCTTCATTGAATAAGTTATCTTTATAGGAAAAAAGTGAGCTAACTGTCCACAATCACCCATATTGCATCATTTCCTTTTATTGTCCTTGGAAAACTAACAACAAAATCTGCTTCAATTTGTTCTATATTTCACTCTAGTATCGGTAAAGATTATAATGTCCTTGGAAGCCTCTAGGGCTCTACTTTAACTTGTTGACAGATCAAACACAGTTTTACATACTTAGTAACATATTCTTTGAGGTTAGATCACCAATAATGTTGTTTCAGGTCTATGTACATCTTGCTATTTTATTGGTGAACCGAAAAAGTTTAGCAATGGGCTTATGCTAATATTTCTCATTGTAGCTTCTTATTCGTTGGGACATACCATTCAACTTCCAATTTTAATATCCTATTATAGAAATAGAATAATTTCATTGTTTAAATAAAGCTTGATCAAATTTAAGGCTTGCATACTTACGGTAAGTTTCTTGCGCTTCTTTAATCTTCTATAATGTCGTAGGCGACAACGTCATGGCTGAAAATGTGGATGCTAATTGTGAAGTGATTATCACCAATCCACTCCTATGAATTTCAGACTGAAGAGTCAGGCAATTTTGGTAATAAAGAGTGCATCGAGATAGTCTTTGTGCTTTATGCATTTGCCACAACATTCGCTTTCCCCAGATGTATTAATTCACAATCATAATGTTTAACAAACTCTAACCATCACCTTTGTCTTATGTTTAGCTCCTTCTAGGTAAAGATATATTGCATGTTTTTGTGGTCCGTAAAAATTTGACATCGCAGTCCATATAGGTAATGTCTCTATTCTTAAGTGCAAACACTATCATCGCTAGTTCTAGGTCATGCGTTGGGTAATTATGTTCATACTCCTTTAAATGCCAAGAAATATACACAATTACCTTACCCTCCTGTATAAATACACAACCAGTTCATTCTATGTAATGCCCCGAAAACCCACGCGGTCGTCGGCTCACTCTTCTCCGTCACCATCCCTGCAGCGCCCTCAAGTCGTCCCCCGACCCGGGTCGCCAACCATACACTTATTAATCACCTCGATAAAATTTGTATAAAATTTAAAACTTTTGCTCATCGACTTAAAAGGGCACTTTTTGAAAATGTTTAAACTTGTCGCAGCGGAAGACTCAATAAAAAATCAGTTTAAATGACACTCCACTTTTCAAAACATTATGAAAAGGGGACCGGTCGACACCTGCAAACACCGGTTGACACCTATATACCCTCTGCCGGCGTCAGTCAACCCTCGTGGTTGACAATTCTACGCTCATCACATAGAGCGGTCGACACCTACCTTCATCGGTCGATACTTTAATTCTCTCTGCCTGCACAAGTTGAATCTCACGATCGACTCTCATCAATTTTACACTAACATGTCGACACCTAAAGACACTGGTCGAACTTTACTTCTCTCTGCCCACACAGGTTGAACCCCCCCGCGGTGAACATTCTCATCACATTTTACACTGACTAGTCGACACCTAAGAACACTTGAGGACACTTTACACCAGTAGCCTAAAAATAAAACCAGTTCAAAGGAAAATCAAACGGTGAAAACTTCTGAAATTTAAAACCACCGAATAAAAATTTAGATCATTCAATCAAAATCCCCCAAATAGTTTCAAAATACATCTATACATCAATCCTGACTATTACGTTCAATCCCACCTATACCTCAAATCTATACATTTGACATGGACTCCACAAAACACAACCTTCATAAACCTACCATCCAACCTCACTCCGCTGGTCGAGCCTGTAATACCAAAAAATTTTTCGTTAGAAATTTATGTCAGATTTTCGTAAATTTTAATCGACGGTGTTTTGGTCCAAATTAATAACGGGAAATTTCGGCCCCTAAGTGAAAGATTATTTTAAGCCTAATGGTGCAAAGAGAAATTTAAGAATCTAATCGGAATCGGACGAAATCACAGAATTGTGAAACGGTTTAAGGTGGAGGGCAATTTGGTAATTATGAAATAAAATAATAAAAAAAAAGAAAAAGAAGATGAAAGAAGCAAAAACACCTTACGGTGTTAATCTCCAGCGCAAAACCTCCTTCTCCTTCGTTTCTCCTCTCCCGCGAGCTGGCATCCCCTTTTCTCTGCGCTGCGATCAAGTTTCTTCCACGAATCTTCCGAATCACAGTGAATTCTCATTAGTTTTGCATAGTTAGTTCATGTGTTAGCGTTATTAGTGGTAAAATGGGGTTTGCCAAGAATATAGGGCAAATTGGTGAAAACCTAGGAGGGTAATGCGAGAAATGGAGTGTAGAGCTAACTTCTGTCCATGTAATGGTGCTTAGGATAGAAATAGGAGTAGATTACGAGAATTGGTGAGGAAGATTGGGTGATGGCCGAGTACGTGAGTTTTGGAACAGTGTCTGCTCGGCCATGTTCGGTTAAGTGGTGGACATCCAAATGGGAAATGGATGCAACCACGGGGAACTAGACATCCTCAAGAACCCGTAGTGTTTGGTATCGTCCAATTCGGATGAGTAATGGAGAAGTTGTGAATTTCTGAAGTCGGATAGAAATTGTGTCAAATTTTCAGATTTTTTGGATAGTTTCGATTTTCATGTGAGTTAGGACTTGTAAGTTAGGGAGTTATGAATTCGGTGAATTAAAATTGACGGATGTGCAATTTTATAGGTATTCCAGTTAGAGCACCAAGTCACGAAACGCAAAAGGATTTCGAGAACACCAGGTAAGTGATGGACCGCTTGTGATTTGCCTTCGGGCCTACACCATAGAACGGTAGGATTGTTTGGTTGTTTGGTTGCTTGCTTGCTTGTTTGTTTGCTTTGTTTGTCGTTTGGTTGTTCTGTTATGGAGTCGTGCATTGGTTATGGAGTCGTGCATTGTGATTGTCATGCATCATGATTTTGAACTACGAAATACAAGTTTTTAGCATGTTTTGAAATGTGTACGTGAAACGTAACCAGATAAGAAAAGACTTGCAACGCATGGGTGAACGCCTCATCGTTAACGTGCTAGTGAGAAAGCACTAGGAGTTTCCCATTGATGAAAGTACGTAATGTGACACGGTTTGCGAACACCTCGTCGTTAACGTGCTATTGAGAGCACTAGAGGGTTCAACGATCATTGTTAAGAGGAGGTTACGTAGAGCCGTTCCGTGTGCGAACATGATGTGTGCCTCTAACCTCGCTCCGTGGGTTATGAAATGGCCGTCCCAAGCGTGGAAGAGATGGGTGCCGGCTTGACTCACACCAAAAAGTGAAAGATGAAAATAACGAAATGAAAAGAAAACAGAGTTGAGTTTAGAAACTGCATGAGTAGGGTTTGCGTTTTGCATTGGTTTTCGAGTTCATGATTCCATGCTTACTAAGCATTAGACTTACGTTTTGTGTTCCTTGATGTAGGTGACGACGAGCTCTCAGGTGAGTTGCTAGGTGATGAGCAGGCCTAGGTTGGAGTTGGCGGGAGATGTCGCATGCCGGTGCAGGCAAGATGTTGGGGCGACACGACCATGGCGGGTAAAGAGAGTATAATTTTGTAAGTGTTTTAAGTTGAATAGAGTTGTATAGGTTTTTTTTGAGGAATTTAGGTGGTGTACCAAGGGTACAATGGATTATTGAAATATGATATGGATGTTTTGAAATTATGTTTTCAGAATTTAAGTTTTTACTTCGTGGATTTAGTCGAGGAGTATTCGTCGTGTGTTGTTTTGAAACTTGCGTCGAGAAATTGGATCTTCAAAATATAGGTTTTTACTTTGTTGTTTTGATAGAGTAATGGTTGCCGTGCGTATTCGAACGAACTGGTGTGATTTCATTGATTCTGGTGTGAGGTGTTGACCGAAGTCGAAAGGTGTCGACCGGTCAGTGTAAATGTGAGGGGAGTGTCAATCGCGAGGCTCGACTTGTGATAGCCAGAGCCGAATCAAGTGTCGACCACTGGTTACAGGTATCGACCGGCCCATGTACAAATGGTAGCGGTGTCGACCGCGGGGATTGAATTGCGCAGGTAGAGATGGCCAAAGTGTTAACCGGTTAATTCTGGTGTCGATCGCTGGAATGACCCGAGAAGAACAAAGTGTCGACCGATGAGAAATCCGAGACGACTCAAGTGTCGACCAGTGCTTATAGGTGTCCACCGGTAGTCCTTGTTTCAGGCTTAACAAAAATGAAGTTTTGCTGAAAGGGAATCTAATTGAATTTCTACTGCAGAGTTGTCAAAAATATTTTCCAAAACATTCGTTTTAAGTCAAGGAATAATGTTTTAAAGTTTCAAAAATTTTACGCGATTTTTTACAATACAGGTATAAAGAGTTGGTATCAGAGTTGAGCAGTAGTTAACCGGAAATGGGTAGATTTTCGGGACATTACAGGGCGGCCCTGATGAACTCCACCTGCCGGCACACGGTAGCACGTCGTCAACTGCCTACTCGTCCTGCCTGGACTTTCGTAGCTCACCAACAGGAATCTCTGCACCTACATCATATAACACACAACATAAGCCTAACACTGAGTAAGTAGTGCAACATGAAACGTAAAACCAACAATGCAATCCTATCACATGCAGTCTCTACTCTCCTGCTCATGTTGTCGTAACCTGTGACGTGTAGTGCAGTCGTACTTGGGTGAGGGTGAACCTCGCGTCACACTACATCCCGACACGTCACCGTCGTCTCGGACTCCTTGGCAACGAGACCCACGAGCTACACACACACATGCCACCACACAGCAACCGCCTCAGGGTAAGGATGGACCTCGTGCTATGCTACACCCTGACACGTTGCCATCCTCCCGGACTCCCCAACAACGAGGCCCAAAGTTTTCACACACACACGTTTCACGAGAGCCCAACTGGCCCACTCCTCGAGAAGAATTCGCGATTGGTTATGCACCAGCCCACTCCCCGAGTAGGATTCAAGGCGCCATCGTCCATTATCCTCACCATCAAAACATACAAGCCGTGTTACGGCCCAGGGGCCCACTCTCCGAGCGAAATTCGCGGTTGGTTATGCACCGACTCACTCCCCTAGCAGGATCTGCGGTGCTATCGCCGTACGTCTCGCCACTATTTACTCAAAACATGCTCAAATTCATTTTAGTTACACTCTTCAAAACATGATGCATGACTGAATGAAAACATGCAAAACACGCAATACATTCTTACCATCCCATGGTGTAGGCCTGTAAGGGCAATGCACATGCAACACTACTTACACTACTTATCTGGCGTCCTAGCTTTCCGTAGTGCTCGTTTCTATCACTTCCTCGATCTCAACCTATCACATACCAATTCACAATAAAACTCTTCTCACAACTCATTCTATGTACTAAAAACTACGGCTACTAACTCAGTCTATTAAATCCCGACTAAAACGGCTCCCTAACCCGAATTCTTGTCAAAAATCGATATAGCTTCCCACGCGCATAACTTTTGCGTCGGTTATTGAAATCACTCTATTCCAGCAGCTACACGCCCCACTCATAACCTAGTTTAACATATCAAAAGGGTTTTTGAACGCAATGCTCGTAGCCAAGCTAAAAATTCAAAATTAGTTCTATTTTAGTGCTTAGAATCCTACATTCTCTATTTGTCGTTCAAACTCGCTTACTCCTCGAGCAGGATCCGCAGTGCCACCGTCCATAAGGTACATCAGTTTGTCCAGAGCCTGAAACCGGATATTTATATGGGCATGCGGATTGTGGGGACCCGAGGCATGCCGTATGAGGAGGTAGTAGCGAAGGCTCTTGACATTGAGGAGTCTCGGGCGAAGCTTCCTAGTTACTGGGAGATATCCAGAGAGCAGCCTCGGAGATCATTCAGGGAGTCGCTGCCACAGGCCAGCGGGGAGGTGTCCGTGCAGAAAGGCCTGAAGAGGCCTAATGACAGTTCTAGCAGCCAGGGGAGCACTAAGAGGCCGCAGGGGTCGGGACAGTTTCCAGTGTGTCCGAAATGTCAGAGGAGCCACCCGGGCGAGTGCAGGACGGGCCCAGTGAGGAGTTATAACTGTGGCGAGGTGGGCCACATTTCCAGAGAGTGCCCGAAACCGCGTCAGAACCGCTGTTTCAACTGCAATGAGATGGAACACTTTGCCAGTAGATGCCCATCGGCGAGCAGGTCGTCAGCCAGAGTTACACCGAGAGTCTTTGCCCTGTTTGAGCCAGATGATGCTGTCCAGCCATCAGTGATAGCAGGTAACATTTTTGTTTCTGGTGTGGCAGCTTATACTTTGATTGATACGGGCGCTACGCACTCGTTTGTGTCGACGGGCTTTGTGGTTAAGGCCAACTTGGAGTTCAGTCCCGCCGAGCGACATTATGATGTCACCTTGCCATCCGGAGAGCATTTGTATTCAGAACAGGTGCTGCGAGGCAATGTTGTGACAGTGGGGAGCAAGCAGTTATATGCTGAGCTAGTCATTGTCCATATGAGCGGTTATGAGATGATCTTGGGAATGGACTGGCTGTTCAAACATCATGCTGAGATTCACTGCAGGACCAGTGAGGTTCATTTCCGGCCCCCGGGTGGGGAGAGCTACACATTTAAAGCAGGTAAGGGTCTTGCCAGGATTTCAGCTATATTTTCTTGTCAGGCTCCACTGGTGTTAGACATTGGTTGCCAGGGACTTTTGGCAAGTGTTGAGGATGCGCAGTCACCGGGCGATGCTCGGATACAGGATATTCTTATTGTGCAGGAGTTCCCAGAGGTGTTCCGTGATGAATCGCCGGGGTTGCCCCCTGATAGGGAGATTGAATTCGAGATAGATGTTTTCCCAGGTGCCGAGCCGGTGTGCAAGAACCCCTACAGATTAGCACCTACTGAACTTAAGGAGCTAAAGGCTCAGTTGGAGGAGTTGACAGATAAGGGATTTATACGCCCTAGTTTTTCACCCTGGGGAGCGCCAGTTTTATTCGTCAAGAAGAAGGACGGATCCTGCGTATGTGTATTGACTACCGGGAGCTGAATAAGTTGACGGTGAAGAACAGGTATCCATTGCCGAGGATTGACGATTTGTTTGATCAGTTGCAGGGTGCCCGAGTGTTTTCTAAGATCGACCTGAGGTCCGGCTATCATCAGTTAAAGGTGAAGGAGAGGGATGTACCGAAGACAGCCTTCAGGATGAGGTACGGGCATTTCGCGTTCCTGGTGATGCCTTTCGGGTTGACCAATGCCCCTGCAGCATTCATGGACCTGATGCACAGAGTGTTCAGGGAGTACCTGGACAAGTTTGTGATTGTGTTTATCGACGACATCCTGATCTACTCGCGGAGTAAGGAGGAGCACAGGGAGCACCTGAGGATTGTATTGACTATTTTGAGCCAACATTAGCTGTATGCTAAGTTCTCGAAGTGCGAGTTTTGGTTGGACAGGATTCACTTCTTGAGGCATGTTATCTCCTCTGAGGGTATTTCAGTTGATCTGGTGAAGGTTCAAGCTGTAAAGGAGTGGCCACGGCCGACCAGTGCTAGCGAGATACGCAGTTTTCTGGGGTTGGCTAGATATTATCGGAGATTCATTGAGGGGTTCTCTAAGATCTCGGCCCCCTTGACCCGGCTGACTAGGAAGAATGCAAAGTATGAATGGACCAACAGGTGTGAGGACAGCTTCCAGATATTGAAGCAGAGGTTGACTACGGTTCCTGTACTGACACTGCCCGTGGAAGGAGAGAAGTTCTGCATTTATTGTGATGCCTCCAGGATCGGTTTGGGGTGTGTGTTGATGCAGAGTGGGAGAGTCATTGCCTATGCTTCTAGGCAGTTGAAGGCTTACGAGCAGAATTATCCCACTCACGATTTGGAGGTAGTGGCGGTTGTATTTGCACTCAAGATTTAGAGGCATTATCTGTATGGGCAGCAGTGCGAGATTTACTCAGACCATCAGAGCTTGAGGTACATTTTCATGCAGAAGGAGCTGAATTTAAGACAGAGAAGATGGCTCGAGCTGGTCAAGGACTACGATGTGGAGATCAGGTACCACCCGGGGAAGGCGAATGTGGTGGTAGATGCCTTAAGTAGGGTGACAACTTTGACTTCTGCCATGACTATGGTACGACCTGTTGAGTTAGTGATAGAGATGCAGAGTTTTGGTCTGGAGGTAGTTTCTGATCTGGCAACCACCCTTTCTGCCTTGTCGTTGAGGCCGACTATTCTGGACAGGATCAGGCAGACTCAGGAGACTGATTCGGAGTGTAGCGAGCTGAAGGCAAGTATGGGGGCCAGGCCTGATTCTGAGTTCAGCTATTCTGAGGACGAGATTCTAAAATTTCGGGATAGGTGGTACGTCCCGAGGGATGAGAAGCTGAGGAGGGATATATTATCAGAGTCTCATTCATCTTCTTTCTCTGTGCATCCGGGAAGCACTAAGATGTACAAGGATTTGAAGCAGCACTATTGGTGGCCTAACATGAAACGAGCAGTGGCTGAGTATGTTGAGGCCTGCATAGTCTGTCAGCAGGTGAAGGCGGAGCATCAGCGACCGTTGGGGATTCTCCAACCATTGCTTATACCGGAGTGGAAGTAGGAGCGAATCACCATGGATTTTGTGGTGGGACTACCGAGGACTGCCAAGGGCCATGACGCGATCTGGATGATTGTGGACAGGTTGACGAAGTCGTCTCACTTTTTGTCTGTGAGGATGATTTATACGATGGATCAGTTTGCCCAGTTGTATATTCAGGAGATAGTCAGGCTTCATGGGATTCCGGTGTCGATTGTTTCAGACCGAGACCCCAGGTTCACGTCTAAGTTTTGAAAGAGTCTGCATAAGGCTATGGGCACCAGATTAGATTTCAGTATGGCCTTTTATCCTCAGACCGATGGGCAGTCGGAGCGAACTATACAGATTCTTGAGAATATGCTCAGGGGTTGTGTGTTGGAGTTTAAGGCGACTTGGAGCAAGTTCTTACCGCTAGTGGAGTTCTCGTATAATAATAGCTTTCAGTCCACCATTGTTTATGGTGCCATACGAGGCCCTCTATTGAAGGAAGTGCAGGTCGTCATTATATTGGGATAAGGTTGGGGAGGCCCGATTGATAGGTCCTGAGATTTTACAGCAGACTGTCGACAAGATTTTTGTGATACGGAAGAGGATTGAAGCGGCCCAGAGTTGACAGAAGAGTTATGCTGATCAGAGACGCCGGGAGTTGAAATTTAATGAGGGCAATGAGGTTTTTCTGAAGGTCTCGCCGTTCAAGGGAGTGGTAAGGTTCGAAAAGCGGGGGAAGCTCAACCCTCGGCTTGTGGGACCGTTCCCAATTGTCAAGCGGATTGGGAGAACTGCATACCAGCTTCAGTTGCCTGCGTCGATGGATGCCATCCATGATGTTTTTCATCTCTCGATGCTGAGGAAGTGTATACGCGACCCCTCTCAGGTGGTGCCACAACAGGATATAGAGATCCAGTCGATGTTGTCCTATGAGGAGAAGCCAGTGAGGATCTTAGGATTAGCTGTGAAGGTGCTGCGCAACAAGGAGATTCCGTTGGTCAAAGTAATATGGCGCAACTATGGTGTAGAGGAGACTACTTGGGAGAGGTGTGATGACATGGAGCGGTAGTATCCCGACTTATTCGGTACGTAAATTTTGCAGATAAAATTCTTATAAGCCGGGGGGGGGGATGTAATAACCCGGAAATTTCGAATTTTAATTTTACCTCCGAAATTTTTAAATTTAATCTCGGTCGGGATTTTGAGAAATATTTCAAAGGGAAATTTAAATTTTTAAGACTCAGAGCCTACTTTTGCGATGGTGTTCGGAATTTAAAGTCAGGAGGTCGAGAAACTTACGAAATTACGGAAGATTAAAACACGTGAGGGCAGTTTTGTAATTTGTAATTTATTTAAAAAAAATAAAAATAAAAATAAAATAAATATATGATGGAATGGCTTCGGGTGGAAGCCATTCCACCGAGTGTCGCACGGCCGAGAAAGGGGAGCGAGAGAGAGATCGGGGAGGAGAAATCCCTGACGACCGACCACCGAGGAAGAGATGCCGGTGCTGAGTACTCCGGTGAGCTGAAGTGAGGAGCTGCCTTGCCTTCCCGCGCTGAGAAACCGAAGGTGAGTTCTCCTCTGTTTTCTTTGGTTCTGTCGACCGAGATTGGAAGCTCGGTTGTTCTTGGATTCCCGACAGTAGGACTCAATCGTCGGAGCATTTTAGAGTGTAATGTGTGCGTGTGCTGAAGCCATTGTATGGCTCGGCTCTCTCGCGACGAAACTGACCGGGAACAGGAAGTTTCCCTTCGGTTTTGCCCAGCTCTGATGGCCGAGCGTGGGGTCGTTTGCCCTTTGCATTTCAGTGGATTATGGGATAAATTAGAAGGAATGAGGGAGGGGTTCAGGGTTCAATGAACCGATTGAGGAACTCTCAGTTTTGGGGAGAAAAATCGTGAAGGATTTTGGTGCTGACATGCTGTTTTCTAATTAGGAACTCTTCAAATTGTTAATGTGTGCATTAGTAGATCGAAATGTGATGGTTGGGTGAAGAAATTGGCGAGATTTGACCGAAGATGAATTTTTGGCTATTTTTCGTATAAAAACAGATTCTGTTTTTTACCGTTTTGACTAGGCTTAGATTGATCGTTTTAAATTCTGTTTTGTGGCTTAAAAATAGGTTGTTAGAGGAACGTATGGCCGCTAGAATCGTTCGATTCTGATATCCTACGTAAACGTTATGCGCGTGGGAAGTTTATGTCGGAATGTGGGCCAAGTCAAATTAGTGAGCGTTTTTCGTGGAATTTCAACGTGTGATAGTGGCATGTCTGTTTTTGGTGCGTAAATTTGAATTGAGATAGTTTTGGTTGAAGAAAAACAAAGGTTGAAATTTTATAAAAATGGCAAATTCGATTTTTGGCGTTTTTCACCTTTCTGCGGCTTACCGTTTTAAAATTCATCTTAGTATGTTGAACTAGGTTCCTAAGGGGACATTTAGCCACTTGAATTGTTCGATTCTGTTAACGGATGCAAAAGTTATGCGCGTCCGAACTTTGGGCTGGTTTTCGGCCAAACCGAACCATTTGGCCGTTTTAGTTGGAATTTCATTAGTGTAGTTAAGGAAGGTTATTTTTATCTATTTGGTAAATTTTGAGATAAATACTGATGAGAGATTAGTTGTGTTTTAGGTTGAGGCTTTCTTTTGGCGAACCTGTGCGTCGAGCGAGCTTAGGACGCCAGGTAAGTAATGCATGCATATGTTTTGCCTAAGTGGGCCTACACCGTAGAACTTTAGGATTTTATGTGATTGATTGTGGTGTGTGTGCGTATTGTCTGGCATGCATCATATTTTAAAAACGTGAATGAAAATGATTTTTAGCATGTTTTGAGTATGTGGTGAGACGTGTGGCGAGACGTGTGGCGGTGGTACTGCGGATCCCGCTAGTGTGCGGGCCAGTGCTTCACCAGTTGCGGATTCCACTCGAGGGGTGGACCGGCAGGGCCGACATGCGGCGTGAATGTGTTGACAGTGAGGATATGGGCAGTGATACCGCGGATCCTAGTAGTGTGTGGGCCGGTGCAATACTAGTCGCGGATCCTACTCGAGGGGTGGACTAGCTGGGCTGTCGGGAAACGTGTGTGTGGCAACTGTGGCCCCGTGCTGGGGAGGGGGGCGACGTGTCAGGGTGTAAAGTGGCGCGAGGTACACCATTATCCTGATGTGGTTTCCGTGTGGTGATGCGTGTGTGTAGCTTGTGGGCCTCGTTGCTGGGGAGTCCGGGACGGTGGCGACGCGTCAGGGTGTAGGATGGCGTGAGGTCCTCCTTACCCTGATGCGGCTACACTACGCGTCACGGATGTGACAACATGAGTGTGAGTGTAGAGACTGCATGTGATAGGATTGCATTGTCCGGTTTTACTTTCATATCGCATTTTTTACTGAGCGTTAGACTTATGTTGTGTGTTCTGTGGTGTAGGTGCTGACGATACTGCTGGTGAGCCTCGAGAGCCTAGTCCAGAGGCATAGGATGGGTGGCGGCATGCGCCCGAGGCACCAGATGGCGGATTTTGTTAGGGCGACCCGACCCGTGGTGGTGGTAGGTGATAGTGGATTTATTTATGTCGGGTATTTGTGTAGACAGCGGAGTTGCATAGACATTGATTTTTTTTAGATTGTATAGAGGGGTTGTAGTGTTTTGGGGACACGTACGTATTGTCATATATTAGAGTATGATATTACTCTATACTGGGGACTTTATTCATTTGTATTTGATGAGTTTTCGTTGTCCTTAAACTCTGATTTTGTTATGGTGGTTTTCTCTGGATGGTTGATAGTTAAATATTGCTGGATTATGGTGAATTGTGTGCAGGGTTTAAATTTTGGGATAGTCAGTTTTTAGCCGTTACTCTGCTGAAATTTTGGGAGAGAGGTTGGGAGTCGAGGGGATATGGAATGGGTTGAGATGTGAACAGTGAATGCTAGAGAAGGGTAGATGAGCGTGGGAGTGCGGCGTGATCGCAGGTGCGCGGAGCACGCGGCCCTGCGGGTGCTTACGGGTAGTGCGGCGCCAGGTGAGGGCGTGTGCGCGGACGTGCTGTACAGTGGCAGGGTGCGTGGGGCACGCGGCGTTGTAAGCATGCGCGAGACACAGTGACGTGGAGTTGGCACGTGCGGCACTGCGAGAGTGCGTGTGGGGTGTCGGAGTGGGGACGTGAGTGCGCGGTACCGGATTGTGTAGTTCGAGGGGTGCGTTGGATTCTTTCCTAGGATTTCAAGTCTTATCGTTTTATCTTAAACTGTTTTAAATGGTTTTCTCGTCCGCGGCGTAGTTTTTATGTTGAGGATTTCGTGTTCCCTCTTCGTGACGCAAATTGTTTTCGAATCGAGTCGAAAATTTTTCATACTTACAAATGTTCTTTTGAAAATGATTTGAAAACGAAAGGAGTATTAAATTGAGTGCGTTATGTAAAGTGTTAGTGTGTGTGTAGTGTGTAGATGTACTATAGCGCACCGGGAACGCGGGGTTTCTCGGGGTGTTACACCCTTACTCCATACAGCACATCCGCACGCACGCCTTCACCCGGCGCAGCACGACTTGTGCGCACCAGTAGGGCCGCGTGCCCCGCGCACCTGCGACCACGCCGCAATCCCGCGCCATCCACACTTCTCTAATACCTCACTGTACACACCCCGACCTATTCCATATCCACTTGACTCCGAACCTTTCTCTCGAAATTTTGGCAGAGTAACGCCTAAAAGCTGGCTATCCCAAAAATAAACCCTGCACATAGTTCACCAGAAAACTAGAAATATCTATCCATCAACCATCCAAAGAATCTCCACGCAAAATAATCGAAGTTAAAGACAACATATCCATCAACTACAACTGAATAAAATCCACAATATAAAGCATTTCCAAGCTCCTACATGTAAAGGATACGTGTACGTCACCAGAATCACATACTCCATAAATTCCTATACAACTCACGTCTATACAACTCGTCTAATCAATTGTACATCGACACAGCAAAAGAAAATACCCGCAAAAGAATCAAGCCACCACCTACCATCACCACGGGTCGGTCGCCCTAACAAAATTCACCGTCCGGTGCCTCGGTCGCACGCTACCAACCGTCGTACACCTCAGGACTAGGCTCTCGGGCTCACAGCAATATCGTCAGCACCTACACCATAGAACACACATCATAAGTCTAACACTCAGTAAGTAGTACAATATGAAAGTAAAAGCTCACAATGCAACCCTATCACATGCAGTCTCTATGCTCACACTCATGTTGTCACATCTGTGATACATAGTATAGTCGCACTAGGGTAAGGAGGAACCTAATGCCACCTTACACCCTGACCCGTTGCCACAGTCACAGACTCCCCAGCAACGAGGCTCACAAGCTACACACACGCATCACCACACAGCAACCACATCAAGGTGGGGGTGTACCTCGCGCCACACTACACCCTGACACATCGCCCCCGTGCCAGCCTCCCCAGCAACGGGGCCACAGTTGCCACACACACACTTCGTGACAACCCAGCCGACCCACTCCTCGAGCAAAATTCGCGACTGGTGAAGCACCGGTCCACACACTAGTAGGATCCGCGTAACCACTATTCATCATCCTCACCGTCGACACATACACGCCACGTGACGGCCCAGCTGGGCCACTCCTAGAGCGAAATCCGCGGTTGGTTACGTACCGACCCACACACTAGTAGGATCCGCGGTACCACCGCCACGCGTCTCATCACTTATTCAAAATATTCTCAAAACCATTTTCAAAAAAATGATGCTTGTCAAACAATACGCACGCACACCACAATCAACAACATAAAATTCTAAAGTCTACAGTGTAGGCCCACTGGGGCAAAATACATGCATGCACTACTTACCTAGTGTCCTACGCTCACTCGACGCACAGCTTTGCCAAAAATGCCTCAACCTAAAACACAAAAATCACTCATCAATCTTCGCTTCAAAATTCACCAAATAAGCTAAAAAAATATCCCTTAACTAAACCCATGAAATTCCAACCAAACGAGTCGCTAACTCGGTTCAGCCAAAAATTAGCCTAAACTTCGGACGCGCATAACTTTTGCGTTCTTTATCGGAACCGAGTGATTCAAGACGCTAAACATTCCCTTAGGAACCTAATCTAACATACTTGATTGATTTTAAAACGGTAAACCGCAGCTTGGTGGAAAAATCCTGAAACCGAATCTGCTCTTTTTATCCAATTTCACATTTTCGTTTTCTTCAACCAAAACTCACTCAAAACTAGTTTTACGCATCAAAACAGCCATGCTACTATCACACGTCACAATTCTACGAAAAACGCTCACTAATTTGGAACAAAATCTGACATAAACTTTCGACGCGCATAACTTTTGCGTCGGATTTCAGAATCAAACGATTCCAGTGGCCATACGTTCCTCTAACCACTTATTTTAACCCACTAAAACAGAATTTAAACTGATTAACCATAGCCCCATCAAAATCCCCAAAAGCATAATTTTTTTTATACAAAAAATATTCGAAATCTCAACTTCGATCCAATTTCGCCAATTTCTTCACCGAACAATCACATTTCAACCTATTAAGCATAATCTAACCAGAAATCAGTAATTCAAGCACCAAAATCGAACCTTAAGTCATCTACCGCCTCCCCTTTCTCGGACACCCATCGTCCAGTACAAGCTTAGCCCACCGG
Organism: Begonia peltatifolia; assembly: GCA_022433055.1. Lineage (NCBI taxonomy): Eukaryota > Viridiplantae > Streptophyta > Magnoliopsida > Cucurbitales > Begoniaceae > Begonia > Begonia peltatifolia. The sequence goes on from CM039522.1 coordinate 4,860,533, forward strand.
CCCTCTAAAATGGCTCAACACTCCCCAAATTTCATACAAATTAGAGAGAAAAGATCGAGCATCAAGCTCGGCCAAAAAGTGCCAGAAAAACTGAGGGCTTACATGTGGTTTTCAGCTCAGGAAGAACCGCACCCGCTCCTCCCTTTCAGCTTGTTGGAACACTCCATGCACTCGCGTCTCACCCTCGGCGATCGGTCATCGGAATCCCCTTACCGATCTCTCTCTCGTGTGTCTCTTTCTCGGGCATTCGCTCTCGGCCTTGGCAAAGAAGAACATAACACTGAACGAAGCTGTTCAGTTGTTTTATTTAATTTTAATTTTTATAAAAATAATTTAAATAATAAAAATTACCAAAATGTTCACACGTGTTTTAACCAAAATTTCGTTGAACTCGCGTCCTCCTGACTTTAAAATTTTTGAAAACCGACGCTAAAACTAGATTCTAAATTTTATAACTTAATTTTACCCGTTGAAACATTTCTCGAAACCCCAACCGAGCATAAATTTTAAAATTTCAGAAATTAGATTTAAAATCCAAAATTTTTCGGGTTATTACATCCCCCCCACCTTATAAGAATTTTGTCTTCAAAATTTACGTACCGAATAAGTTAGGAAACTGACGCTCCATGTCTTCACGCCGCTACCAAGTAGTCTTTTCCACTCAATTATTGCGCCACAACACCTTGACCAAAGGGATCTCCCTGTTGCGTAGCACCTTCACAGCAAATCCTCATTGGCTTCTCCTCGTCGGACAGAGTCGGCTGGATCTCTATATCCT
>CM039522.1:4869992-4900464 GCA_022433055.1 Begonia peltatifolia
CTTCTCTTCAAGTTCCAGAACCAAAACCAACTCAACTTCAAACTGCTTAGACTTACCTTGAATTGTTGAAATGGGGGACGAAAACCACAAGCAACCACCAGCTGAACGATCGCGCGGAGGAGAAGGGGAACCAAAGCTCGCGCGGGTAAGGAGAAAAACACAGAGGAGGAGAGGGTTGTTCTACACATCCCTCTCCTCTGATAATGTTTAAAAAAATAAATAAAAAAATAATAATAACTAATTACCATTTTATCCATACACTTTAATCTTTTAATCTAACTGTTATTCAATCCGCTTCCGGTCGGATTCCCAAAAATTTCTCCCTACCATTAGTCCCGAAATAATTCCCTACCTAATCTTACTAATTTTCTGCTCTCCAAACCGACCCGAATCCCGTCGTTTATCATCCCGACAACCCAAAATCGGTACCGTGAGATTACGGAGTGTTACATCCTCCCCTCCTTAAAAAAATTTTGTCCCCAAAATTTACGTACCGAATAACTCTGGGTATTGTTGCTCTATGTCCTGCCGTCTTTCCCAAGTGGTCTCCTCCACATTGTGATTGTGCCACAAGACTTTAACCAAGGGAATCTCCTTATTCCGCAATGATTTCACAGCTGACCCTAGTATGGCCACCGGCTTTTCCTCGTAAGATAGCATTGGTTGCACCTCTATATCCCGCTGCGTAACAACTTGAGAAGGGTCACGTATGCACTTTCTCAGCATGGAGACATGAAAGACATCATGTATGGCGTCCTTCGAGGAAGGCAGCTGAAGCTTGTAGGCGGTTCTCCCAATCCTTTCCACAACAGGGAACGGCCATACAAAACGAGGGTTGAGTTTTCCTCACTTCCCGAACCTGACCACTCCTTTGAATAGAGAGATTTTTAGGAATACCTCATCACCCACGCCGAATTCCAGTTCCCGCCTTCTTCGATCGGCATAACTCTGGGCTGCCTCGACCCTCTTCTTTATGATAGTAATCTTGTCGACTGTCTGCTACAGTATCTCTGGGCCTACAACTTTTGCCTCTCCAACCTCGTCCCAGTACAACGGCGACCTGCACTTTGTCTCATACAAAACTTCGTATGGTGCCATGCCGATAGTAGATTGGTAGCTCTTATTATATGAAAATTCTACCAACAGCAAGAACCTGCTCCAAGCCGCCTAGAACTCCAACACACAGAGTCTGAGCATATCTTCCAGTATTTGTATGGTTTGCTCTGTTTGTCCGTCGGTCTGAGGGTGGAAGGCCGTGCTGAATTCTAACTTGGTACCCATGGCCTTATGCAGACTCCTCCAGAACTTAGATGTAAATCTGGGATCTCGGTCTGACACTATCGACATAGGGACCCCATGGAGTCTGACTATCTCCTGCACGTACAACTGAGCGAACTGATCCATCGAGTAGTTCTTCCTCACCGGTAAAAAGTGAGACGACTTTGTTAGTCTATCCACAATCACCCAAATTGCATCGTGGCCCTTAGCAGTCCTTAGCAATCCGACCACAAAATCCATAGTAACCCGCTCCCACTTCCACTCGGGTGTAGGTAATGGCTGAAGTGTTCCCGATGGTCTCTGATGGTCTGCCTTTACTTATCGGCATACCACACAATCCTCAACGTGCTTGGCTATCTCCCGCTTCATATTGGGCCACCAATAGTATTGTCTCAAATCTCTGTACATCTTAGTGCTTCCAGGGTGCACAGAGAAAGGAGACGAGTGAGCCTCAGACAATATTTCTTTCTTCAGCTCCTCATTCTTCGGGACGTACCACCTATCCTGAAACCTTAGGATCCCATCAATCGAATAGCTGAGCTCAGTGTTAGCACTGGCTTCCATTCCCGCCTTCAGTCCATTGCACTCGAGGTCATTCTCTTGGGCCTGCTTAATTATGCCAAGAATGGTCGGTCTCAACGATATCGCCGACAGCGTGGCTGTTAAGTCCGAGACTACATCTAGGCCGAACTCTTGTACATCAGTTTTTAGCTCGGCAGGCCGTGCTAACACCATAGTTGACATCAAAGTCGACACTCGGCTCAAGGCATCCGCTACCACGTTCGCTTTTCCTAGATGGTACTTGATTTCCATGTTGAAATCTTGAACCAGCTCATGCCACCTTCTTTGTCTCAAGTTTACCCCCTTTTGCGTGAAGATGTATTTCAGACTCTGATGGTTCGAGAAGACTTTGCATTGTTATCCATATAAAAAATGCCTCCAGATCTTAAGTACGAAGACCACCGCTGCTAACTCCAAGTCGTGCCTGGGATAATTTTGCTCGTAGGGCTTCAGTTGCCTTGAAGCATAGACGATCACTCTTCCATTTTGCATCAGCACGCAACCCAAGCCTACCCTAGAGGCATCACAATAAACGCTGAACTTCTCCCCCTCTACTGGCAACACTAGCAAATGGGCTGTGGTCAACTTCTACTTCAACGCCTGGAGACTATTTTCGCACTCATCGGACCAGCTATATATCGTGTTCTTCCTGGTCAATTCGAGTCAAAGGGGCTGCGATCTTGGAAAATCCCGCAATAAAGCTCCGGTAGTACCCTGCCAGCCCCAGAACATTGCGTATCTCACTGGCACTGGTCGGTTGCGGCCATTCCCTCACAGACTGAATCTTCGCCGGGTCCACGGAAATACCATCACGAGAGATAACATGCCCCAAAAACTTGATCCTATCCAACCAAAATTCACACTTAGAGAACTTAGCATATTGTTGGTGCTGCCCCAGAGTCGTCAACACGATCCTTAAATGATCTCTATGCTCCTCTCCGCTCCGAGAGTATATCAGGACGTCATCAATGAATACTATCACAAATCTATCCAGTTGCTCTCTGAAGACTCGGTTTATCAGGTCCATAACGGCAGCTGGGGTGTTAGTTAGTCCGAACGACATCACTAAAAATTCATAGTGTCCGTACCGCGTCCGGAAAGCTGTCTTCGGGATATCTTCCTCCCTGACCTTCAACTGATAATAACCAGACCTCAAATCAATTTAAGAGAACACCCGGGCCCCTTGAAGTTGATCAAACAGGTCATCTATCCTTGGCAACGGGTATTTATTCTTCACCGTCAACTTGTTCAGCTCCCTATAGTCAGTACACATGCATAGAGATCCGTCCTTCTTTTTAACAAACAACACCGGTGCTCCCCACGGCCAGAAACTAGGGCGTATGAAGCCCTTATCCGTCAACTCCTATAATTGCATCCTTAACTCCTTCAACTTGGTAGGCGCAAGCCTGTACGAGTTCTTGCACACTGGCTCAGCTCCAGGGTACACGTTGATAATGAACTCAATTTCCCTATCAGGGGGTAGACCTGGCAGATCATCAAGAAACACCCCCAAAAAATCCTGCACAATGGGGATGTCCTGTAGTTGAGCCCTGCCCTGAAGCTGCATGTCCATGACACTAGCCAAGAAGCCCATGCACCTACCTCGTAACATCTGTCGGGCTCTCATTGACGACACTGCCGGGATTCTACTCAAACCCTTTCCTGCCTTGAAGGAGCAATCCTCTCCATTCGGGAGCCGAAAATGGATCTCTCTGGTCCTGCAATCTATCGTGGCAAAATGTCTAGACAGCCAATTCATCCCCAAAATAGTCTCATACCCTTTCATGTCGAGTATGATTAGATCTGCGTACAATTGATTTTCTCTCATTGTCACAATATCGCCTTTTACCACTTGATCTGAATATAGACGCTCCCTCGATGGCAACAATACATCATAGAATTGCCCGGAGTAGCTGGGCACTAGATTTGCCCTGACTATGAAGGCCGTGGACACAAACGAGTGAGTAGCAACAGTATCGACAAGTGTATAAGCCGCCGTGCTCGAAATAAGAATACTACCTGTAATTACCGATGGCTGGGCGGCATCATCCGGCTCAATGAGGGGGAAAACTCTTGGCGCCACTCTCGCTAGGGCCTTGTTCAAATTCGGGCAACTCCTAGCAAAATACCCCACTTCGTTTCAGTTGAAGCATCGATTTCGTCGCGCCTTTTGACAATCTTTGGACATGTGGCACGCCTCGCCACAGTTGTAGCACCATCCTGCACCTCCACTACATTCACTGGGATGACTCCTTTGACATTTAGGGCATACTGGAAACTGTCCAGGTCCTTGAAACCGCTTGTTGCTCCCCTGATTGCTGCAGTTGTCACTTGACCTCTTCAGTCCCTTTCGCTGAGACGACTCCTCTCCGCTCGACTGTGGCAACACTTCCTTGAAATACCTCCTAGGCTGCTCCCTAGGCAGCTCTCTTAACTAGGAAGCTTCGTCCTAGCCTCCTCAATGTCCAGCGCCTTTGCCACCACCTCCTCATAAGGTACCCCTCGAGTCCCAACTATTCGCATACCCATATATATGTCTGGCTTTAGGCCCTATACAAATTGGTGCACTTTGTTCTCGTTCAAGCTCACCAGATGACTAGCGAACCGAGATAGCGCCTCGAATTGCCTCACATAATCGGCCACCGTACCTGTCTGCCTCAGCTTGGAAAAATCCACCATTTTCTGGGTTCTGACTGAGTGACTAAAATACTTATTATAGAACATCGTCTTAAATTCGTCCCATGTCATGGACTTCACATCGTTGGTCGCCTTCACCGAATCCCACCAAAATCGAGCATCCTTGGCAAGGTGGAATGCCGCACTAAATACCCTGTCCTGCTCCTCTATCTTGGCGTAATCCATCATGTCTTCCATACTTCAAATCCACTCCTCAGCACTGAGTGGGTCTGAAGATAATCTGTCGAACACTGGGGGTTTGAGTCTGTGCAACCAATCACCCCTACGATCAATCGAAGTCTGGGCACTAGACTGGCCCTGGTCCTCCTTGCTCATAAACCGCTCCAGCTGCTGGGATTGGTGGTTGACCAACTCAGTAAGCTGTTTAACGGCGTCATCCATATCGCCTACAGCTCTACGTGTCTCTCTAACCATATCGTGAAGCCTGTACATTACAACATCTAATGAGTCTAAAACGAAACTACTAGGGCTCTAAGAAATACTTAAAGGTTGTGGAGCATTCCCATGCATCGGCTGGTGGTATTAGGAGATCCATTGAACGACGTCGACCCCGTGGCTCCTACACTCATAACATACCCTTTTCCCCACCTATTAACCGTCCCTTCTACCTTAACCCCTCCCCCCCTTAAGCGGTGTGGGAATTGTGACCCTCTTGCCTTCACAATCTCACCCTTCCTCCGAGAGGTCCGACATCCTCGTCGGCCACACTTCTGGTTGGGTAAAGGCTCTGATACCATATCTGTAACGCCCCGAAAACCTACCAGTTTCCGGTACGTTCACTGCTCCGATACAACATCTTTGACGCCCCCGAGTCGCCTCCGGACACAGGTCGCCAACCATACGCTCACTTCTCACCCTGACAAAATTCGTATAAAATTTAAAACTTTCGGTTCTTCGACTCAAAACGACGCCTTCGAAAATCATTTATGAAAAACCGCAGCAAAAAAACATTTGAAATCGCTTTAAATAAACTTCAGCTTTTTAACATAGAAATACAAAGACCGGTCGACACTTGAAATCGCTGGTCGACACCTGAGTCGTCTCGGGTTTCCATTGGTCGACACTGGCAAACACTGGTCGACACCGCGTTCCCCTCGGGTCTTCACGTCGGTCGACACTATAAGACACTGGTCGACACTTCTACGTTCAGCTCAGCTAGTGGTCGACACATGCTTACGCAGGTCGACATATTGACCCTCTCTGCCCGCGCAGGTTGACCCCTGCGGTCGACACCCTTGCTGAATTTGCAGTAACCGGTCGACACCCGGCGTCGCCGGTCGACACCTAGTTACTCTCTGGCCGCGTCAGTCGAACCCCGCGGTCGACACTCACCCTCCCATTTACACTGACCAGTCAACACCAGACACCTCATACCAGCAACCCAAAAATAACAGCTGTTCCAAAAGAAAACGGACTCGAAAAACTTCCTCGAATTAAAACTACCGATTAGAACCTGATTCATACATTTAAACTCTTTTAAATAGTTCGAAAATGCATCTATACATCAATCTCAATTACGAACACCCAACCCATCTATGCATCAAAACCTATACACTCGTCATAAACTCCACAAAACTCACCACAAAGGACCCCGTCTCGCCTTGCCCCACGGGTCAATTAGCCTTGTCGTACTCCACCTGCCGGCACACGGTAGTACGCCGCCAACCGCCTACTCGTCATGTCTAGGCTCCGGTAACTCACCTTGAGGCATCTCTGCACTTACACCTACACCACGGAACACACAACATAAGCCTAATGCTTAGTAAGCAGTGCAATATAAAACGTAAAACAACAATGCAATCCTATCACATGCAATTTCTACATTATCGCTCATGTTGTAACAACCCGTGCAGCGTCGTACGGCCACACTATGGTGAGACTGGACTCTCTCACCACTTCACACCCTGGCACGTAACCATCGTCCCGGTTTCTCCAGCAACGAGGCCCTCAATCCGTACCCACCCATGACTCTACACATCATAACCATTCCAAAGTGAAGCTGGACTCACTTGCCACACCACCCCCTGGCTCATCGCCATCGTCCCGGTTCCTCCAGCAACGAGGCCGTAGTTGCACACCACCACACGCACATCGCGGCAGCCATCCTAGGGTGAGGCTGGACGCACAAGCCACACCGCACTGTAGCATGTCGCCACCGTCTCGGTTTCTCCAGCAACGGGGCCTAGCTACCCACACACCCGTCGTCCTCACCACACCTTGCATTTCACACTCGCACATAAATCCATGCACAAATTTATTTTCGTTCTCATTTCAAAAACATGATGCATGTCACACAAAACACACGCACATCAAAATGAATCAACTCAAATCAATCGTTCCTTGGTGTAGCCCCACCTGGACAAAACACATGCACACACTACTTACCTGGCGTCCTAGCTTTCTGTGGTGCTCGTCTCACTCAAAACCTGCTCAACCTACAACAAAAACCATCTTCCCATCAAAACTCATCTCACTAGTCTACTTAAGCACTAAACTCACCATACTTGCACAACACTCCACGACTCGCCAAAATCGCTCGCCACCCTATCTCAGCTCCAAATTCAACCTAACTTCCGACGTGCATAACTTTTGCGTTGGTTGTCAGAATCACACGATTCCAATGGCTAAACGTTCCAGTCGTTTCCTAATTTAATCTACCAAAAGGGGTTCCAAAACGATCGTCCACAACTAGACCGAAAATTCAAGGCCAATTACGTTCAACGACTCAAGGTTCTACACCCCGGTTTTTCTCTCCAATTTGCTTACTTTCTCACCATTCCTTTGTATTTACCCTCAATAACCCATTACCGCCCGCTCTACGCTCAATACACACACAAACCCTAAAACCCTAACTCTCTACCCACCCCCTTTCTCTTCAAGTTCCAGAACCAAAACCAACTCAACTACAAATTGCTTAGACTTACCTTGAATTGTTGAAATAGGGGAAGAAAACCACAAACAACCACCAGCTGAACGATCGCGCGGAGGAGAAGGGCAACCAAAGCTCGCGCAGGTAAGGAGAAAAACACAGAGGAGGAGAGGCTTGTTCTACGCATCCCTCTCCTCTGATAATGTTTTAAATAAATAAATAAAATAATAATAATAACTAATTACCATTTCACCCCACACATCAAGGTGAGGGTGTACCTCGCGCCACACTACATCCTGACACGTTACCCCCGTGCCAGCCTCCCAAGCAACGGGGGCACAGTTGCTACACACACACTTTGCGACAGCCCAGCCGACCCACTCCTTGAGCGAAATCCGCGACTGGTGAAGCACCGGCCCCCATACTAGCAGGATCCACGTAACCACTGTCCATCATCCTCACTGTCGACACATACACGCTACGTGATGACCCAGCCGGGCCACTCCTTGAGCAAAATCTGCGGTTGGTTACGTACTGGCCCACACACTAGTAGGATCCGCGATACCACCGCCACGCGTCTCATCATTTACTCAAAATATGTTCAATACCATTTTCGTTCTCGTTTTAAAAAAAATGATGCATGTCAAACAATACGCACGCACACCACAATCAACAACATAAAATCTTAAAGTTCTACGGTGTAGGCCCACTTAGGCAAAACACATGCATGCACTACTTACCTGGCGTCCTACGCTCATTCGACGCACAGCTTCGCCAAAAATGCCTCAACCTAAAACACAAACAATCACTCATCAATCTTCGCTTCAAAATTCACCAAATAAGATAAAATAATATCCCTTAACTAAACCCATGAAATTCCAACCAAAATGAGTCGCTAACTCGGTTCGGCCAAAAATTTGACTAAACTTCGGACGCGCATAACTTTTGCATCCTTTATCGGGACCGAGTGATTCAAGAGGCTAAACGTTCCCTTAGGAACCTAGTCTAACATACTTAGACAAATTTTAAAATGCTAAACCGCAGCTAAGTAGAAAAATCCCGAAACCAAATCTGCCCTTTTTTTCCAATTTCACATTTTTGTTTTCTTCAACCAAAACTCCCTCAAAACTAGTTTTACGCATCAAAACAACCATGCTACTATCACACGTCACAATTCTAGGAAAAACGCTCACTAATTTGACTTGGACCAAAATCCAACATAAACTTTCGACGCACTTAACTTTTGCATCGAATTTCGGAATCGAACGAATCCAGCGACCATACGTTTCCCTAACCACCTATTTTAACCCACTAAAATAGAATTTAAAACGATTAACCGTAACCCCATCAAAATTCCCAAAAAAAGAATTGTTTTTATACGAAAAATATTTGAAATCTCAACTTCAATCCAATTTCGCCAATTTCTTCACCGAACAATCACATTTCAACCTACTAAGCATAATCTAACAAGAAATAAGTAATTCAAACACCAAAACCGAACCTTAAGTCATCTGCCCCCTCCCCTTTCTCGGACACCCATCGTCCAGTACAAGCTCACCCCACCGGCCTTCTAAAAACGGCTCAGCACTCCCCAAATTTCATACAAATCGGAGAGAAAAGATCGAGCATCAAGCTCGGCCGAACAATGCCGAAAAATTCCGCGAACCGGCGTCTCACCCTCAGCAATCGGTCATTCGAATCCCCCTCCCGGTCTCTCTCTCGCGCGTCTCCTTATCAGGAGTTCGCTTTCAGCCTTGGCGAAGAAGAACAGAATACTGAACGGCTTCCTCGCGAAGCCGTTCAGTTGTTTTATTTAATTTTAATTTTTATAAAAACAATTTTAATAATAAAAATTACCAAAATGCCCACACGTGTTTTAACCGCTTGAAATTTCGTTAAACTCGTGTCCTCCCAACTTTAAAATTTTCAAATACCGACGCTAAAACTAGATTCCAAATTTTATAACTTAATTTTACTTGTTGAAACATTTCTCGAAACCCCAATCAAGCTAAATTAAAAATTTTAGAAATTAGATTTAAAATCAAAAATTTTTCGGGTTATTACACGCACGCACTAGCAGGGCTGCGTGTCCTTCGCGCCTGTGGTCACGCCGCGTTCCCGCGCATACCCCGACTTATTCCGTACCCTCTCGACTCTTCAACCTTTCTCCCAAAAATTCAACACAGTAACGCCTAAAAACTGGCTATTCCAAAATTTAAACCCTGCACAGAGTTCACAAGGAAACTAGAAATATCCATCCATCAAACTATCCCGAGAATCTTCAATAAAAAATCGAAGTTTAAAAACGACGAAATCCATCAACTACAAATAAAGAAAGTCCACAGCATAAAGCAATGTCATGCTCTAACATATAAAAGTACACACGCGTCTCCAAAACACCACCAACGCTCTATACAATCTTGTACAACCGACGTCTATACAAACTTCTCTAACCACATAAATATCCCGACAAAAAACAACAACCCAAGCACATTTCACGATAACCTACCATCTCCATGGGTCGGGTCGCCCTAACAATACGCAGTCCAGTGCCTCGGTCGCGCGCCGCCAACCGTCCTACATCTCAAGACTAAGCTCTCGGGGCTCACCAGCAATAACGTCTGCACCTACACCATAGAACACACATCATAAGCCTAACGCTCAGTAAGTAATGCGATATGAAAGTAAAAGCCGACAATGCAATCCTATCACATGCAGTCTCTGCACTCACACTCATGTTGTCACATCTGTGACGCATAGTGTAGCCGCACCAGGGTAAGGAGGAACCTAGCGCCACCCTACACCCTGACAAGTCGCCACCGTCCCGGACTCCCCAACAACGAGGCCACAAGCTAAACACATGCATCACAACACAGCAACCACATCAGGGTGAGGGTGTACTTCGTGCCACACTACACCCTCGCACGTCACCCCCGTCCCAGGCTCCCCAGCAACTGGACCACAGTTGCCACACACACATTTTGCCACAGCCCAAGCAGCCCACCCCTCGACCGAAATCCGCGACTTGTGTTGGACCGGCCCACACACTAGTAGGATCCACTGTGCCACTGCCCATCATCCTCACTGTTGACACATACGCGCCGCGTGATGACCCACTCCTTAAGCGAAATCCGCGGTTGGTTACGCACCGGCCCACACAATAGCAGGATCTGCGGTACCACCGCCACGTGTCTCACCACTTACTCAAAATATGTTCAAAACCATATTCGTTCCTTTTTTAGAAACATGATGGATGTCAAATAATACGCACGCACACCACAATCAACAACATAAATCCTATAGTTCTACGATGTAGGCCCACCTGGGCAAAAGACATGGATACACTACTTACTTGGCGTCCTATGCTCACTCAACGCACAGCTTCGGCAAAAACGCCTCAACCTAAAATATAAACAATCACTCATCAATCTTTGCATCAAAATTCACTAAATACGCTAAAAATGACATTCCTTAACTAAACCAATGAAATCTCAACTAAAACGAGTCACTAATTCGGTTCGTCCGAAAACCAGCCTAAACTTCAGACGCGCATAACTTTTGCGTCTGTTATCAAAATCAGGAAATTTAAGAGGCTAAACATTCGCTTAGGAACCTAGTTTAACATACTAAAATGAATTTTAAAACGGTAAGGCGCAACTAAGTGAAAAAACCCCAAAACCGAATCTGCCCTTCACCCAAATTTCACGTTTCCGTTTCTGTCAACCAAAACTCACTGAATACTCGCCTTACGCAGTAAAATCAGGAACGCTAACATCACACGTCACAATTCTATTAAGAATGCTCAATAATTTAACTCGGTCCAAAATTCGACATAAACTTCCGATGCACATAACTTTTGCGTCGGACCTCGAAATCGAACGATTCCAGCCGCCATACGTCACTCTAACAACCTAATTTCACCAACTAAAAACAGGATTTAAAACGAATAACCAAAGCTATGCCAAAACGGCCAAAAGTAGAACCTGTTTTTCACACCAAAAAGCTCAAAATTTCAACTTTAATCCAATCTCACCAATTTCTTCATCCAATCAGTCACATTTCACTCATTCAAGCATAATCGACTCAAAAATCAGAAATCCGAGCACCAGCCAGAATTTTGCTTAACCTTCCTCCCTCGATTTTTCTCCCTCCCACCGAGCATTTACTGCCCACAACACTCTCACACACGCAGAACCTCATTGCCAACATAACGCTCAGCAAGTTCATCAACATCAGAGAGAAAAAAAACTAGCATCAAGCTCGGCCAAATTGCCCTTGAACAGAGAGCTTACCTTCGGCTTTCAGCTCGGGAAAGGCTGCACCCACACCTCCGCTTAGCTCGTCGGAGCACCCGACGTCACACTCCGTCGTCGTTCATCAGCCGCTCATTCTCCGTTTCCCGCCCTCTCTCTTGGTCTCTCTCTCGCCCTCGGTTGCTCCCTCTCGGCCTTGGCGAAAAAAACAAAACACTGAACGGCTTCCTCGCGAAGCCGTTCAATTGTTTATTTTATTTTTTTTATAAAAATTAATTTAAATAATAAAAATTTTTCAAAACACGTTTACGTGTTTTAACTGCCCGTAATTTCGTTAAATTCTCGTCCTCCTGAATTTAAAAATTTCATAATGTTTCTACGTAAATTTCCCACCAAAAGCTTCCTGAAAATTCTAACCTAGACTTAATTCAATTTCAAAAATTAAATCTAAGATTCGAAATTTCTCGGGTTATTACATCCCCCCACCTTATAAGAATTTTTTACTCAAAATTTACGTACCGAATAAGTCGGGATACTGGCGCTTCATGTGTTCACGCCGCTCCCAAGTAGTCTCCTCCACACCATGATTGCGCCATAACACCTTGACCAAAGGGATCTCCTTGTTATGCAGTACTTTCACAGCAGACCCCAAGATCCTTACTGGCTTCTCTTCGTAGAACAGCGTCGGGTGGATCTCTATATCTTGTTGTGGCACTACCTGAGAGGGATTGCGCATAAACTTCCTCAGCATCGAGACATGAAAAACATCATGGATGGTATCCATCGACGAGGGCAACTGAAGCTGGTACGCAGTTCTCCCAATCCTCTTGACAATCGGGAATGGCCCCACAAACCGAGGGTTGAGCTTCCCTCGCTTTTCGAGCCTCACTACTCCCTTGAACGGCGAGATCTTCAGAAATACCTCGTCGCCCTCACTAAACTCCAACTCCCGATGCCTCTAATCTGCATAACTCTTCTGTCGACTCTAGGCCGCTTCAATCCTCTTCCGTATCACAGATATCTTGTCGACAGTCTGTTGTAAAATCTCAGGACCTATAAATCCAGCCTCCCCAACCTCATCCCAATACAATGGCGAACTGCACTTCCTCCCGTAGAGAGCCTCGTACGGCGCCATACCAAAGGTCGACTTGTAGTTGTTATTATACGAGAACTCCACTAGCATTAAGAACTTACTCCAAGCCGCCTGAAACTCCAACATACAGGCCCTCAGCATATCCTCCAAAATCTGTATAGTTTGCTCTGACTGCCCGTCGATCTGAGGATGAAAGGCCGTACTGAAATCCAACCTGATGCCCATGACCTTATGCAGACTCCTCCAAAATGTGGACATGAATCTGGGGTCTCGGTCTGAAACAATCAACACCGGGATCCCACGAAGCTTAACTATCTCCTGAATATATAATTGAGCAAACTGATGTATGGTATAAGTCATCCTCACAGACAAAAAGTGAGATGACTTCGTCAACCTGTCTACGATCACCTAGATAGCATCATGGCTCTTGGCAGTCCGACCACAAAATCCATAGTGTTCCGCTCCCACTTCCACTACGGTATTAGTAATGGTTGGAGCATCCCAGACGGCCACTGATGTTCCGCCTTCACCTGCTGGCAGACCACGCAGGTCTCAACATACTCGAGCACCGCTCGCTTCATGTTAGGCCACCAATAGTGTTGCTTCAAATCTCAGTACATCTTTGTGCTTCCAGGATTCATAGACAAGGAAGATGAATGGGCCTCTGATAATATCTGCTTCCTCAGCTCCTCATCCTTCGGGACGTACCACTTATCTCGAAATTTCAGAATCCCGTCCTCCGAATAGCTGAACTTAGAATTAGGCCTAGCCTCTATACTCGCCTTCAGCTCGCTACACTCCGAGTCAGTCTCCTGGGCCTGTTTAATCCTGTAAAGAATAGTCGGCCCTAACGACAAGGCCCAAAGAGTGGCTGCCAGATCAGAAACTACCTCCAGGCCTAAACTCTGCATCTTTGTCGTCAACTCAATAGGCCCTAACGAAGTCATGGCAGAAGTTGAAACTGTTACCCGACTCAAGGCGTCTGCCACCACATTTGCCTTTCCCGGGTAGTACTTGATCTCCACATCGTAATCCTTGACCAGTTCGAGTCACCTCCTCTGTCTCCAATTCAGCTCCTTCTGCGTGAAAATGTATCTGAGGCTCTGGTGATATGAGAAAATCACACACTGCTGCCCATAAAGGTAATGCCTCCATATCTTGACTGCAAATACAACTGCGCCAGCTCCAAATCGTGAGTGAGATAATTCTGCTTGTAAGTCTTTAACTGCTTAGAAGCATATGCAATGACTCTCCCACTCTACATCAAAACACACCCCAAACCAATCCTGGAGGCGTCACAATAAATGCAGAACTTCTCTCCTTCCACGGACAGCGTCAGTATAGGAGCTGTAGTCAATCTCTGCTTCAATGTCTGAAAGTTGTCCTCACACTTGTCAGTCCATTCGTATATCACATTCTTTCGGGTCAGCCGGGTCAAAGGAGTGGAAATCTTGGAGAACCCTTCAATGAATCTCTGATAATATCCAGCCAACCCTAGAAAATTGCGTATCTCACTAGTACTGGTCGGTCGCGGCCACTCATTTACAGCCTGAACTTTCACTGGATCAACTGAAATACCCTCAGAGGAATAACGTGCCCCAAGAAGTGGATCCTGTCCAGTTAAAACTCGCACTTAGAGAACTTAGCATACCGCTGATGCTGGATCAGAATAGTCAATATGGTCCTCAAGTGCTCTTTGTGCTCCTCCTCACTCCGCGAGTAAATCAGGATGTCGTCGATAAACACGATCACAAATCTGTCAAGGTACTCACTGAACACTCGGTGCATCAGATCCATAAACGCTGCAGGGGCATTGGTCAGCCCGAAGGACATAACCAGGAAATCAAAATGTCCGTACCTCGTCCTGAAGGCCGTCTTCGGTACATCCTCTCCCTTTACCTTCAACGGATGATAGCCGGATCTCAAGTCGATCATAGAAAACATCCACCCACTTTGTAGCTGATCAAACAAATTGTCAATCCTCGACAATGGATACCTGTTCTTCACCGTCAACTTATTAAGCTCCCGATAGTCAATACACATACGTAGGGATCCGTCCTTCTTCTTGACGAATAGAACTGGCGCGCCCCAAGGTGAAAAACTAGGCCGTATAAAGCCCTTATCCGCCAGTTCCTCCAACTGAGCCTTCAGCTCTTTAAGTTCAGTAGGTGCTAACCTGTACAGGTTCTTGCACATTGGTTCAACACCTGGGAAAACATCTATCTCGAATTCAATCTCCTTGTCAGGGGGCAGCCCTGGCAAATAATCACGAAACACCTCCGGGAACTCCTGCACAATAGGGATATCCTGTAACCAAGTATCATCCTGTGACTGTGCGTCCCCGATACTTGCCAGAAATACCTGACAACCCTTGCTCCACAACCCCGGAGTCTACTGAGAAAAGATAGCGGAAATCTTGGTAAGACCTTTACGTGCTTTGAAAGTGTAGCTTTCCCCGCTCGGGGGCCGAAAATGCACCTCTCTGGTCCTGCAGTCAATCTTGGCATGATGTCTGAACAGCCAGTCCATTCCCAAGATCACCTCATAGCCGCTCATATAGAGTATGATTAGCTCGGCATACAATTGTTTCTTCCCCACTGTCACCACATTGCCCTACATCACCTGTTCTGAATACAAATGTTCCCCTGATGGCAAGATCACATCATAATATTGCCCGGCGGGGCTGAACTCCAAATTTACCTTAACAACGAAACTCGTCAACACAAACGAGTGTGTAGCATCCGTATCAATCAAGGTATAAGCTGCCACACCAGAAACAAAAATGTTGCCGGCAATCACTGATGGCTGGGCAGCATCATCTAGCTCAAAAAAGGCAAAGACCCTCGGTGCAACTCTTGTTGAAGACTTGCTCGCAGCTGGGCAACTGTTGGCAAAGTGTCCCACCTCATTGCAGTTGAAGCAACGGTTCTGACACGGCTTCTGGCACTCTCTAGACATGTGGCCCACCTCGCCACAGTTATAACACCGCACTGGGCCCACTCTGCACTCGCCAGGGTGACTCCTTTGACACTTCGGGCACACCGGAAACTGTCCCGACCCTTGTGGCCTCTTGGTGCTCCCCTGGCTGCTAGAACTGTCACTAGGGCTCTTCAGGCCTTTTTGCATGGACACCCCCTCCCCACTCGACTGCGGCATGGACTCCCTGAATGATCTCTGAGGCTGCTCCCTAAGTACCTCTCTATAACTAGGAAGCTTCGCCCGAGCCTCCTCAATATTCCGGGTCTTTGCTACCACTTCCTCGTATGGCATGCCTTGGGTCCCTACAATCCGCATGCCCATATAGATATCCGGCTTCAGGCCATGTACAAACTGATGTACCTTATTCTCGTCGAGCCTCACCAAATGCCCCGCAAACTGCGATATGGCCTCGAACTGTCTGACATACTCAACCACAGTGCCGATCTACCTCAGCTGTGCAAACTCCACCATCTTCCGTGTCCTAATAGAGTGGCTAAAATACTTATCGAAGAACATTGAGTTGAACTCCTCCCAGGTCATGGTCCCCACGTCTCTCGTGGCCACTACAGTATCCCACCAATGGCTAGCATCCTTGGCCAGATAGAATGCCGCACTAGACACCTTGTCTTGCTCCTCCACCTTTGCATAACCTATCATCATCTCCATCCTTCGTATCCACTCCTCAGCACTGAGAAAATCTGGAGATGACCCTTCAAAAGTTGGGGGTATAAGTCTATGTCAGCCTATCACCCCCTGGGCACTAGACTGACCTTGGTCGTCCCTGCTCATAAATCTCACTAGCTGCTGAGACTGGCGGTGGACTAACTCGGTAAGCTGCTGGACAGTATCATCCTTATCGCCCATAGCTCTATGCGTCTCTCGTCGTGGTTGACCCCTGCCTCTCGCCTCACCTGACATTTTCTACCTTCAAAATGTACAAAACTCATATTAGTCTTACAATAAAACTAAATCTAAACACCTACAGTTGGTGGAGCGCTCCCGTGCAGCGGCTGGCGGTGTTAGGTAATCCTCTGAACGACGTCGATCCCGTGGCTCTATACCATAACTGTAACGCCCCGAGAACCCACACGTTCCCAGTGCTCTCACTACGTCTACACACTGTGACCGACAGAGACTCGACACAAACTCACTTACTTTAATACTACTTTCATTTCTAAATCATATTCAAAAGAACATTTGTAAATATAAAAATTTTCGACTCTATTCGAAAACAACTCGCGCCCCGAAGAGGGAACACGAAATCCGCAACATCAAATACGCAGCGGAAAAGACAATTTAAAGTAGTTTTAAAAATAAGACAAATAATTTGAAATTTCTAGGAAGGAGTCCAACACACGCCTTGCGCTACTCGACTCAGTGCTGCTCGCCCGAGTAGCGGCGCCACGCGCCATAACCTGGCGCCTCAAGCCCATGGTCCTGCGCCGCGCAGGACACGCACACACACTCGACCTGGCACCGCGCACCCCGTACGCACCCTCTTGGTGCCGAGCGCGCCAACTCGACACCACCACGTCATGCGCACTCCCACAGCGCCGCATGCCCCACGCACCCTACCTCCGTGCAACACGTCAGCACGCACGCCCTAATCCGACGTCGTACGACCCGTGCGCACTCGCAGGGCTGCGTGTCCCGCGCGCCTGTTGTCACCCCACGCTCCTGCGCACACCCCGACTTATTCCGTACCCTCTAGACTCCACGACCTTTATCCCAAAAATTTGATAGAGTAACACCTAAAAACTGGCTATCCTAAAATTTAAACTCTGCACACAGTTCACCATGAAACTAGAAATATCCATCCATCAAACTATCCATAGAATCTCCAATACAAAATCGAAGTTTAAAAACTACGAAATCTATCAACTACGAATGAAGAAAGTCCACAGTATAGAGCAATGTCATGCTCTAACATATAAAAGTACACAGGCGTCTCCAAAACACCACCAACGCTATATACAAACTTGTCTAACCACATAAATATCCCGACACAAAAAAACAACCCAAGCACATCTCACCATCAGCTACCATCTCCGCGGGTCGTGTCGCCCTAACAATCCGCAGTCCAGTGCCTTGGTCACGCGCCGCCAACCGTCCTACACTTCAGGACTACTCTCTCGGGGCTCACCAGCAATAACGTCTGCACCTACACCATATAACACACATCATAAGCCTAACGCTCAGTAAGTAATGCGATATGAAAGTAAAAGCCGACAATGTAATCCTATCACATGCAGTCTCTACAGTCACACTAATGTTGTCACATCTGTGACGCATAGTGTTGCCGCACCAGGGTAAAGAGGAACCTAGCGCCACCCTACACCTTGACATGTCGCCACCGTCCCGAACTCCCTAGCAACGAGGCCTATAAGCTAAACACACCCATCACCACACAGCAACCACATCAGGGTGAGGGTGTACTTTGCGCCACACTACACCCTGACACGTCGGCCCCGTCCCAGCCTCCCCAGTAACAGGGCAACAGTTGCCACACACACATTTCGCGACAATCTAGCCTGCCCACTCCTCGAGCAAAATCCACGACTGGTGTTGCACCGGCCCACACACTAGTAGGATCCACTGTGCCACTACACATCTTCCTCACCTTCGACACATACAAGCCGCGTGACGGCCAAGCCGGCCCACTTCTTGAGCGGAATCCGTAGTTGGTTACGCACCGACCCACACACTAGCAGGATCCGCGGTACCACCGCCACGCATCTCACCACTTACTCAAAATATGTTCAAAATTATTTTCGTTTCCTTTTTAAAAACATGATGCATGTCAAACAATAGCCACGTACACCACAATCAACAACACAAATCCTAAAGTTCTATGATGTAGCGCCACCTGGGCAAAACACATGCATGCATTACTTACCTGGCGTCCTAAGCTCACTCAACGCACAGCTTCGCCAAAAACGCCTCAACCTAAAATACAAACAATCACTTTCTTTAACTAAACTCATGAAATCTCAACTAAAACGAGTCACTAATTCGGTTCGGTCGAAAACCAGCTTAAACTTCGAACGCGCATACTTTTGCGACCGTTATCGAAATAAAGCGATTTAATAGGCTAAACGTTCCCTTAGGAACCCAGTTTAACATACTAAGACGGATTTTAAAACGGTGAGCCGCAGTTAGGTGAAAACAAAACCGAATCTGCCCTTCACCCAAATTTCACGTTTCCATTTCCTTCAACCAAAACTCACTCAAAACGCGCCTTACGCACTAAAATCAGTAACGCTAACATCACACGTCACAATTCTATTAAGAATGCTCAATAATTTGACTAGGTCCAAAATTCGACATAATTTCTGACGCGCATAACTTTTGGGTCGGACCTCGTAATCAAACTATTCTAGCAGCCATACGTCCCTCTAACAACCTAATTTCACCCACTAAAACAGGATTTAAGATGAATAACCGAAGCTAGGCTAAAACGGTAAAAAACTGAACCTGTTTTTCACACCAAAATGCTCAGAATTTCAACTTTAATCCAATCTCACCAATTTCTTCATCCAATCGGTCACATTTCACTCATTCAAGCATAATCGACTAGAAAATCAGAAATCCGAGCACCAGGCCGAATTTTGCTTAACCTTCCTCCCTCGGTTTTTCTCACTCCCACCGGGCATTTACTGCCCACAACACTCTCACACACGCAGGCCTTCACTGCCAACATAACGCTCAGCAAATTCATCAATATCGTACAGAAAAAAAAATGTGCATCAAGATTGGCCGAATTGCTCTTGAACAGAGAGCTTACCTTCGGCTTTCAACTTGGGAAAGGCTGCACCCACACCTCCGCTCAGCTCGTCGGTGCTCCCGGCATCAGACTCCGTCGTTGTTCGTCGGTCGCTCGTTCTCCGTTTTCCGCTCTCCCTCTCGGTCTCTCTCTCGCCCTCGGTCGCTCCCTCTCAGCGTCGGCGGAAAAAATAGAACACTGAACGGCTTCCTCGGGAAGCCGTTTAGTTGTTTTATTTTATTTTTTTATAAAAAATTATTTAAATAATAAAAAGTTTCCAAAACACCCTCACGTGTTTTAACCGCCCGTAATTTCGTGAAATTTTCATCCTCTTGACTTAAAAAATTTCATAATGTTTCTACGAATTAAATTCTGAGCTTCATAAATAAATTTCCCGCCAATAGTTTCCCAAAAAGTCCAACCGAGATTTAATTCAAATTTTTAAAATTAAATCTAAGATTCAAAATTTCTCGGGTTATTACAATATGTTCTATGTATAATTAACTTAAACTAATAAGATTTAATTAGTCTTAAACTAATCACCATGACTAAATTAATTATGATTAATTAACTCAATCGTCCTTTAATTACACTTAAATGACATAATTAATCACTAATCTTATGTGACATTGTGCTATCCTATTGAATAAAGTCTATATAACATACTTCATCATATTAAATGAAGCCTATATAACCTATTCCATGCTTCTCAAATCCAAATCTAGCGTGTAATATTAATAACTTGAAATCAAATGTTGTAACTTGACTACATCCCTATGCACTGTGTTGACTTTACAAATCTATAAGGTTTAGCACGTTTCTTTTGGGTACAAAATGTCACGGGTTCAAATCCTGTCATCCCTACCTATTACTTTTTTCCTGGACAGTAAAAAGGAATCAATTGAGATCGATTACAATTGAACATACCTAATTAATCTTTTCTTTCATTTTCTCATATACTATATGATAGTATATATATGCAAGATATATTAGGATTACTTTTATTTTATTGAAAATAACGCGCTCTTAGTTCAGTTCGGTAGAACGTGGGTCTCCAAAACCCGATGTCATAGGTTCAAATCCTACAGAGTGTGATTGTCCCATATCCAATTGGCGTAATTCAAAAGCCATATTACTACGTGAAGGTGTTTAATTTGTCATCTTAAAATAGTTTGTTATTCTTAATATGATACCCTTTTCAATTATCCTCAAACAATGGCTATGTTCATAGAAACACTTCTACTAACTTTCATGAAAAAATTAATATTTGTCCATGCATACTTCGTATTATTTTATTGTCTCTACAAATACATAGGTTAAGGTATCTATTATTGTATCTATTTTTTGTTGAGAAATGTATGCTCAATTGTTAGTCAACTTTGTTTATAAATCCATCTCATTTGAATTATAGCCCAATATAATAGCTTAACTAGCGTATGTTTGGTAACCATGGTTTACTACCGTTTTTAATCACATTTATTAATCCTAATATGATAAGCTGATTCAATTTAATCAATCCCTTGGCAATATTGAATGACTTAAGCCAAGCATGAACTTTTTTTTTCTTGATTTTACTTATTTTGATCAAAATAAAACAAGCTACTGAAAAATAAACAGGAGAAGACTTTTAAAAAATCCTAATTTAAAACTTAATATAAATAAACCTATGGTTAGTACAACAATCCAAAAAAAAACGATTAAAAAAGCATTCTTAACTAAAAGTAAACAATGAAATAGCAATTTAAAATCAAAATCCCATTTTCGTAAAAACATCATCTTAAGCTGTAATGTAACACCCCGTATTTTTGCGGTACCAACTTTTAGGTTGTCGGGACGAAAGACGGAGGAGTTTCGGTCGGAATCGAGAACATTAAGTTTGTACTAATAGGTAAAAGATTATTTCGGAACTAATGGTGAAGAGAAAATTTTAGAAATCCGACCGAAAACGGATTGAATGGTCGTTAGATTAAGAGATTAAAGTGTGAGGGTAAAAAGGTAAACTATAATATTGTATTAAAAAAAAGTTAATTATGATTTTTATAAAAAAAAATTGACGGGGAGGGAAGCAGAAACTTCACCCTCCCCCTTCTTCGGCTCTTCTCCTCTTCCTCCCGCGAGGGCGTTGCCTTCCTCCTTTGGCGATCATTTCGTCTCCAGCCATTCAGCCGATGTTGCTCTCCGTTCCTTCTCCTCTTCAGCGATTCCAAGTAAATTGTGCAATATAATATAGTTTTGGGGTTGAAGTGAGAGTTTGGAGAGGGATTTATGGATGGAAATTTAGGGTTCACAAATTGGGGATGCTCACTGGGTTGTTTCCGGTTGTTGTGGGTTAGTGAGGGTAAATGCAAAGGAATGGGGAGGAAGTGAGCGAATTTGAGCAAGGAACCGAGAACGTCAAAATTTTATGCCCTAGAATGGAATTGGCTGTGATTTTTTTGCCTAACTACGGAGGTTCATCTAAGAGACCCCTTTTCAGTAGGTTAAACTAGATTACGATTGGAACACTTAGCCGCTGGGATCGTGTGATTCCGATAACCGACGCAAACGTTATGCGCGTCGGAAGTTAGGTTGAATTTGGGGTCGAATAGGTTAGTGAGCGATTTTGGTGAGTGCGCAAGGGGTTGAGCTAGTATGGTGATTTTAGTGCGTAAGTAGAGTAGCGAGATGTGTTTTAATGGGCAAACAGTTTTTGTTGTAGGTTGAGCCGGTTTTGGGTGAGACGAGCACCATGGAAAGCTAGGACGCCAGGTAAGTAGTGTATGCATGTGTTTTGCCCAGGTAGGCCTACACCAAGGAACATAGGTTTGTGGTGGTTGTTTGTGGTGTGCGTGTGTATTGTTTGACATGCATCATATTTTTTGAAAAGTGAACGAATATGATTTTGAGCATCGTTTGAGTAAGTGGTAGTGACACAAGTGGCGGTTGTACAGTGGATCCTGCTCGGGGAGTGGGCCGGTGCTTAACCAACCGCAAATTTCGCTCGGAGAGTGGGCAGATTGGGCTGCCACGTGGCGTGTGTGTGTTGACAGTGAGGATGATGGACAATGGCATCGCGGATCCTGCCCGGGGAGTGGGCCGGTGCTTCACCAGTCGCGGATTCTACCCGGGGAGTCGGCCGGCTAGGCTGTCGTGAGATGATGGACGGTGGCGCCGCAGATCCTGCTCAGGGAGTGGGATGGTGCTTCGCCAATCGCGGATTCCGCTCGGGGAGTGGGCCGGCTGGGCTATCGCGTCTCGGGAGGGTGACAACATGAGATTGAGTGTAGAAACTGCATGTGATAGGATTGCATTGTCGGTTTTTACGATTCATTTCACACTACTTACTGAGCGTTAGCTTATGTTGTGTGTTTCGTGGTGTATGTGTAGAGTTACCAGAGGGTGAGTCACTAGAGTCTTGACACGACGAGTAGGCGGTTGGTGGCGTGCAACCATGTCCCGGTGGCGGAAGGTATTAGGGCGATCGACCCGTGAAGAGTGTTGGGGAACGGTGAGTTTGAGGGATTGTATTTTGTGGAGTCAATGTCAATTGTATAGCATTCCTGTATAGATTTTTATGTATAGGTGAGATTGAGCTTTAATGGTTGGGACGGATGTATAGCTGTGTTTTGAAACTGTAACACCCCGCGAAAACCCTGCGTTCCCCGTGCGCTACAGTACACCTACACACTATAGACACACACTAACACTTAACATAATTCACTCAATTTAATACCCCTTTGTTTTCAATTCATTTTTTTTTACTCGATTCGAAAACAACTCGCGTCCCGAAGAGGCAACACGAAATCCTGAGCATAAAAAAAACTACGCAGCGGAAAAGAAAACCATTTAAAATAGCTTAAGTAAAACTGTAAGACTCGAGATCTTAGAAAAAAATCCAACGTACCCCTCGGACTACACATCCCAGTCCCGCGCACTCACGTCTCCACTTCGACACCCCATGCACACTTTCATGGTGCCGCACATACCACTCAACGTTACTGTGTTTCGTGCACGCTCACAGCGCCGCGTGCCCCACGCACCCTGCCACTGTACAGCACGTCCGCGCGCACACCCTCACCCGGTGTCGCACGTCCCGTGGGTACCCACAGGGCCGCATGCCCCGCGCACCTGCGATCACGCCGCATATCCACGCTCATCTAAACTTCTCTAGCATTCATTGTACACACCTTGACCTAATTCGTATCCTCTCGAGTCCCAACCCCTCTCCCGAAATTTTGGCAGAGTAATGCCTAAAAACTGGCTATCCCAAAATTTAACCCTGCACACAATTCACCAGAATCCAACAATATTTACCTATCCATCATCCAGAAAAATCATCCTAACCAAATCAGAGTAAGAAGACACGAAAATCCGTCCAATACAAATAAAGAAAATTCACAATATAGAGCAACACCATACTCTAACATGTAAAATATATGTGTACGTCGCCAAAATCACACGCACTCCATATACACCTATACACTGACGCATATACAACAACCAATCCCATCCTCCGTACATAATCACCGCAAAAGAAAGAAAACCCACAAACCGACCAGGCCACAACCTACCATCTCCACGGGTCGGGTCACCCTAACAAAAGTCCGCCATTCAGTGCCGCGGTTGCACGCCGCCAACCATCCTACGCCTCAGGACTAGGCACTCGAGGCTCACCAGCAGTATCGTCAGCACCTACACCACAGAACACACAACATAAGCCTAACGCTCAGTAAGTAATGCGGTATGAAAGTAAAAGCCGACAATGCAATCCTATCACATGCAGTCTCTACACTCACACTCATGTTGTCACATCTGTGACGCGTAGTGCAGCCGCACCAGGGTAAGGAGTAACCTCACGCCACCTTACACCCTGACACATCGCCACCGTCCCGGACTCCCCAGCAACGAGGCCCACAAGCTACACACACGCATCACCACACGGCAACCACATCAGGGTAAAGGTGTACCTCGCGCCACTCTACACCCTGACACGTCGCCCCCGTCCCAGCCTCCCCAGCACGGGGCCACAATTGCCACACACACAGGTTTCGCGACAGCCCAGCCGGCCCACCCCTCGAGTAGGATCCGCGACTGGTGTTGCACCGGCCCACACACTAGTAGGATCCGCGGTACCACTGCCCATATCCTCACCGTTAACACATTCACGCCGCATGAAGACCCAGCCGGCCCACCCCTCGAGTAGGATGCGCGACTGGTGAATCACCGGCCCGCACACTAGCTGGATCCGCGGTACCACCGCCATACGTCTCACCTCATACATCAAAACATGCTAAAAATCATTTTCGTTCCCGCTTTTAAAAACATGATGCATGTCAAACAATACGCACGCACACCACAATCAATCACATAAACCCTAAAGTTCTACAGTGTAGGCCCACTTGGGCAAAACACATGCATGCACTACTTACCTGGCGTCCCAAGCTCGCTCCACGCACAGCTTTGCCAAAAGAAAGCCTCAACCTAAAACACAACCAATTTCTCATCAGTATTTATCTCAACATTCACCAATTAGCTAAAAATAACCTTCTCTAACTACACTCATGAAATTTCAACTAAAACGGTCCATTGGTTTGGTTTGGCCGAAAACCAGCCCAACGTTCGGATGAGCATAACTTTTGCGTCCGTCAACGGAATCGAACGGTTCAAGTGGCTAAACGTTCCCTTAGGAACCTAGTTTAACATCCCAAGACGGATTTTAAATCGGTAGGCCGCAGACAGGCAAAAAATGCCAATAACCGAATATACCATTTTTATTAAAATTTCACATTTTCCCTTCCCTTCAACCAAAACTCACTCCCAACTAGTTATATGCATCAAAATGGCTATGCTACTGTCACACGTCGAATTTCCACGAAAAACGGTCACTAATTTGACTTAAACCAAAATCCCGCATAAACTTCCGACGCGCATAACTTTTGCGTCGGATATCGGAATCGAACGATTCCAGCGGCCATACGTCCCTCTAACAGCCTTATCCATCCCACAAGAACAGAACTTAAAACAATTAACCAAAACTAGGCCAAAATAGTTAAAAACTGAACTGCCCCTACACAAACAATGGTTAAATTTTGATTTCAAACTTCAATTTACAACTTCCACGCACAACTAACCCTATTTCGTCCATATCTCTCGGCCAAGCTCACTGCAAAGGCAAGAAGGCCGGGCACTAAGCTCGGCCGAAACAGGAAACCGACAGGGCTCACCTTCGGTTTCCATAAGCTCGCGGCATCACCTTCGCGCTACCCTACCTCTTGCGGCCAAATTCCATCAATGCCGAAAGCAGGCCGAGCACTAAGCTCGGCCAAGCCAAAAAAAATGGGACGGGCAGAACAAGGAAAGGGCTTACCGTTGCGTTACTGTGCGCTCGGTCGAATAGAGGGCAATGCACAGCCGAACACCCATTCCTGGCAGTCTCCCCCACGCCCACTCGCGTCTGCTGAAGAATCGGAATTCGAGGATTTTTCTCCCCTCTCTCGCGTCTCTCTCTCGGCTCTCTCGGGAACTCGAGCTGCTGAAACCGAATGGCTTCGGTTCATCGGGACAGCAGCACCTGTTCGCAACTCGCACCTCGCACCCACACTCGTCGGCCGTCGATCACAGCTCCGCACACGATCGTTCTCCCCTGCACGATCGCTCTCGGGCGCTGTAGGTTTCTCGCAGAAAACCAGCCGAATGGCTTCTTCCCGAAGCCATTCGGGTGGTTTGTTTTATAATTTTTTTTTTAAACAATAAAAAATACAAATTACCAAATTGCCCTCACGTGCTTCAATCGTCCAAATTTCGTTAATTTCTCGACCTCCCGACTTTAAATTTCGAAAGCCAATCGAAAAAAGTAGGTCTCAAGCCTTATAATTTAAATCTTTCCCGTTGAAATATTTCCCAAAACTCCGACCGGGATTAAACTAAAAATTCCAAAAATTAAATTAAAATTTGAAATTTCTGGGTTATTACATCCCCCTCCACCTTATAGGAATTTTGTCCCCAAAATTTACGTACCGAATAAGCTGGGATACTGCCGCTCCATGTCATCACGCCGCTCCCAAGTAGTCTCCTCTACACCATGGTTGCGCCACATCACCTTGACCAGTGGAATCTTCTTGTTGCGCAGCACCTTCACAGTTGATTCTAAGATCCTCACTGGCTTTTCCTCGTACGACAGCGTCGGCTGGATCTCTATATCCTGTTGTGGCACTACCTGAGAGGGATCGCACATACACTTCCTCAGCATCGAGACATGAAAAATATCATGGACGGCATCCATCGACGCAGGCAACTGAAGCTGATATGCAGTTCTCCCAATCCGCTTGACAATCGGGAATGGTCCCACGAACCGAGGGTTGAGCTTCCCCCGCTTTCCGAACCTTACCACTCCCTTGAACGGCGAGACCTTCAGAAAAACCTCATCGCCCTTATTAAACTCCAACTCTCGCCGTCTCTGATCAGCATAACTCTTTTGTCGACTCTGGGCCGCTTCAATTCTCTTTCGTATCACAGAAATCTTGTCGACAGTCTGTTGCAAAATCTCAGGGCCTATCAATTGGGCCTCCCCAACCTCATCCCAGTATAATGGCGACCTACACTTCCTTCCATAGAGGGCCTCGTATGGTGCCATACCAATAGTAGACTGAAAACTATTATTATACGAGAACTCCACTAGCGGTAAAAACTTGCTCCAAGTCGCCTGAAACTCCAACACACAAGCCCTGAGCATATCCTCCAGAATCTGTATAGTCTGCTCCGACTGCCCATCGGTCTGAGGATGAAAGGCCGTACTGAAATCCAATCTGGTGCCCATAGCCTTTTGCAGACTCCTCCAAAACTTAGACGTGAACCTGGGGTCCCAGTCTGAAACAATCGACACCGGAATCCCATGGAGTCTGTCTATCTCCTGAACATACAACTGGGCAAACTGATCCATCGTATAAGTCATCCTCACAGGCAAAAAGTGAGACGACTTCGTCAACCCGTCCACAATCACCCAAATCGCGTCATGACCCTTGGCAGTCCTCGGTAACCCCACCAGAAAATCCATGGTGATTCGCTCCCACTTCCACTCTAGTATAGGCAATGGTTGGAGCATCCCAGACGGTCACTGATGCTCCGCCTTCACCTGTTGGCAGACTACGCAGGCCTCAACATACTCAGCCACTGCTCGTTTCATGTTAGGCCACCAATAGTGCTGCTTCAAATCTCTGTACATCTTAGTGCTTCTCAGATGCACAGAGAAAGAAAATGAATGGGCCTCTGATAATATATCCCTCCTCAGCTCCTCATCCTTCGGGACGTACCACCTATCCTGAAATTTTAGAATCCCGTCCTCTGAATAGCTGAACTCAGAATCAGGCCTGGCCTCCATACTCGCGTTCAGCTCACTACACTCTGAATCAGTCTCCTGAGTCTGCCTGATCCTGTCCACAATAATCGGCCTCAACGACAAGGCAGAAAGGGTGGCTGCCAGATCAGAAACTACCTCCAAACCAAAACTCCGCATCTCTGTCACTAACTCAACAGGCTATACCATAATCATGGCAGAAGTCGAGGCTGTCACCCTACTCAAGGCATCTGCCACCACATTCGCCTTCCCGAGGTGGTACCTGATCTCCACGTCGTAGTCCTTGACCAGTTCGAGCCATCTTCTCTGTCTCAAATTCAGCTCCTTCTGCGTGAAAATGTACCTCAAGCTCTGATGGTCCGAGTAAATCTCACACTGCTGCCCATACAGATAATGCCTCCAAATCTTGAGTGCAAATACAACCGGTGCCAGCTCCAAGTCTTGAGTGGGATAATTCTGCTCGTAAGCCTTCAACTGCCTAGAAGCATAGGCAATGACTCTCCCACTCTGCATCAAAACACACCCCAAACCGATCCTGGAGGCATCGCAATAAATGCAGAACTTCTCTCCTTCCACGGGCAGCGTCAGTACAGGAGCCATAGTCAACCTCTGCTTCAATGTCTGAAAGCTGTCCTCACACCGGTCGGTCCATTCATACTTTGCATTCTTCCTAGTCAGCCGGGTCAAGCGGGCCGAGATCTTAGAGAACCCCTCAATAAATCTCCGATAATATCCAGCCAACCCCAGAAAACTGCGTATCTCGGTAGCACTGGTTGGCCGCGGCCACTCCTTTACAACCTGAACCTTCCCCGGATCAACTGAAATACCCTCAGAGGAGATCACATGCCCCAAGAAATGAATCCTGTCCAACCAAAACTCGCACTTTGAGAATTTATCATTTAGCTGATGCTAGCTCAAAATAGTCAGTACAATCCTCAGGTGCTCCCTGTGCTCCTCCTCACTCTGCGAGTAGATCAGAATGTCGTCGATAAATACAATCACGAACTTGTCCAGGTACTCCCTGAACACTCTGTGCATCAGGTCCATGAATGCTGCAGGGGCATTGGTCAACTCGAAAGACATCACCAGAAACTCGAAATGCCCATACCTCGTCCTGAAGGCCGTCTTCGGTACATCTTTCTCCTTCACCTTCAACTGATGATAACCGGACCTCAGGTCGATCTTAGAAAACACCCGGGCACCTTGTAGCTGATCAAACAAATCATCAATCCTAGGCAATGGATACCTGTTCTTCACCGTCAACTTATTCAGCTCCCGGTAGTCAATACACATACGTAGGGATCCATCCTTCTTCTTGACGAATAGAACTGGCGCTCCCCAGGGTGAAAAACTAGGGCGTATAAATCCTTTATCTGTCAGCTCCTCCAATTGAGCCTTCAGCTCCTTAAGTTCAGTAGGTGCCAATCTATAAGGGTTCTTGCACACCGGCTCGGCACCTGGGAAAACATCTATCTCGAACTCAATCTCCCTATCAGGGGCCAACCTAGGCAATTCATCACGGAACACTCCCGGAAACTCCTGCACAATAAGAATATCCTGTACCCGAGCATCGGCCGGTGACTGCACATCCTCAACACTTGCCAAAAATCCCTGGCAACCCATGGCCAACACCCGTGGTGCCTGACGAGAAAGTATAGCAGAAATCCTGGCAAGACCCTTACCTGCTTTAAATGTGTAACTCTCCCCGCCTGGGGACCGAAAATGAACCTCTCTGGTCCTGCAGTCAATCTCCGCATGATGTTTGAACAGCCAGTCCATTCCCAAGATCACCTCATAACCACTCATATGGAGAATGACTAGCTCGGCATATAATTGCTTCCTCCCTACTGTCACAATATTGCCCCGCACCACCTGTTATGAATACAAATGCTCCCCGGATGGCAAGGTCACATCATAGTGTTGCTCGGCGGGGCTGAACTCCAAGTTGGCCTTAACCACAAAGCTCGTCGACACAAACGAGTGCGTAGCGCCCGTATCAATCAAAGTATATGCTGCCACACCAGAAACAAAAATGTTACCTGCTATCACTGATGGCTGGGCAGCATCATCTGGCTCAAACAGGGCAAAGACCCTCGGTGTAACTCCGGCTGACGACCTGCTCGCCACTGGGCATCTACTGGCAAAGTGTCCACCTCATTGCAGTTGAAGGTCGGAGGTCTAAGTCTGTGCAGTCTGTCACCCCCTCTGTCGGACGAACCTGGGCGCTAGACTGAGCCTGATCGTCCCTACTCATAAACCTCTCCAACTGCTGAAACTGACGGTGGACCAACTCGGTAAGCTGCCGGACGGTATCATCCATGTCGCCAACAGCTCTAGGAGGCGCCTCTCGTCGTGGTCGCCCTCTACCTCTACCTCTCGCCTCTCCTGACATTTTCTACCTTTAACAAAAGTATAAAGCTCACATTAGTAATACAATAAATTCAAATCTAAACACTTACAGTTGGTGGAGTGCTCCCGTGCAGCGGCTGGCGGTGTTAGGTAATCCTCTGAACGACGTCGACCCCGTGGCTCTAATACCATAACTGTAACACCCCGCGAAAACCCCGCGTTCCCCGTGCGCTACAGTACAACTACACACTACACACACACACTAACACTTAACATAATTCACTCAATTTAATACCCC
>CM039522.1:4915464-4973715 GCA_022433055.1 Begonia peltatifolia
CGGACTCCCCAACAACGAGGCCCAAAGTTTTCACACACACACGTTTCGCGATTGGTTATGCACCAGCCCACTCCCCGAGTAGGATTCAAGGCGCCATCGTCCATTATCCTCACCATCAAAACATACAAGCCGTGTTACGGCCCAGGGGCCCACTCCCCGAGCGAAATTCGCGGTTGGTTATGGACCGACTCACTCCCCTAGCAGGATCTACGGTGCTATCGCCGTACGTCTCGCCACTATTTACTCAAAACATGCTCAAATTCATTTTAGTTACACTCTTCAAAACATGATGCATGACTGAATGAAAACATGCAAAACACGCAATACATTCTTACCATCCCATGGTGTAGGCCTGTAAGGGCAATGCACATGCAACACTACTTACACTACTTATCTGGCGTCCTAGCTTTCCGTAGTGCTCGTTTCTATCACTTCCTCGAGCTCAACCTATCACATACCAATTCACAATAAAACTCTTCTCACAACTCATTCTATGTACTAAAAACTACGGCTACTAACTCAGTCTATTAAATCCCGACTAAAACGGCTCCCTAACCCGAATTCTTGTCAAAAATCGATATAGCTTCCTACGCGCATAACTTTTGCGTCGGTTATTGAAATCACTCTATTCCAGCAGCTACACGCCCCACTCATAACCTAGTTTAACATATCAAAAGGGTTTTTGAACGCAACGCTCGTAGCCAAGCTAAAAATTCAAAATTAGTTCTATTTTAGTGCTTAGAATCCTACATTCTCTATTTGTCGTTCAAACTCGCTTACTCCTCGAGCAGGATCCGCAGTGCCACCGTCCATTATCCTTACCGTCAACACATACAAGTCATGTGATGGCCTTGCCGGCCAACTCCTAGAGCAAAATTCGCTGTTAGTTACGCACCGGCCCACTCATCTAGCAGGATCTGCGGTACTACCACCACGCGTCTCGCCACTACTTACTCAAAACATACTCAAATTCATTTTCGTTACACTTTTCAAAACATGATGCATGATTGAACGAAAACATGCAAAACACGCAATACATTCCTACCGTCCCATGGTGAAGGCCCGTAAGGGCAATGCACAAGCAACACTACTTACACAACTTACCTGGTATCTTAGCTTTCCGTTGTGCTCGTTTCTGTCACTTCCTCGGGCTCAACCTATCACATATCAATTCACATTAAAACTCATCTCACAACTCATTCTATGTACTAAAAACTTCGGCTACTAACTCAATCTATCAAAGCTCGACTAAAACGGCTCTCTAACCCGAATTCCAGTAAAAAATCGATCTAACTGCCAATGCGAATAAGTTTTGCGTAGGTTACCAGAATCACTCGATTCTAGCGGCTACATGCCCCAATCATAATCTAATTTAACATAGCAAAAGGGTTTCTGAACTCAAAATCAGTTCTATTTTAGTGCTTAAAATTCTACATTCTCTGTTTCTCGTTCAAACTCGCTTACTTCCTCACCATTCCATCAAATTTACCATCAATAATCCCACAACAATCAATAACAATCCAATAAGCATCCCAAACCTTAAACCCTAAATTTCTAGTCATCAATCTCTCCTCAAACTCTAATTTCAACCCAAAACTACGCTATAACTACTTAAACTTACCTTAAATAGTTGGAATGGAGGAGAAATCAGGGACACTGTTGACTAAACGGGGAAAGAACAGGGAAAGTGTGAGCAAGACTCCTTCTCACGCGAAGAGAAAGGAGAACGCAGGGAGACTCTCGGTCAAAGAAAAAAAAACAGAAGGGGAGGGGAGGATTTCTGCCTCTTCCCTTTCATATAATTAATTATATTATTAATATAATTAATTCTAATTATCTTTTTGTCCTCACCTTTTAATCACCTAGTTAAACGGTTATTCTGCCCGTGCTCGGCTAGAATTTCACAAGTTTCTATTATCCATTAATCTAGAAATAATCCTTCACCTAGCCGTACAAATTATCCGCTATGAATTCTGACTAGAACTCCACCGTTTATCACTCCGGCAACTCGAAACTGTACTAACAAAAATTACGGGTGTTATATCCCTCCCCCTTAAAAGAAATATTGCCCCCAAAAATTTACATACCGAATAACTCAGGATACTGGCGCTCCATGTCCTGACGCCGTTCCCAAGTGGTCTCTGCTACTTTATGATTGTGCCACAATACTTTCACCAAAGGGATCTCTTTAATGCGCAACACCTTCACGACCGACTCAAGAATCCCCACCAGCATTTCTTCGTAAGTCAATGTCAGCTGGATCTCTATACCTTGTAGTGGCACCATCTGAGAAGGATCCCGCATATACCTTTTCAGCATCGAGCCTGGAAAACATTGTGTATGACATCCATCGAAGAGGGCAACTGGAGCTTGTAGGCAATCCTTCCAATCCTTTCCACGATAGGGAATGGTCCAACATAGCGAGGGTTGAGCTTTCCTTGCTTCCTGAACCTAACCACTCCCTTGAACAGGGAGATCTTCATAAATACTTCATCACCCTCCTTGCATTCCAACTCTCGTCGCCTCTGGTCTGTGTAACTTTTCTGCCGACTCTGAGTTGCCTCAATCCTCTTCCTTATAATAGCAACCTTGTCGACAGTTTGCTGCAATATCTCCGAGCCTATGAGTCTTGCCTCTCCAACCTCATCCCAGTACAATGGTGACTTGCACTTCCTCCCATACAAAGCCTTGTACGGCGCCATACCAACGATGGACTGATAACGTTTATTATACGACAACTCGACCAACGGCAAGAACCTTCTCCAAGCCGCTTGAAACTCCAACACACAGGCCCTGAGCATATCCTCTAAGACTTGTATAGTTCTCTCCGACTGTCCATCGGTCTGAGGATGAAAGGCCATACTGAAGCCCAATCAAGTGCCCATGCCCTTATGCAAGCTCCTCCAAATTTGGACGTAAACCTGGGGTCTCAGTCATATACTATCGACACCGAAATCCCATGTAGCTTGACTATCTCCTGAATATACATTTGAGCAAACTGATCCATTGAATAAGTCATCCTCACAGGCAGAAAGTGAGACGACTTCATAAACTGTCAACTATCACCTAGATTGCATCATGGCCCTTGGTGATTTTTGGTAATCCGACCACAAAATCCATAGTAATACACTCCCATTTCCACTCCGGTATGGGCAGTGGCTGAAGTGTGCCTGACGGTCTCTGATGCTCAGTCTTTACCTGTTTGCACACCACGTAGGTCTTGACATACTTGGCTACCTCCCGCTTCATATTAGGCCACCAATAGTGTTGCTTCAGATTGCTATACAACTTCGTACTGCTTGAATGTACAGAGAAAGAAGACGAGTGAGCTTCTGATAGTATTTCTTTCCTTAGCACCTCGTTTTTTGGGACGTACCACCTATCCCGAAACTTTAGGATCCCATCCTCTTAAAAGCCGAGTTCAGTGTTAGCACAGGCTTCCATGCTCGCCTTTAGTTCGCTACACTTAGAGTCCTTCTCTTGGGCCTGCTTAATCCTGTCCAGGATAGTCGGCTTCAAAGACACAGCCAAAGGTGTCGCTGCTAAATCTGAAACTACTTCTACACCGAACCTCCAAAACTCTGCACTTAGCTCGGCCGACATTGCTAAAATCATAGCAGAAGCTGAAGCTGAAGCTGTCACTTGGCTCAAGGCATTCGCTACCACGCTTGCCTTTCCTAAATGATACTTGATTTCCAAGTCGTAATCCTTAACCAGCTCAAGCCATCTTCTTTGTCTCAAATTTAGCTCATTCTGCGTGAAAATGTACTTCAAACTCTAATGGTTTTAAAAGATCTCCCACTGTTGCCCATACAAATAATGTCTCCAAAAGTACAAAGACTACTGCTGCTAACTCCAAGTCATGTGTTGGATAGTTCTACTCGTAGGTCATCAATTGCCTGGAAGCATAGGAAACCACCTTCCCACCCTGTATCAAAACACATCCCAAGCCTATTTTGGAGTCATCACAATAAATGCTGAACTTCTCTCCCTCTACAGGCAGTATCAACAAAGGAGCTGTAGTCAACCTCTGTTCAGCGTCTGGTAGATATCTTCACACTTGTCAGACCATTCGTACCTTACATTCTTTCTGGTCAACCGGGTCAAAGGAGCTAAAATCTTGGAGAACCTCTAAGAGGAAATAACATGTCCCAAGAAGTGGATCATATCCAGCCAAAACTCACACTTAGAGAACTTAGCATACAATCGGTGCTGGATCAAAGTAGTCAGTACAATCCTCAAGTGCTCTCTATGCTCATCCTAACTCTGTGAGTAATTTAGGATGTCGTTGATGAACACTATCACCAATCTATCCAAGTGCTCCCTGAATACTCGATTCATCAGATCCATAAAGGCAGCCGGGGCGTTAGTAAGTCCAAACGACATCATTAAAAACTCATAGTTCCTATATTGCATCCGGAAGGTTGTCTTCGGGATATCTTCTCCCTAACCTTCAACTGATAGTAACCGGACCTCAAATCAATTTTAGAGAACACATGTGCACCTTGAAGCTGGTCAACAAGTCATCTATCTTGGCAACGGATACTTATTTTTCACCGTCAGCTTATTCAGTTCCCTGTAGTTAACACACATGCGTAGGGATCCATCATTCTTTTTGACGAAAAGCACCGGCGCACCCCACGGTGAGAAACTAGGGCGTATGAAGCCCTTATCCGTCAACTCCTCTAACTGCGCCTTTAACTCTTTCAATTCCGTAGGTGCTAGCTTGTACGGGTTCTTGCATACTGGCTCAGCCCCAGGGTACACGTAAATAACGAACTCAATTTCTCTATCAGGGTGCAAACCTTGCAAATCCTCAAGAAATACCCCCGAAAAATCCTGTAAAAACAGGGATGTCCTAGAGCTGAACCCCACCCTGAAACTGAGCATCCACGACACTAGCCAAGAAGCCCATGCATCCGCATTGTAACAAATGCTGGGCTCTTATAGCAAACACAGTTGGAATCCTGCTCAAACCCTTCCCTACCTTGAAAGAGTAACTCTGCCTACTCGGAAGTCAAAAATGGATCTCTCTGGTTTTGCAATCTATCGAAGTATTATGTCTAAACAACCAATCCATTCCCAAAATGACCTCATACCCCTTCATGTCGAGTATGATCAGATCGGCATACCACTGCTTTCCTCCCACCGTCACAATATCACCTTACACTACCTAATCTGAACATAGGCACTCACCCAACGGCAACAACACGTCATAAAACTGTCGGGAAGAACTGGGCACCAGGTTTGCCTTGACCAAGAAGGCAGTAGACACAAATGAATGTGTAACACTTGTATCAACAAGAGTATAAGCCGCCATGCCTGAAATAAAAAGGTTAACTAAAATGACCAATGGCTGGGCGGCATTATTCGATTCAATGAGAGCGAAGACCCTCGGTGCTACCCTCACTGGAGCCTTGGTCAAATTTGGCCAATCCTTAACAAAATGGCCCAATTCGTTATAGTTGAAGCATCGATTCCGTTGGGGCTTCAGACAATCCCTAGACATGTGGCCTGCCTCGCCACACTTGAAGCACTGCCCCGAGCCTACCCTGCACTCATCGGGGTGACTCCTCTGGCACTTAGAGCATAGTGGAAATTGCCCAACCTCTGTAGTCGTTTGTTGCTCCCCTGGCTGTTAGAGCTGTCATTAGGCCTCTTCAGGCCATTCCCCTGAGATGACTCTTTTCCGCTCGACTGGGGTAACAACTCTCTCAAAAATCTTCTGGGCTGCTCCTTAGGCAGCTTTCTGTGACTGGGAAGCTTAGTCCTGGCCCCCTCAATGTCTAAGGCCTTCACCACCACATCTTCGTAAGGCACCTCTCACGTTCCTGTAACACCTGAAAATTCTGTAATTTAATTTTTAAAAATTCGTACTGGTAAATAGCGGAGTTGTGGTAAGAATCGAGAGCGAAAAATTTGTACTAGTAGATAAAAGATTATTTTGAGGCTAATAGGGAAGAGAAAATTTTAGGAGTCTGAGCGGAAACGGATTGGATGACGGTTTAACTAATGGATTAAAGAGTGAGGGCAAAAAGATAATTAAGATTAATTATATTAAATAATATAATTTATTTATTTTTAAAATAAGAAGGGAGAGGGAGAGAAGAAACCCCCCTCGATGAATTTTTTCTCCCCTCTTCCCCTCGCAAAGAAAACCTTCCCCTCCCCACGCGAGAATTCTCCGTACCGTGATCCTCTCTCCATCGACGCAACACTCCCTCCGTTTTACCCTTCACTATAACGGTTTAAGGTAGGTTTGAGTATTTTATGGTTTAGTTTTGGGTCAGGATTAGAATTTCATAAAAATTTAGGGTTAGCATTGGAGTGTTTATTGGATTTGTTATTGATTTTTGTGAGGTTATTGATGATAAATGTGATGGATTGGTGAGGAAATTGTTGAGTTTTGCAGAAAGACCGATAATGTAGGAACTGAGGCCTAAAACCTATTCTGTTTTTGGATTTTCTCCCAAGCTACGGTTAATTGTTTTAAGTTTTATTTTGGTATATTAAATTAGGTTATGAGTGGAGTGTTTAGCCTCTGGAATCGAGTGATATTGACAACCGACGCAAAAGTTATGCGCATTAGAAGTTAGGTTGATTTTTGACCGAAATTTGGATTAGCGAGCCATTTTAGTTTAACTTTGGTGGATCGAGTTAATAGTCGTAGTTTTTAGTATGTAGAATAAGTTGTGAGATGAATTCAATGTGAATTGGTTATGTGAAAGGTTGAGACCGAGGAAGTGATAGAAACGAGCACCACATAAGCTAAGGATGCTAGGTAAGCAGTGTGTGCATGCGCATTGCCTTTACGGGTCTACCCATGGGACGGTAGGGTGGCATTGTGTGTTTTGCATGTTTTTTTTAGTCATGCATCATGTTTTGAAAAGAGTAACGAAAATGAATTTGAGCATGGTTTTATGTGCGAATGTGAAGTGTGATGTGCGGCGGCGAGAACGATGTGTGTTTGGGTAGCTTTGGCCCAATTGCTAGAGGAACCAGGGTGGTGGCGATGTGCCAGGGGGTGGTATGGCGAGTGCATCCAGCCTCACCCTAGGATGGCTGCTGCAGTGTGTGGGTGGTGGTGGGGGGCAACTCTGGCTCTGTTGCTGGAGGAACTGGGACGCTGGCGACTTGCCAGGGGTGGTGTGGCGAGTGCGTCCAGCCCCACCCGGGAATGGTTGCGGTGTGTGGAGTGACGCATGTGTATGGTTTAAGGGCCTCGTTACTGGAAGAACCGAGACGATGGCGACATGCCAGAGTGTGAGGTGGCGAGAGAGTTCAGCCTCACCATGGTGCGGTTGTACCATCTGGCACTTGTTGTGACAATACGAGCGAGAATGTAGAGACTGCATGTGATAGGATTGCATTGTGGATTTTTACGTTTCATATTGCACTACTTACTGAGCGTTAGGCTTATGTTGTGTATTCTGTGGTGTAGGTGCAGAGATTCCTACTGGTGACTTACGAGAACCCAGACAGAATGAGTAGGCTGTTGGCGGCGTGCTACCATCTGCCGGCAAGTGGAGTTCATCAAGGCGGCCGGACCTGTAACACCTGACAATTTTGTACATTTTGTCACAATAATAATATTCGATGAATTATTTAAAACAATAGATAGAAATAACAATGCAAGAAGGGAGAATTAGTAAAAGAGAAAAGGAAAAAAAAGAAATGAAAAAAGTGAAAATTGTTTGAAATTAGAAATAAGGTCAATTTTGACGAAGTTAGAAGTTATGTGTAGATTGATTAATTAAGCTAAAGTTAACTATATTAAATAAAGTTTATAAAACCACAATATTCTCTTTTATTTCTACGATTTCTTCAGCTCTCTTCCGTTGCAGCATTTCCTTTCCACGCCCTAGCTTCCTCTTATTGAAGATTAAACGTAAGTTTGGTTGTTGGTTTGGAATTATGCAAGTATTGGCATTTATAATTAAGTTTTTTTTAAGGTTTTGTTTGGAATGGGTTTTCCAAAACCCTAACCTACGAAATTCTCCCTGGAAATTTGTTGGTTGTTAAGTTAAATATGTTTAAATGATGTTTTAAGGATTGTTATAGGATTGTAATATGGATTAGCACATTGGTTTGCAAAAAGGAGAAAACTGTTTTGAAGATGCCAAAAGCAGATTAGATTCTGTTCTTGCAATGTTCAGCCTAGCTATGTGTCCTCTTTTAGTAAATGTCTTATACCATTAAAAAGTAGACTCTTAGAGGAGTCCATAGCACTTGGAATTACTCGATTTCGAGTTATATCGAGAAAATTATAAGCGTTTGCAATTGGACAAAAAACTATTATAAGAAAATCCAAAAGTTTCTTGTATGTATGTTAAGTGTTTCAATTTGATGTTTTGTTGTGTTGTTTGAATTCCACGATTAAAGCAAACAGACTTCAAGTATAATTGAAAAGGACCCGAGGAAAGTCTTTGTGATTTACTTGGCCGATTAGACCTACACCACAAGAAATTTCTTTTTCAAGCATTTGAAGATTTAGATTGTTTTAATGTAAATTAGACGGGTAGTTAGGCTGTTTAAGTTATAGAATGTATTGTATGTTTCTATTGATTGTGTTATACGATTAAGCACTATGAACTGTTCCTGCGTCACGTTCTTTCAAAAATGGCATGAAAACGAATTTCAGAATATGTTTTACGAAAAGAAAGAAATTAATGAAAACAAATGAATGCATGTAATCTCAGTCATGTCGGGGTGGGTTTTAGACATAACTGTCCCGTAGGTGGAGCATGTTTTCCCCCTAGTAGATGGAGAAGGCTGTCTAACCACTTGATGTGCCTTCTCTATCTGGTGAGAGTAAGCCCCCGGTGACATCCCCTTATGTAACGAAAATGAAATGAAATGACTGTATGTTTTATGAACTGCATACGCATAGCATGCATTTACATTTACGTTGACTTGCTAAGCCTTTACCTCATAGATGTTTCTGTGATGTAGGTGATTTAGAAGAAGGTGAAAACCTCTTACCTAAACCCGACGAATGATGCCATTGAAGAAGGATGGCCATGGGAAAGCGTTTGTGGCTGTCGAAGCGTGACTGACCCGTGAGCTATGTGATAGTGTTTTGGGAGTGATGTATAAAGGTTATGACATATGATCAAGTATTTAGGTGTTGAATTGTTTTTGGATGTGTAGATAGAAGAAGTTTGGGAGTATGATTAAATGGTTTTATGTTTAAATACATATTGAATATTTTGAATATGTGAATCGATTTAACGGTAAATGGAATGGTAGGCTGCCCGTTTTTTTATAAGAAATGTGAAATTGGTGCTATAGGTGCCCGTTAGAAAGTTTACGATGATTGCGATGGTTTTTAGAGGGTCTCAGTTAAGTTTTCTGGTGATGAAGTGTCGATCTATCTTAGTAAGGGTCGACCAAATTTGCAAGAAGTGTCAACTTGTCCTTGCAGGTGTCGACCGATACCAAACAGAGAGGAATAAAGTGTCGGCCTATCTCAGTAAGGGTCTACCAATTTTGTGAGGGTGTCAACCTGTCTTTGCAGGTGTCGACCGATGTCAAAATAGAGGGGAATGAAGTGTCGGCCTATCTTAGTAAGAGTCGACCAATTTTATGAGGGGTGTCGACCTGTCTTTGTAGGTCTCAACCAATGTCAAAATAGAGAGGAATAAAGTGTCGACCTGTTCTTGTAAGTGTCGACCGATGTCAAAATAGAGAGGAATGAAGTGTTGACTCGTCTCCACAAGTGTCGACCGAAACTCCTGTATTACTGTTTTCAACACTTGGAATTAAGTTTATTTTCTTGTAGGCTTCCACGAAAGGACTGTATTCCGCTATAAATGATTTAATGTTTTACACAATGATGTTTTGAGATTTCGAATAAAAAAAAATATTTACGAGATTTTTAGGTATAGTGTCTAGGGGCGTGACAAGCTATAGTATCAGAGTGCCCTGGTTGAAAATCGTTTCTGTAGACTGCTCGATAGCACAAGCTCCTACACGGACATGCTTCCTCAACTGTAAGTACATTTATGAGTTTTAAGTTTACTTTCTAAGGTGTATATGTTTATATTGGATAAGCAAAATGGTCAAAGGTAGGACTGAGAAGGACACCATCGATCGACTGGCAGACCTACTCGATCGACAATCTCAACACCTGGAGCGACAATCTCAGCAGTTGGAGAGATTTATGAATTGAGAGGACCAAAGGGACCAAGAATTGGATGTTCCTAACAATCACAGCGGTGATAGATTCCAACGAATTTGACCTCTAGTATTCGATGGACAGTCCACGGATCCCACGTATGCAGAGGAGTGGATCCGGACGATAGAGGATATGCTCTGATATGCTAAGGTGGTTGATGAAGAAAAATTTTCCTGTGCCACATTTCAGTTTGCACGGGACTCGAGATTTTGGTGGGACACCATCAAAGCCACCATGGATGTGACAGTGATGACTTGGGAGCGACTCAAAATGGTCTTTTATGACAAGTACTTCAGCCGTAATGTGCGAGTGAACAAGATGGTGGAGTTTTCACAATTACGACAGACGGGCTCCGTGGCAGAGTATGTCATACATTTTGAAGCATTATTACGATTTGTCGTTCACCTGGTAAGCGACAATGACAACAAGGTACATCAATTCGTTCAGCTGAAGCTCACAATTTACTACAGTGTGAAGATATCAGGTACTTTGGATGTCCCTTACACGAAAGTCGTGTCAAAAGCTTTAGAAGTAGAGGAGGTCGAGACAAAAATAATCAAACCATGGGAACCAGCAAGAGGATTCTTTCGAGAAATCCAGCCCCAGAATAGAGGATGGCAACCGGAAGGTGGACAGCCATAACAACAATAACAACGCGATGTAAAAAGGCCATTTGATGGGAGGACTGATCAAGGGAAGGGAAAACAAGTAACTTCTCATGAGCCTCTGTGTCCTAAATGCCAGAAGGAGCATTCTGGCGATTGCAGGATGGGTACAGACAAATGCTTTCGATGTGGGGAGACTGGCCACTTTGTTAGAGACTGTCCAAAGCTAGGCAGAGACCATAATAGAGTGATGCAAAGGATTTTTGCCTTCATAGAGCCTGACGAGGAAGAAGGCGATGTGCAGTATTCAGTGATCATAGGTACAATTTTAATTGCTAGTGTATCTGCATTTGCGATAATTGATACGGGTGTTACACATTCGTTTGTTTTGATTGCCTACGTAGTTAGAGTTAATTTGCTGCCCAGTTCAACTGGTTGCTTTTATAGTGTGATGTTACCATCAGGAGAACATTTACACTCAGAGCAAGTAGTTCAAGGCAATATTATTTCAGTAGGAAATAATACTCTTTATGCCAGTTTGATTGTAATGGACATGAAGGGATATGACATTATTTTGGGAATGGATTGGCTATCCCGCCATTATGTTACCATCGAATG
Organism: Begonia peltatifolia; assembly: GCA_022433055.1. NCBI lineage: Eukaryota > Viridiplantae > Streptophyta > Magnoliopsida > Cucurbitales > Begoniaceae > Begonia > Begonia peltatifolia. The sequence goes on from CM039522.1 coordinate 4,926,865, forward strand.
CAGAACAGGAATTATGTCTTTCCAACCTTCGGGTAAAGAAAAGTTTATTTTTCAAGCGATAAAAAGGGCCAGCAAGATGCCTCTTTCGTATTCCATGATGGCTCGTGAGAAGTTTAAGGATGGATGCTCAGTTCATTTAGTCAGTGTGATCGACACGCGGGTACTCAGTGAAGTGAAGTTGAGGGATATTCTAGTTGTTCAAGAATTTCCAGAAGTTTTTCTCGATGATCTTCCAGGTTTATCTCCGGACCGAGAAATCGAATTTGTGATCGACGTGTATCCAAGAGCTGAGTTTGTGTCAAAGAATCCATATAGACTGGCGCCTACTGAATTGAAGGAACTGAAGTCTCAATTAGAAGAATTGATGAGCAAGGGCTTTGCTCAATCGAGTTTTTCTCCTTAGTGTGCTTCTGTTCTGTTTGTAAAGAAAAAGGATGGGGCACTCAGAATGTGCATCGATTATCGAGAATTGAACAAGCTTACAATAAAGAACAAGTATCCATTGCCTCAGAAAGATGATTTGTTCGATCAACTGCAAGGTGCCCGAGTTTTCTCAAAGATCGACCTACACTCGGGTTATTATCAGCTGAAAGTTAGAGCTGAAGATGTTCCAAAGACTGCATTTTGTATTGGGTATGGGCATTTTGAATTCTTAGTAATGTCTTTCGGACTCACAAATGCACCTGCAGCTTTCATGGATTTGATGAACCGTGTCTTTGTGGGAATACTTAGACAAGTTTGTCATCATCTTTATCAACGATATCTTGGTATATTCGCGAACATAAGAGGCTCATAAGGAGCATATAAGAATTGTCATGTCAACTCTAAGGCAGCATAAATTGTACGCGAAGCTGTCAAAATGCAATTTTTGCCTGGACAGAATTCATTTTCTAGGCCATGTGGTTTCAAAAGAAGGAATTTCTGTTGATCCAGCTAAAATACAAGCTGTTAGAGACTGGCAACAACCAAGAAATGTGAGAGATATGCGTGGTTTTCTTGGATTGGCCGGATACTATCGGAAATTCATCAAGGGATTTTCAAGTGTTGCGGTGCCTCTATCTCGATTGATGAGGAAAAATGTAAAGTTTGTCTGGTCGGCAAACTATGAAGAAAGCTTCCAACAGCTAAAGCAAAAGTTGACTACCGCACCCGTCTTGACACTGCTAGTTGAAGGTGACAAGTTTAGCATATACTGCGATGCATCTAAGACCGGATTGGGATGCATAGTAATGCAAGAAGGGAAACTTATTACATATGCCTCTCGACAATTAAAGACGTATGAACAGAACTACCCAACTCACGATCTCGAGCTAGCAGCAGTTGTCTCCGTATTGAAAATAGGGAGACATTATTTATATAAACAACAGTGCGAGGTATTTTCATATCATAAGAGCCTGAAAATATTTGTTTACGTAGAAAGAATTGAATATGCGACAAAGAAAGTGGTTGGAATTTGTCAAGGATTATGATTTTGAAATCAAATACCACCCAGGAAAAATGAACAAAGTAGCCGATGCCTTGAGCAAAATGCCTATAACGAGTAAATCTTCAATTTCAACGTTATAGGTAACATTACAATATGAAATTTCCAGGTTTAATATGGAGATTATGTCAGACATGTCAACCTGCCATTTCGCAGAAACTGACAATTCTGGACATAATTTAAGAAGCTCCACAGAAAGATCTTGATTGTGAAAGCTTCAGATTGAGCATGATATCTAATGATTCGTTTGATTTCAACCAGTCAGACGATGACACATTAAAGTTCAGGTACAGATGTTACGTGCCTAATGATGAGGAATTGAAGAAAGAGATCTTATCAGAAGCTCACTCACAACTTTCTCTGTACGTCTCGGTAGCACAAAGATGGATAGAGACCTGAAACACCACTTCTGGTGGCCTAACATGAAAAGGGAAATTGCTAGGTACGGGAAACCTGTTTAATCTGTCAATAGGTCAAAGCAGAGCACCAATGCCCAGTTGAAACTTTACAGCCTCTACCATTCTAGAATGCAAATGGGAGCAAATTTCAATGGATTTTATTGTTGGACTTCTAAGAACTACGAAAGGGTACGATGGAATTTGGGTTGTAATAGATCGTTAGACAAAGTCCACCCATTTTCTACCAGTCAAGATGACATATTCCATGGATCAACTTACAAAGCTATATGTTCAAGATACTGTCAGACTACACAGGGTTTCTGTTTCAATTGTTTTAGACAGAGATCTGAGGTTTACTTCAAAATTATAGAAAAGTCTGCATAAAGCTATGGGAACTCAGTTAAATTTCTGCACAACATTTCATCCACAGACAGATGGCCAAACAGAAAGAACGAATCAAATTCTAGAAGATATGCTTAAAGCATGTGTGTTAGAATTTCAAGGTAAGTGGAGTAAATACTTGCCATTAATCAAATTCTCCTACAACAATAGCTATCATGCTACCATTGATATGGCTCCGTACGAAGTGCTTTATGGACGGAAATGCAGATCTCCTCTGTATTGGGACAAAGTTGGTGAAGCTAGCTTAATTGGACCTGATATTGTCCAGCAAACAGCAGAGAAGATTTCCTTTATCAGACAGAGAATAGAGGTAGCTCAAACACGATAGAAGAGCTACGCTGATAATTGACGAAAAGAATGGGAATTTCACGAGGGCGATGAGGTATTCCTGAAGATTTCTCCATTCAAAGGAGTTATGCGTTTAGGAAGAAAAGGAAAACTTAGTCCACGTTACATGGGACCTTTCCCCATTGTGAAAAGAATCGGGAAAATAGCCTACAGGTTACAACTTTGGGCAACCATGGAAAGCACATCCACAATGTATTTCACGTATCTATGCTTAGAAAGTGTGTACGTGATCCATCTCACGTCGTAGAACCAATAGAATTGAAAGTCAACCAACACTGACATATGAAGAGAAACCAGTGAGGATTCTAAGGTATTTGATTAAAGTGCTACACAACAAGGAAATTCCACTGGTAAAGGTTTTGTGATAGAATCACGGAGTGGAGGAAGCCACGTGGGAAAGACAACATGATATAATGAATCGATATCCTAAACTTTTAGTATAAGCAAATTTTAGGGACAAAATTTTGTTTAAGGAGGGTAGAATGTAACACCCAACAATTTCGTACATTTTGTCATAATAATAATATTTGATGAATTATTTAAAACGATAGATGGAAATAACAATGGAAGAAGAGATAATTAGTAAACAAAAGAGAAAAAGAAAATAAATAAGTGAGAAGAAGAAATGAAAAGAGTTAAAAATATTGAAAATAAAAAATACGGTCAATTTTGATGAAATTAGAAGTTATGTGTAGATTGAGTAATTAAGCTAAAGTTAAACTTTACTAAATCAAGTTTATAAAAACCACATTCTTCTCTTTCATTTCTACGATTTCTCCAGCTCTCTTCCATTGTAGCACTTCCTTTCCACACACTAGAATCCTTTTATTGAAGATTAAAGGTAAGTTTGGTTGTTGGTTAGGAATTATGCAAGTATTGGTGTTTTTAGTTAAGTTTTTTTTAAAGTTTTGTTTGCAATGGGTTTTCCAAAACCCTAACCTACGAAATTCTCCCTGAAAATTTGTTGGTTGTTAAGTTAAATGTGTTTAAATGATGTTTTAAGGATTGTTATAGAAATGTAATATGGATTGGTGAATTGGTTTGCAAAAAGGAGAAAACTTTTTTGAAGATGCCAAAAACAAAATAGATTCTGTTCTTGTGATGTTCGGCCTAGTTATGTAATCTATTTTTAGTAAATGGCTTGCACCATTGGAAAGAAGGCTCTTAGAAGAGTCCATAGCACTTGGAATTACTCGATTTCGAGTTATATCGAGAAAGTTATAAGCGTTTGCAATTGGACAAAAAATTATTATAAGAAAATCCAAAAGTTTCTTGTATGTATTTTAAGTGTTTCAATTTGATGTTTTGTTATGTTGTTTGAATTCCACGATTAAAGCAAACGGACTTCAAGAATAATTGAAAAGGACCCGAGGAAAGTCCTTGGCCGATTAGGCCTACACCACAAGAAATTTCTTTTTCGAGGATTTGAAGATTTAGATTGTTTTAATGTAAATTGGACGGGTAGTTAGGCTGTTTAAGTTATAGAATGTCTTCTATGTTTCCATTGATTGTATTATACGATTAAGCATTATGAACTGTTCATCCATCACTTTCTTTAAAAAATGGCTTGAAAACGAATTTCAGCACATGTTTTACGAAAATAAAGGAACTAATGAAAAGAAATGAATGCATGTAATCCCGGTCATGTCGAGGTGGGATTCAGACATGGCTGTCCCATAGGTGGAGCATGTTTTCCACCGGTAGATGGAGAAAGCTGTCTAACCGCTTGATGTGCCTTCTTTATCTGGTGAGAGTAAACCCCCGGTGACATCTAGCTATGTAATGAAAATGAAATGAAATGACTGCATGTTTTACGAACTGCATACGCAGAGCATGCATTTACATTTACGTTGACTTGCTGAGCCTTTAGCCCATAGATGTTTCTGTGATATAGGTGATTCAGAAGAAGGTGAGAACGTCTTACCTAAACCTGACGAGTGATGTCGTTGAAGAAGAAGGATGGTTGTGGGAGAGCGTTTGTGGTTGTCGGAGCGTGATTAACCCATGGCCTATGTGACAGTGTTTTGGGAGTGATGTATAGAGGTTAGGACATATGGTCAAGTATTTAGGTGTTGAATTATTTTTGGATTTGTTGATAGGAGAAGTTTAGGAATGTGATTAAATGATTTTATGTTTAAATACATATTGAATATTTTGAATAGGTGAATCGATTTAACGGTAAATGGAAGGGTAGGCTGCCCGTTTTTTTATAAGAAATGTGAAATTGGTGCTATAAGTGCCCGTTAGAAAGTTTACGATGATTGTGGTCGTTTTTAGAGGGTCTCAGTTAAGTTTTCTGGTGATGAAGTGTCGACCTATTTTAGTAAGGGTCGACCAATTTTGCAAAAAGTGTCGAGTTGTGCATACAGGTGTCGACCGATACCAAATAGAGAGGAATGAAGTATCAGCCTATCTTAGTAAGGGTTGACCAATTTTGTGAGGGGTGTCGACCTATATTTACATGTGTCGACGAATGTCAAAACAGAGGGAAATGAAGTGTCAGCCTATCTTAGTAAGGGTCAACCAATTTTATGAGGGGTGTAGACCTGTCTTTCCAAGTGTTGAACAATGTCAAAACAGAAAAGAATGAAGTGTCGACCTGTCCTTGTAAGTGTCGACCGATGTCAAAACAGAGATGAATGAAGTATCGACCTGTTCTTGTAGGTGTCGACTGTTGTCAAAAAAAGAGGAATGAAGTGTCGACCCGTCTCCACAACTGTCGACCCGTCTCCACAACTGTCGACCGAAACTCCTACATTACTGTTTTCAACACTTGTAATTAAGTTTCCTTTATAGTAGGCTTCCATGAAAATATTGTTTATCCCGCTGTAAATGATTTAATGTTTTACACGATGATGTTTTGAGATTTTTGATAAAAAAAAATATTTACGAGATTTTTAGGTATAATGTCTAGGGGCGTGACACGACCCGTGGAGTGAAGCTGGATGTTAGGTTCTAAAAGTTGTGTTTTGCAGAGTCCATGTGGTGTGTAAAGATTTTGAGGCAGAGACGGGATTGAATATTTATAGTCGGGATTGGTGTATAGTCGTGTTTTGAAACTACTTGTGGAAATTTTGTCTAAAAAATACAAGTTGTTACCTTGTGGTTTTAATAGTGGAAGATTTTGCCGTTTGTTTTCCTTTTGATATGGTGTTTTCTTTAGAGTGCTGGTGCAAGGTATCGACCAGTACGCGTAAGTGTCAACCGGTTAGTGTAAAAATGTTGAGAGTGTCGACCGCGGGGATCGACCTGTGCAGGCAGAGAGAAATAAAGTATCGACTGGTGCCCTTATGTGTCGATCGGTTAGTGTAAAATGGTGAGAGTGTCGACCACGAGGTTCGACCGAGCGCGGGCAGAGAGAAATAAAGTGTCGACCGGTGTTTACAGTTGTCGATCGGTTCTTTTCCATTTTTATGTTTTAAAAAGTGAAATTTTATTTAAACTGATTTTAATCGAGTCTTCCACTGCGACGATTCTAAACATTTTCAAATATGTCGTTTTAAGTCGAGGAACAGAAGTTCTAAAATTTCGTAAGAAATTTTTTGAGGAAATGAGTGAGTGTACGGTTGGCGACCCGGGTCCGGGGATTACTCGGGGGCGCTACAGAGGTGGTGACAGAGCAGAGCGAGTCGGAAACCATCATATTTTAAAAATTAATTAATTATATTATTTAATATAATTAATCCTAATTACCTTTTTGCCCTCACTTTTTAATCCATTAGTTAAACCGTCATGCAGTCTGTTTCCGGTTGGACTGTTAAAATTTTCTCTTCCCCATTAGTCTAAAAAAAATCTTTTATTTTCTAGTACAAATTCCCCGCTCTCGATTCCGACTACAACTCTGCCGTTTACCAGTACGAATTTTTGAAAATTAAATTACAGAATTCCCGGGTGTTATATTCCACCCTCCTTAAAAGAAATTTTGTCTCCAAAATTTACGTACCGAATAGCTTTGGGTATTGTTGCTCCATGTCCTACCGTCTTTCCTAAGTGGTCTCGTCCACATTGTGATTGCGCCACAAAACTTTGACCAAGGAAATCTTCTTGTTGCGCAACACTTTCACAGCTGATCCCAGTATGTTCACTGGCTTATCCTCGTAAGATAGCTTCGAATGTATCTCTATATCCTGCTGTGCAACCAGCTGAGAAGAATCACGCATACACTTCCTCAGCGTGTAGACATGGAAGACATTATGTATAACATTCATCGAGGAAGGCAGCTGAAGCTTGTAGGCGGTCTTCCCAATCCTTTCCATAATAGGGAACGGTCCAGCATAACGAGGGTTGAGCTTTCCTTGCTTCCCAAACCTGACCACTCCCTTGAATGAGGAGATCTTCAAAAATCCCTCATCGCATTCCTCGAATTCCTATTCTCACCACCTTTGGTCTGCGTAACGTTTTTGCCGACTTTGAGCTGCCTCAATCCTCTTCCTTATAATAGCAACATTGTCGATAGTTTGCTGCAGTATCTCCGGGCCTATGAGCCTTGGCTCTCCAACTCCGTCCTAGTACAACGGCGACCTGCACTTTCTCTCATATAGAGCCTGTACGGTGTCATAACAATGGTGAACTAATAGCTGTTATTATATGAAAATTCCACCAAAGGTAAGAATCTACTCCAAGCTGCCTAAAACTCCAATACGTAGGCTCTGAGCATATCCTTTAAAATTTGTATAGTTCTCTCCGACTATCCATCGGTCTGCGGATGAAAGGCCATACTGAAGTCTAATCAAGTGCCCATGGCTCTATGCAGACTCCTCCAAAACTTGGACGTAAACCTGGGATCTCGGTCTGATACGATTGACACCGGGATCCCTTGCAGCCTGACTATCTCTTGAATGTACATATGAGCAAACTGGTCCATGGAATAAGTCATCTTCACAGGCAAAAAGTGAGATGACTTCGTCAGCCTATCCACAACCACCCAGATCGCATCGTGGCCTTTGGCAATCCTTGGTAACCCAACCACAAAATCCATAGTAATATGCTCCCACTTCCACTTCGGTATGGGCAGTGGCTGAAGCGTACCTGACGGTCTCTGCCTTTACCTGTTGGCACACCACGCAGGCCTCAACATATTTGGCTACCTCCCGCTTCATATTAGGCCACCAATAGTGTTGCTTCAAATCTCTGTACATTTTAGTGCCTACGGGATGCACAGAGAAAGAAGACGAGTGGGCTTCTGACAATATCTCCTTCCTCATCCCTTCATTCTTCGGGACGTACCACCTATCCCGAAACCTTAGAATCTCATCCTCTGAATAGCTGAGCTCGGTACTAGCACTGGCGTCCATACCTGCCTTCAGCCCACTGCACCCAGGGCTAGTCTCTTGGGTCTGCTTAATTCTGTCTAGGATAGTCGGCCTCAATGATATCGCTGAAAGTATGGTGGCCAAATCAAACACCACCTCTAGGTCGAACCCCTGCATCTCGATCCTCAGCTCGATAGACATCACTGGAATCATAGTAGACATCGAAGTTGACACTCGGCTCAGGGCGTCTGCTACCACGTTCGCTTTTCCAAGATGATACTTGATTTTTATGTCATAGTCCTTAACGAGCTCGAGCCACCTCCTTTGTCTTAAGGTTACTCCTTCTATGTGAAGATATACTTCAAACTCTAGTGGTCCGAGAAGATCTCACACTGTTGTCCATACAAAAAATGCCTCTAGATCTTAAGTGCGAAGACCACTACCGCCAACTCCAAGTCATGCGTGGGATAATTCTGCTTGTAGGGCTTCAATTGCCTGGAAGCATAGGCAATCACCCTTCCACTCTGCATCAACACACAACCCAAGCCTACCTTAGAGGCGTCACAATAAATGCTGAACTTGTAACGCCCCAAAAACCTACCAGTTGCCAGTACGTTCACTGCCCCGATACCACATCTTTGACGCCCCCGAGTCGCCTCCGGACCCGAATCGCCAACCATACGCTCACTTCTCACCCCGACAAAATTCGTATAAAATTTAAAACTTTCAGTTCTTCAACTCAAAACGACGCCTTTGAAAATCATATATGAAAAACCGCAGCAGAAAAACTCATTTGAAATCGCTTTAAATAAACTTCAGCTTTTTAACATAGAAATACACAGACCGGTCAACACTTGAAATCGCCAGTCGACACCTGAGTCGTCTCGGGTTTCCTTCGATCGACACTGGCAAACGCTGGTCGACACCGCGTTCCCCTCGGGTATTCACGTCGGTCGACACTAGAAGTCACCGGTCGACACTTCTACGTTCAGCTCGGCGAGTGGTCGACACTTGCTTACGCAGGTCGACACTTTGACCCTTTCTGCTCGCTCAGGTCGACCCCCGGGGTCAACACCCTTGCTGAATTTGCAGTAACCGGTAAACACCTATGGTCGCCGGTCGACACCTAGTTCCTCTCTTCCCGCGTCAGTCAAACCCCGCGGTCGACACTCACCCTCCCATTTACATTGACCAATCGACACCTATGGACTCCGGTCGACACCTCACACCAGCAACCCGAAAATAACAGCTGTTCCAAAAGAAAACGGACTTGAAAAACTTCTTCGAATTAAAACTACCGATTGGAACTTGATTCATACATTTAAACTCTTTCAAATAGTTCGAAAATGCATCTATACATCGATCCCAATTACAGACACCCAACCCATCTATGCATCAAAACCTATACACTCGTCATAGGCTCCACAAAACTCACCACAAAGGACCTCGTTTCGCCTTGCCCCATGGGTCGATTCGCCTTGACGTACTCCACCTACCAGCACACAGTAGTACGCCACCAACCGCCTACTCGTCATGTCTAGGCCCCGGTAACTCACCTTTGAGGATCTCTGCACCTACACCATGGAGCACACAACATAAGCCTAACACTTAGTAAGCAGTGCAATATGAAACGCAAAACAACAATGCAATCCTATCACATGCAATTTCTACGTTATCGATCGTGTTGTCACAACCCGTGCTGCGTGGTACGGTCGCACCATGGTGAGGCTGGACTCTCTCGCCACTCACACCCTGGCACGTCGCCATCGTCCCTGTTTTTCTAGCAACGAGGCCCTCAATCTGTACCCTCCCGTCAGTCTACGCACCGATTTTGCCGCGGCTTCTGACAATCTTTGGACATGTGGCCCGTCTCACCATAGTTGTAGCATCGTCTCGCACCTACCCTACACTCGTCAGGATGACTCCTCTGACACTTAGGGCACACCAAAAACTGTCCCGATCCCTGAGATCGCTTGTTGGTCCCCTGGCTACTAGAGCGGTCATTAGGCCTCTTCAGGCTCTTTCGTTGAGACGATTCCTCCTCGCTCGACTGAGGCAACAATTCTCTGAAAATTTTCCTAGGCTGCTCCTTAGGCAGCTCTCTATAACTGGAAAGATTCGTCCTGGCCTCCACAATGTCTAAGGTCTTTGCCACAACGTCTTCATAAGACACCCCTCACGTTGTAGCTATCCGCATGCCCATGTATACGTCTAGTCCATATACAAATTGGTGTACTTTGTTCTCATTCAGGCTTACCTGGTGACTAGCAAATTGAGACAGCGTCTCAAAATGTCTCACATATTCAGCCACGGTACCCGTCTATCTCAACTGGGCAAACTCCACCATCTTCCGGGTCCTGACCGAGTGGCTGAAATACTTTCCAAAAAACACTGTCCTAAACTCTTCCCATGTCATGGCCTTCACATTAGTAGTTGCCTTCATTGAATCCCACCAAAATCGAGCATCGTTGGCAAGGTGGAATGGCGCACTTGATACCCTGTCCTGATCATCGACATTGGCGTAATCCATCATGCCTTCCATACTTTGAATCCACTCATCAGCACTGAGTGGGTCCGAAGATATTTCATCGAACACTAGGGGTCTGAGACTGTGCAACCTATCACCCACACGATTCGTCGAAGTCTGGGCACTAGACTGGCCCTGGTCATCTCTACTTATAAATTGCTCCAATTGTTGAGACTGGCGGTTGACTAACTCCGTAAGTTGTCTAACAGCGTCATCCATATCGCCCACGGCTCTACGCCTCTCTCTGACCATGACGTTAATCCTGTACACCAGAACATCTAGTAAGTTTAAACAAAACTACGAGGTTCTAAGGAATACTTACAGTTGGTGAAGCACTTCCATGCAGTGACGGGTGGTGTTAGGAAATCTATCAAATGACGTCGACACTCGTAACATCCCCTCTTCCCTCCTACTAACCGTCCCCTCTACCTTTCTCTCAAGCGGTGTGGGAATTGTGACAAGCCCTATTGCCTTCGCAATCTCACCCCTCCTACGAGGGGCCTAACATCCTCGTTAGTCACACTTTCGGTTGGGTAAAAGCTCTGATACCATAACTATAACGCCCCAAAAACCCACACGGTCTCTGACTCACTCTTCTTTGTTACCGCCCCTGTAGCGCCCCCGAGTCGTTTCGTACACTTACTCATCACCTAGATAAAATTTAAAACTTTTGTTTTTCGACTTAAAACGACACTTTTTGAAAACGTTTAAACTTGTCACAGTGGAAGACTCAATAAAAAATCGGTTTAAATGACACTCCACTTTTCAAAACATTATGAAAGGGGTATCGGTCGATACCTGCAAACACCGGTCGACACCTATATACCCTCTGCTTGCATCGGTCGAACCTCGTGGTCGACAATTCTATGCTCATCACATAGAGCGGTCGACACCTATCTTCATCGGTCGACACTTTAATTCTCTCTGCCCGCACAGGTCGAAGCCCGCGGTCAACACTCTCATCGATTTTACACTAACCGGTCGACACCTACAGACATCGATCAACACTTTACTTCTCTCTGCCCGCACAGGTCGAACCCTGCGGTCGACACTCTCATCACATTTTACACTAACCGGTCGACACCTAAGGACACTAGTCGACACTTTGCACCTACAACTTAAAAATAACACCAGTTTAAAGGAAAATCGAATGGTGAAAACTTCTAAAATTTTAAACGACCGAATAAAAACTTGGATCATTCAATCAAAATCCCCCAAATAGTTTCAAAACACATCTAAATATCAATCCCGACTATTAACGTTCAATCCCACCTATACCTCAAATCTATACACTTCATATTGACTCCATAAAACACAACCCTCGTAAACTTACGATCCAGCCTCACTCTACGGGTGGGGCCACCCTAATAAACTCCACTTGCCAGCACACGGTAACATGCCGCAACTGTCTACTCGTTCTGCCTAGACTCTCGTAGCTCACCAATAAGAATCTCTGCACCTACACCACAGAACACACAACATAAGCCTAACGCTCAGTAAGTAGTGCAATATGAAATGTAAACCCAACAATGTAATCCTATCACATGGAGTCTCTACTCTCCCGCTCATGTTGTCGTAACCTGTGACGTGTAGTGTAGCCGCACCAAGGTGAGGGTGAACCTCACACCACACTACACCCTAACATGTCGCCGTCGTCCCGGACTCCCCAGCAACGAGGCCCACGAACTACACACACACACCGCAACACAACAACAGCCATAGGGTAAGGATGGATCTCTCGCCACGCTACACCATGACACGTTGCCATCGTCCTAGACTCCCAAGCAACAAGGTCCATAGTTGCCACACACACATGTTTCACGACAACCCAACCGGCCTACTCCCCAAGTAGAATTTGCAGTTGGTTATGCACCGGCCCACTCTCAGAGCAGGATCCGCGGCCCCACCGTCCATTATCCTCATCGTCAACACATAAAAGACGCGTGACGGCCCAGTCGGCCCACTCCCCGAGCAGAATTCGGGGTTTGTTATGCACTGGCCCACTACTCGAGAAGGATCCGCAGTACTACCGCCACACGTCTCGCAACTACTTACTCAAAACATGCTAAAATCATTTTCATTACACTTTTTAAAACATGATGCATGTCTGAACGAAAACACGCAATACATTCCTACCGTTCCATGGTGTAGGCCGTAAGGGCAATGCACATGCAACATTACTTACATGACTTACATGACTTACCTGGCGTCCTAACTTTCCGTGATATTCGTTTTTATCACTTCCTCGGGCTCAACCTATCACATACCCATTCACATTAAAACTCATTTCATAACTCATTCTATGTACTAAAAACTATGACTACTAACTCAATTTATCAAAGCCCAACTAAAACGGCTCCCTAACCCGAATTCCGGTCAAAAATTGATTTAGCTTCCAACGCGCATAACTTTTGCATCAGTTATCGAAATCACTAGATTCCAGCGGTTACACACCCCACTCATAACCTAGTTTAACATACCAAAAGGATATTTGAACCTGACGCTCGTAGCCAAGCCAAAAATTCAAAATCAGTTCCATTTTAGTGTTTAAAATCCTACATTCTATGTTTCTCGTTCAAACTCACTTACTTCCTCACCATTCCATCGTATTTACCATCAATAATCCCACAACAATCAATAACAACCTAATAAGCATCACAAACCTTAAACCCTAAATTTCTATCCATCAATCTCTCCTCGAACTCTAACTTCAACCCAAAACTAAACTATAACTACTTACACTTACCTTAAATCGTTGGAATGGATGAGAAATCAAGGACACTATCGGCTGAACGAGGAAATAACAGGGAAAGGGTGAGGAAGACTCCCTCTCGCGCGGGGAGAAAGGAGAATGCAGGGAGACTCTCAGTGAAAGAAAAAAATAGAAGGGGAGGAGAGGGGTTTCTGCCTCTTCCCTTTCATATAATTAATTATATTATTAATATAATTAATTCTAATTACCTTTTTGTACTCACTTTTTAATCACCTAGTTAAACGGTTATTCGGCCCATGTTCGGCTAGAATTTCATAAATTTCTATTGTCCATTAACCTCAAAATAATCCTTCACCTAGCCGTACAAATTCTCCGCTATCAATTCCAACTAGAACTTCTCCGTTTATTGCTCCGACAACCTGAAACTGTACTAACAAAAATTACGGGGTGTTACATTCTATGATTCAGCACAATAAATTATATACTTATAATTTTATGATGGAAGAGCTAATATCAAGAATAGTCCACTTTCGTTTTAGCTCTTGAAAATTTTCTTCATACTCATCAGACCACCAAACTTTGACATTCTTTCTCATAAAGCTAGTCAATGGAAAGACAATCGTTGAAAAATCTTCTATGAATCTTTTGTAGTATCTTGCAATGCCAAGAAAACTATGTACTTCACCAATACTTCTTGGTTGTGGCATATCCAAAATTACTCATATGCAAGATGGATCAACCGCAATGCTATGTTAAGAAATGACATGACTCAAAAAGTTGACTCTATACAACCAAAATTTACATATAGAAAATTTGGCATAGAACTTATGCATTTTTAAGATTCCAAACATGATCTTCAGATAGTCTATATGCTCCTGCTTTGAATGGAAGTAGATAATGATATCACTAATGAAGACAATTATGAACTTGTGTAAATAGTCCTTGGTTAAGCCAAAGAACATTATAGTGACTATATTTGGTTCAAAACTCCATCCTAAGAATATCCTGAATCGAACTTTCAATTGATATTATCCTAACCGTACATCAATTTCAAAGAATACACTGACACCTTGGAGTTGATCAAATAGGTCATCAATTCTTGGCAAAGGTGAAATGGTTTTGAATCCAAAAGGAAATGCACTTAAAAAGATGGAACAAAATAAAACGTAAAACTATTCTCGGGTTAAACAGAATTTGGTCCGAAAATGGGTCAACTTTTAGAACGCATAACTTTTACTTTTCTAAACCAATTGACCCGCTCTTTTTTGGTCTGAAAATTGGTTAAACCAAATGGGTCAACAAAAAACTATTTGTTTTGATTAAATATTATTGTTTTGATTTAATCAAAACAATAAGATTTACCGAAGCTCTTCAAGCCTCAAACCGACACCCATACGGTGAGTGGTATCCATGAGAGTGTTGTGCAATGCCCCTACAATCATATCTCTTCTTTCACCATGATTTAACCCTTAAAATTTTAAGGGTGTTTTGTTCAATCGTATGGCCAGACGTGTTGAAAATTTCAGCTAATTTGGCTGCTTATTGAAGAAATTGTGCAAGTGGGTAGTTAGCATATTCTCGGCCACCTCACTTGAGCTTATAGACAAACTTGGGTTGGAAACCACCACTCATCCAATTACAAGCTAAGATGGCTAAATGACCGAGATAATGTGAAAGTGACCAAACAAGTGTGCATCGAGTTTGCCATTAGGGGTTACAATGACAAAGTGCTATGTGATGTAGTTTCCATGAGTGCTAGCAACCTTTTATTATGTCGGCATGGCAATTCGACAGAAGGGTCTCTCATGATAGGCACTCAAATTTCTACTCTTTGAAGTTTGGAGGAGAATTCATTAAACTTGCTTCACTCAAACCAGTGCAAGTGGCCCAAGATGAAAAAGCAAGAAAGAAAGCGAAAGAAAAGTCTAGTCTTTTATTGTCCAAGAAGGAATTGAAGAAGTCTCTTTTGGGAGGTGGTCAACTGGTCTTGATAATGTTTTGAGAAAGATTGGAGGAGCTAGGAAAAGTTCCCTCGGCCTTCTAACATCTCTTGAACCAATTTCAAGATATATTTTCAGAGGAATTACCACAAGGGTTGCCTCCCCTTCGTTGCATTGAGAACCAAATCGATCTACAACATGTGTTCCAAATCGCCCTACTTATAGAATGAGTCCAGATGAGACCAAGGAGTTACAAAGCAAGTGCAAGATCTACTCGGGAAATGGTACATTTTGGAATCATTGAGCCTGTGTGTCGTACCTATTCTCTTAGTGCCCAAGAAAGATGATTCCATGGGAATATGTAGATGGTAGAGCCATCAATCAAATTACTACCAAGTATCAGTTTTCCATTCCTTAACTTGAAGTTATGATAGATTAGCTTAGTGGAGCTTCATTTTTCTTTAAGATGGACCTAAAGAGTGGTTATCACAAAATTCGAATGAAGGAAAAATATGAATGAAAGACGGCGTTCAAAACCAAATATAGACTATTCGAATAGTTAGTTATGCCTTTCGGCCTCTCAAATGGTCCTAGTACTTTTATGTTGCTTATGCATCATGTTTTCAAAGAATTCTTGGGAAATTCATCGTGGTTTACTTCGATGACATCTTAGTATATAGTATGAATTTTTCATCTCACTTAGAACATCTTCACACTCTTGTCGAGACATTTAGAGGAGCCAAACATTTTGGAAATCTCAAGAAGCGCTTTTTTGCTTAACAAAGAGCTTATTTCCTTGGTTTCATCATCACCAACGATGACATGGAATTTGATGAAGCTAAAATTAAGGCCATCAAAGAATGACCAATTCCAAAGGGGATTTCAGAGGTGAGGAGTTTCCATGGTTTGACCTCATTTTATAGAAGATTCATCAAGGATTTTAGCTCCATCATGGCTTCTATTATCAATTGTACGAGGAAAGTTAAAGAGTTTCAATGGACTCTTGCCAAAACAATTTTGAGTTAATCAAGGAGAAACTATGCAATGCCTGTTCTTATGCTACCTCACTTCAACAAAGTAATTAAAGTGGAGTGTGACGCATCCAGGCTCAAAATTGGAGCACTACTCATGCAAAAAGGAAAACCACTTGCATATGTTAGTAAAAAACTCAAAGGAGCCACCCTCAATTACTCCACTTATAATAAAGAGTTCTCAGCCATCATTCGGACTCTTGAGGTATGACAACATATCCTCCTTCCTAAGGAGTTTATTATTCACACTGACCACAAATCCCTTAAGCACATTAAGAATAAAGGGAAGTTAAATAGGAGGCATGCAAAATGGGTGGAGTTTCTAGAAAGATACATCGACGTCATCAAGTATAAAAATAGGGAGACTAATATGGTGGCCGAGGCCTTTTCAAGAAGGCACATGCTTTTAACCAAACTAAGCACCAAGTTTTTTGGCTTTGAATGGATCAAGAACATGTATAAAGAAGACCAAGATTTCAGCCAATGGTATGCAGTAAGCAAGAACAACACCGATTGTGGTTATTATCTAGTCGATGACTATCTCCTCAAAGTGGGAAAACTATGCATTCCGAAGGGAGGTATTCGAGATGCCTTAGTTAAATAAGCTCATAGTGGCAGATTGGCTAGTCATTTTGGAGAGAAGAAAACTTTGGAAACCATCAAGTGACATTTCTACTTGCCACACTTGATTAAAGATGTGCATAAAGTTATAGAAAAGTGCATAGTATGTAAGAAGTCCAAAAGCTGAGTTCTTCCTCAAAGACTCCAGTTGCCTGTACAGGTTTCAAGTCATCTATGGGTGGAGGTAAGTATGGATTTTGTTCTTCAAGGAAGTGGTTCACATGTAGTTGATTTGTTCTTCAAGGAAGTGGTTCACATGTAACGCCCCGGAAATCTATCCATTTCCGGTTTGTTACTGCTCAACTCTAATACCAACTCTTTACACTCGTATTGTAAAAATCGATAAAATTTTTAAAACTTTAAAACATTATTCCTTGACCTAAAACGACAGTTTTGAAAAATATTTTTGACAGCTCTGCAGCTGAAATTTGATTAAATTCTTTTTCGATAAAACTTCATTTTGTTAAGCCTAAAATAGGAACTTCCGGTCTACTATAAGCATCGGTCAACACTTGAGTCGTCTCGAATTTCTCATCGGTCGACACCGGGAACACCAGTCGACACTTTGTTCCTCTCAGGTCTTTCTAGCAGTCGACACCAGAATTAATCGGTCGACACTTTTTCCTCTTGGGTCTTTCCAGCGGTCGACACCAGAATTAATCGGTCGATACTTCTATGCTCAGCTAGGAGAGCAGTCGACACTTTCTTTTACAGGTTGACACTTTGGCCCACTCTACCCGCGCAGGTCGATCCCAGCGGTCGACACTCTCGCAGATTTTACAATGACCGGTCGGCAATTACGGTCGCTGGTCGACACCTCATTTCTCTCTGCCTTCCATGGTCGAACCCCGTAGTCGACACCGCTACCATTTTTACATGGACCGATTGACACTTGTAACTAGGGGTCGACACCTGCTTCTGCTTTGCCCATCACAGGTCGAGCCTCGCGGTCGACACTCACCTTACATTTACACTGACCGGTCAACACTTGTCGAATTCGGTTGACACCTCACACCAGAATCAGTGAAAATAATAATACCAATTCATAAAAACCCAAACACACGAAAATATCCCCTCGATCAAATTCGCGAAGTAAAACCTATGATTTGAAAACACGCTTTCCTCAAATAAAATTCAAAACATCCATATCCTATTTCAATAATCCATTGTACCCTTGGTACACTACCTAAATTCCTCAAAAACCTATATAACTCTATCGACTTAAAACACTTAAAAAATTATACTCTCTTTACCCGCCATGGTCGTGTCGCCCCAACATTTTTCTGCATCGGCATGCGATATCTCCCGCCAACTCCGACCTAGGCCTGCTCGTCACGTAGCAACTCACCTGAAAGCTCGTCGTCACCTATACCAAGGAACACAAAATGTAAGCCTAATGCTTAGTGAGTATAGAATATGAACTCGAAAACCAATGCATAACTCAAACCCCTACTCATGCAGTTTCTATATTGAACTCCATTTTCTTTTCGTTTCATTATTTTCATCTTTCACGTTCACGTGTGAGTCAAGTAGGCACACATCCTGCTCCACTCAGGACAGCCTCACCAATCTCCTCCCAACATCAATTGTTGAACCCTCTAGTGCTCTCTCAGTAGCACGTTAACGACGAGGCGTTCACAAACCGTGTCACATTACGTACTTTCATCCATGGGAACCCCATAGTGCATTCTCACTAGCACGTTAATGACGAGGTGTTCAACCATGCGTTGCAATCTTTTCTTATCTGGTTACGTTTCATATACACATTTCAAAACATGCTCAAAACTCGTGTTTCGTAGTTCAAAACCATGATGCATGATAATCACATATGCACGACTCCATAACAGAACAACCAAACAACAATCAAGCAATCAAACAACCAAACAATCCTACCATTCCATGGTGTAGGCCCGAAGGCAAATCACAAGCGGTCCATCACTTACTTGGCGTTCTCGAAATCCTTTCGCATTTCGTGACTTGGTGCTCTAACTAGAATACCTATAAAATTATATATCTGTCAAATTTAATTCACCGAATTCATAACTCCCTAACTTACAAGTCCTAATTCACATCAAAATCGAAACTATCCAAAAATCCCGAAATTCCACACAATTTTCGTCCGACTTCAGAAATTCACAACTTCTCCATTACTTATCTGAATAGGACGATACCAAATACTACGGGTTCCTGAGGATGCCTAGTTCCCCTTGGTCGCATCCATTTCCCATTCGGATGTCCACAACTTAACCGAACGTGCCCGAACAGACACCGTTCCAAAACTCACGTACACGGTCAATAAATCACCCAATCTTCCTCACCAATTCTCGTAATCTACTCTTATTTCTATCCTAAGCACCATTATACAGACAGAAATCTGCTATACACTCAATTTCTCGCATTACTCTCCTAGGTTTTCACCAATTTTCCCTATATCCTTATCAAACCCGGTTTTGCCACTAGTAACGTTAACACACCAACTAACTATTCAAAACTAACGAGAATTTACCGTGATTATGAGGAAATGGAGAAGAAATTGACCGAATTTGCTGGAAGAAGTCGCTGATCGTCGCGCAGGAAAGGAGAAACGAGGGAGAAGGTTGCTGGGAAGAAGAACAATGTTTCTTCTTCCCAGTTCACCCCTTTTTTTTATTATTATTTAATTCATAATTACCAAATTGCCCTCCTGCTTGAACCGTTTCACACTCCCGTCATTTCATCCTAATCCGGTTAAATTCTTAAATTTCTCTTTCCGCCATTAGCCTTAAAATACTTTCACTTAGGGGCCGGAATTCTCCGTTATTAATTCGGACCAAAACTCCGCCGATTAAAACTTACAGAAATCTGACACAACTTTCTAACGGAAAATTTCCGAGTATTACATCACATGCATGGGATTCAAAAATCCATTGTGTCGGATAGAGATGCTAAATTTTTGAGTTTCTTTTGGAAAACACTTTAGAGGAAACTCGGTACAAAGTTGCTTTTTACCACATCTTTTCATCTTCAAACCGATGGTTAAGCCGAGGTTATCAAAAGAACCTTGGCCACTTTTTTGAAGAGCATTGTGAGCAAGCGACTTACCAATTTGGACACTCAATTCCTTTATATAGAATTTACTTACGATAGGAGTGTGCACAACTCAACACAAAAGACTCCATTCGAGGTAGTGTATGGCTTTAATCCACTTACACCATTAAATCTTGTGCCATTACCCTTAAAAGATCTCACAAATCCTACTGGAGCCAATAAGGCTGAGCAAGTCAAGAACTTGCATGAGGCGTTTATAAAAACCATTCAAAAGAATAATGAGATATATGCCAAGAAGGCAAATCGATGAAGAAAAGAGGTTATCGTCATAGAGAGAGAGAGAGAGACCTAATTTGGCTACATTTAAGGAAAGAAAGATTTCCCAACCAACAAAAATCTATGTTACTCCTAAGAGCCGATGGTCTAGTTAAAGTTATAGAAAGAATAAACAGCAACACAAACAAACTTGAGTTACCTAAGGAATATGGAATTTCAGCTACCTTCAACGTACAAGACTATCCCCTTACTTTAGGGAAGAATAAGAAGAGGAAGGGAATCACCTTACAGATTTGAGGTCAAATCCTCAACGACCCGGGGTTGATGATGTGCCTCAAATAACACAAAAATAATCTTCAAATGCTTCATATGCTCCTGATTTGAATGGAAGTAGATCATGATATCACTAATGAATACAATTATGAACTTGTGTAGATAGTCCTTGAAGACACGTTTCATCAAGTCCATAAACGTTGGATGTGCATTGATTAAGCCAAAGGACATTATAGTGACTATATCTGGTTCAAAACTCCATCCTAGGAATATGCTTGATATAACTTTCAATTGATATTATCCTAACCGTACATCAATTTAAGAGAATACACATACACCTTATAGTTGATCAAATAGGTCATTGATCCTTGGCAAAGGTGACGTGGCTTTGAATATAAAAGAAAAAGCACTTAAATAGATGCAGCAAAATAAAACACAAAATTGTTCTTGGGTTAAGTAGAATCTGGTCTAAAAATGGGTCAACTTTCAAAACTCATAACTTTTACATTTCTAAACGAAATGACATGCTCTTTTTTGTCCAAAAATTGGTTAAACCAAATAGGTCAACAAAAAACTATTTGTTTTGATTTAATCAAAAGAACAAGATTTACCGAAGTTCTTTAATCCTCAAACTAACGCCCATACGGTGAGCGATATCCCTGAGAGTGTGGTGCAATTGTATTCCATTTTGTGAGTATTTTTAGGAGCTCTCATTATTACACTTTTCTTTACCTCTTCCATAGGCAGAAGATCATATCAAAGAGTATAAAAGTCTTCACTTTTTTGCAAGTTGGAGTATTCTTCATCAAGAAAAATCACAAAAATCAAGAGGTGCCTACTTACCACCTCATCGGACGAACAAAACCCCTACAATCATATCTTTTCTTCGACTACAATTTAACCCTTGAAATTTTAAGGGTGTTTTTTTCATTCATAAGGCTAAATGTGTTGAAAATGTCAGCTAATTTGGTTGCTTATTGAAGAAATTGTGCAAGTGGGTAATTAGCATACTCTTGGCCACCTAGCTGTTTTAGTTCAAACAAAATTGTTGACTTTTGTTTTCAAGCATATCTTTGCGTGTATAACAAGTTTTGATATGAAATTTTCAAGACATCTCATTGACCTGTTGAGTAAGTCTCCATTAAAATTTCGTAACATTTGGATCTGAATTGAGATACTTGTGCCTGCTGGAATGTAGTGACCTTTGGTGATTTTCAATTAAAATTCTGAGGTGAACTAGCATTTGTGTTGTACACAAATTGATATAAGTTGAAGCACGTCAAAAGGGTACTTATTCTTTATTACTCTCTTGTTCAATTATCTAGAATTAAGGCATAGTCTCATCGACCCATCCTTCTTTTTAACAAATAATACTAGTGCTCCCCACGGAGAAAAATTAGGGCCTACAAACTCATTACTCATTAATTCTTCAAGCTTAGATTTTAAATCCCTTAATTAAACTACTACCATTCTATATGGGGTTTTAGATATAGGCTTTGTATCAGCATATAAATATTTTGCGAATTTGATTTCTTGGTCCAGTGTTAATCCAGGTAAGTAATTCTGATGTGCTAAGTGGGCCTCTAATCTCGAGCCTAGAGGCTCACTAATTTATTTGTTCATTTTACAAGAACATCCTTCTTCAATAGCTTGGAAGAGACCTCTAATGCAAAAGAAAAAGATAGGCCAATGCATGCAATAAGTTGACCTATTAATTCGAAAACCTAACCATGAATACAAACCATTAACATGCAAGGAGAAGCCGAAACTCTAGTCAAGACATGAGGCTTAAGTGGACAATCAGACACATTTTGCAGTCCATATATTGTGTTAAGTATGGTCTTGATGTAATATCTAGTAAAATGACACATTTTACAATTGGGAAGCCAACATTAGCCAAAATAGATAAGCTTAGGTACTCGATTTTATGCATAACTGAGTACTTGTGTTCTTTTTTGTTAGCTTTGCATAAGATACGTCCACTTTTGTTATTGTAACCTTAATTTTTCCTTGAATGAGGTATTTAAGCCATCCCTAAAATTTAGGGCAGTGGATAATGAACACTTTTCCAATTTGAATTTCAACTTGATAGCTTTCTATCTTCAAGTGTCACACCTCCTCTTGGTGAGTGACATCCAAAAGTGAGTGTTATCTTGGTTCCACTATTTGTGAGTGCAAGTGGACTCCAATATCATTACAACCTTCCCTATACTATTCTCTTAAGGTGAAACCCTAAACAAGGAAACAAGGAACTCTCGTAGAGCAAGTTGGAGGGCATTTAGTCAAGGAAATCCAAAGTATCCGAGAAGTGCAGTCGTAGCATCTCCTCGGTCCTAGTTTGGTCAATTGTGCATAACGTCTCAACCCCATCGATTTAACCCTTGATTTTGGGAGGCTATTTCCATCATACCCTAAGTAAGAGGCTTTTCCAATTACAACGTCAACGGAGCTAAATTGACAAAGTTGTGCTCTTTGAAGTTCACCCCATTCTCGGCCAAGAGAGTTTTCCAAGCTGAGAGCTAGGTTTTGTTTCAACCTCCATCCCCAGTTTGTGGTGGATCACTTGGTATCAGAGCCTTGCTTTAATCTTTGCCCTCTTTCTTCGTTGTCATTTCCCTTTACCAGGAAAACAAGGAGTGGAGCACAAGGAACCCAAAAATGTGAACCACAAACACCAACACCTGTACCTCCACCGTTGAAGGAAAGAGAATCTAGTGAGCAAGGGAAACTTGTTGAGCTTAGATATGTTTGCAAATGTGCAATAACTAATGTTAGAGTCAAGAAATAAAAATATGAGACCCCCTCAACGTTGGAGAATACAAAGCATTCCATGTAACACCCCGGAAACCTACCCGTTTCCGGTACATTCACTCGCTCTGATACCAACTCTTGTAATGCCCCCGGGAACCCTACTTGATTCCCGGTACATTCACTGCTCAGACATCAATTCCTCGCATCCCTTAGTCCACCTTGGACCGGGTCGACACTTGCCCTTTATTTCACTCGTATCATAAAATTCGCATAAAATTTTAAAACTTTTGTTCCTCGACTTAAAACAACATTTTTGAAAATATTTTAATCGGCATTGCAGCGAAAAACTCATTTAAATTTGATTTGAATAAATTTCACCATTTTAAAACGCACGCAAAAATACAGAAACTGGTCGACACTTGTAGACGCCAGTCGACACTTGGGTTGTCTCGGGTTCCCATCGGTCGACACTAGCGAACGCTCGTCGACACCGCGTGCCCCTCGGGGCATCACATCGGTCGACACTAGGAATCACCGGTCGACACTTTTACGTTCAGCTCGGAGAGGGGTCGACACTTACTTTCACAAGTCGACACTTTGACCCTCTCTGCTCGCGCAAGTCGATTTCCGCAGTCGACACTCTCGCAGATTTTACACTGACCAGTCGACACCAACGGTCGCCGGTTGACACCTCATTTCTCTCTGCCTGCCCCTGTCGAACCCCGCGGTCGACACTCACCCTCCACATTACACTGACCGGTCGACACCTATCGACTTCGGTCGACATCTTGCACCAGAATCAGTGAAAACAACAATACCCGTTCATTTAGAAATAAACGCACGACAAATACTCCCCGACTAAATTCACGAAGTAAAGCTTATTTTTTGAAAACGTAATATTTCCCTAATAAATTTCAAAACGACACAATTCTACTTCGACTTTCAACTATCCTCATACCACACAATCTATAACCTCAAAAATCTATACATCGTCATTCAACTCAAAACACTTACAAAAATCCCACCTTCTGACTCCCTATGGTTGTGTCGCCCCAACATTTTGCCTACACCGGCACACGACGTCCTTCTCCAACACGGGCCTAGATATGCCCATCACCTAGCAACTCACCAGAAAACTTGTCGTCACCTATACCACAAAACACAAAACGTAAGCGTAATGCTTAGCAAGTATGGAATATGAGTTAAAACCAATGCACACTCAAACCCTAACACAAGCAGTTTCTACGCTTTGTTTCATTTTTGTTTTCATTATTTTCTTCTTTCACTTTCATGTGTAAGTCAAGTAGGCGCACATCCTGCTCCCACTCAGGACAACCACACCATGACCCACGGAGCGAGATTGAAGGCACACATCGTGATTTCACACGGAACGGCCAACAAATCTCCTTCCAACATCGATCGTAGAACCCTCTAGTGCTCTCTCAGTAGCACGTTAACAACGAGGCGTTAGCAAACCGTGTCATCTTACGTACATTCATCCATGGGAACCACCTAGTACTTTCTCACTAGCACGTTAACGACGAGGCGTTCACCCATGCGTTGCAGATCTTTTCTTATCTAATTATTTTTGATATACACAATTCAAAACATGCTCAAAACTCGTTTTTCCGTAGTTCAAAACCATGATGCATGACAACACATATGCATAACCATCAACCCAAAAAACAAAACAACTAATCAAGCAAACAAACAATCCTACCATTCCATGGTGTAGGCCCGAAGGCAATTCACAAGCAATCCATCACTTACCTGGCGTTTTCGAAATCTTTTTGTGCTTCGTAACTTGGTGCTTTAACTTGAATATCTATAAAATTATACATCCATCAATTCTAACTCATTAAATTCATAACTCCTTATCTTAAAAGTCTTAACTCATACCAAAACCGATACTCTCCACTAAACCCAAAATCCCGCACAATTTTTGTCCAACTTCAGAAATTCACTACTTCTCTAATACTCATCCGAATTGGACGATACAAAGTACTACGGGTTCCTGAGGTCGTCTAGTTTCCTATGGTCTCACCCATTTCCATTTGGATGTCTACGACTTGACCAAACGTGGCCGTACGGACACCGTTCTAAAATTCGAGCGTTCGGCTACCCCAACACTAAATCTTTCTCATCCATACTCGAAATCTACTTCTATCTCGATCTTAAGCACCAATATGCAGATAGAAATCGACTCTACATTCAATTTCCTCCTAGGTTTTTCACCGAATCACCCGATACCCTAGCTAACTCCGTTTTCGTCACTAAAACAACTAACACACTAACTATCTATCAAGAACTAGGTAAAACATACCATAGATTCGAATATTCACAAAAGAATCGATTGCTAAGCTGGAGCGGAGATTACTGGCTCGCGGAAGAGAAGAGAAGAACGGGGGGGAAGCTTACGCTGTGAAGAGGGGGAACACCGATGGTGTTCTCTCTTTTCTTTTTTTTTTTCTTTTTATTTATTTATTATTATTACCTAATTACTAAACTGCTCTCCACTCTTAACTGTTTAGTAAGTCTACCATACCGTCCAAATCTAGTTAGATTCTTAAATGTTTCTCTCCTCCATTAGCCTCAAAATAATCTTTCACTTAAGGGCAAAAATTTTTCATTATTAATTCAGACCAACACTCCACCGGTTATAATTACAAAAATCTAAAATTTATTTAAATGGAAATTCCAGGTGTTACATTCCACCCTCCTTACAAAAATTTTGTCCCCAAAATTTACTACCTAAACAACCCAAGATAATGCTCCATCATATTCTGTTGTCTTTCCCAAGTTGCCTCGTCCACATTGTGGTTACGCCACAATACCTTCACCAGCGGAATGTCCTTGTTACGTAATGTCTTCATTGCATAATCCAAAATCTCCACTGGCTTTTCCTCGTATGCTAAGGTTGGCTGTACCTCAATCTCCTGTTGGACCACAATGTGCGACGGGTCCCTGAGACACTTTCTTAGCATTGACATGTGAAAGACATTATGAACTCCTTCCATAGAAGCTAGCAGTCCTAGTTGATACGCAGCCCTTCCAATTCTCTTTGTGATCAGAAATGGTGCAATGTACCTTGGGCTCAATTTATCCTTCCTCCCGAACATCATTACGCCTTTGAATTGTGAAACTTTTAGGAAAACTCCATCTCCTACTCCAAATTCCAATTCTCGTCTCCTTGCATTCGCATAGCTCTTTTGTCCACTTTGTGCTGTCAATATCCGCTGTCAAATAACCTTGATCTCCTCCGTGGTTTGCTGCACAATTTCTAGACCAATCAAACCAACTTCACCGACTTCATCCCAATAGAGATGCGATCTGCACTTTCTTCCATATAAGGCTTCGTAAGGCGCCATACCTATCGTAGCCTGATAGCTATTGTTGTACGAGAATTTCACCAAGGGCAAATACTTGCTCCACAAACTCTGAAACTCTAGTACGCAGGCTCGAAACATATCCTCCAAAATCTGAATAGTCCGTTCAGATTGTCCGTCGGTTTGAGGATGAAAGGCCGTTCTGAAATTCAGTCAGGTCCCCATTGCTTTGTGCAGACTCTTCCAAAATTTTGACGTGAATCTTGGGTCTCTGTCCGACATAATCGAAATCAGCACTCCATGCAATCTTACTATCTCCTAAATGCAAAGGTTAGCGAATTGGTCCATATTGAATGTCATCTTCACAGTTAGGAAATGGGCAAATTTGATCAAACGATCCACAATCACCCATACCACATCAAATTCCTTTGCCGTCCGGGGTAACCCAACGACAAAATCCATGGATATTTGATCTCACTTCCATTCTAGAATCGACAATGGTTGCAACTTCCCAGTTGGTCTCTGATGCTCAGCCTTGATTTGTTGGCAGATCAGGCATGTCTCTACGTACCGTGCCACAAACTTCTTCATGCCAGGCCACCAATAATGTTGCCTAAGGTCTCTGTACATCTTGGTGCTTCCGGGATAAACATAAAATCTCAAGGAGTGCACTTCAGACAAAACTTATTCACGAAGTTAGTCATTGTTCGGAACATACCATCTATTACGGAACTTCAAAATCCCGTCATTTGAATAGCTGAACTCGGTTCTATCATTAGATATTATGCTCGACTTAAATTCATTGCACCTTGGATCATCTTGTTGGGCTTCTCTAATTTTCTCAAGAATCAACGGCTTCAGAGATAAGGCTGATAATTCTATTGCCGCATCCGATACTAGTTCCAAATCAAATCTCTTAAATTCTGCACTCAACACTTTAGACATCTCGACATGCATCGCCGAAGCTGAGGTCAAAATCTGGCTTAATACATCGGCCACTACATTGGCTTTGTCGGGGTGGTATTTAATCTCCAGCTTGTAGTCCTTCACGAGTTCCAACCATCGCCTCTGCCTCATATTCAGCTCCTTCTGAGTGAAGATATACTTCAGGCTCTTGTGATCTGAGTATACCTCACATTGTTGTCCATAGAGATAGTGCCTCCAGAGTTTTAGCGCGAACATAACCGCCGCTAATTCCAAATCATGGGTTGGATAATTTCGCTCATAAGGCTTTAATTGCCTTGAAGCATACGCGATCACTTTTCTGTCCTGCATCAAGACACAACCCAATTCGATCCTGGAAGCATCACAGTAAATACTGAACTTTTCATCCATCACCGGAAGTGTCAATACTGGAGCTGTAGTCAACTTCTGCTTCAGTATCTGGAAACTGCACTCACAGTCTTCCGACCATACATACTTGACTCCCTTTCTTGTCAAACGAGTTAGGGGCGCTGCAAATCTTGAAAAGCCCTAAATAAACTTCCTGTAACAGCCAGCTAACCCCAAAAAGCTTCGAATCTCGCTAACACTCTTTGGTTGAGGCCATTCATTGATTGACTGTATCTTAGCTGGATCCACTGATATCCCTCCACCCAAAATTACATGTCCAAGGAAATGGATCTCATCCAACCAGAATTTGCACTTGGAGAACTTTGCATACAGCCGATGCTGCTTCAATGTCTCCAAAACCACCTTCAAATGCATCTTATGTTCTTCTTCGTTACGAGAGTAAACCAAGATATCGTCAATAAATACAATGACGAACTTATCTAGATACTCTTGGAATACTCGATTCATTAGGTTCATGAAAACGGCTGGGGCATTTGTCAGTCCAAATGACATCACCAAAAATTAATAGTGTCCGTATCTAGTCTGAAAGGCTGTCTTCGGGATATCTTGCGATCTAACCTTTAGTTGATAATACCCTGATCTCAAGTCTATCTTCTAGAAAATCTGAGCTCCTTGGAGTTGATCAAATAAGTCATCTATCCTCGGCAATGGATACTTATTCTTTATGGTTAGCTTATTTAGCTCCCTATAGTCAATAAACATTCGGAGTGATCCATCTTTCTTCTACACAAACAGGACCAGTGCACCCCATGGTGAAAAACTCGGGCGTATGAGTCCTTTCTCCAATAGTTCTCCCAATTGCTTTTTCAACTCCTTCAATTTAGGGGGAGCCAACCTTAAGGGTTCTTCGATATTGGCTTCACACCAAGATATGTGTCAATCACAAATTTGATTTCCCGGTCTGGAGGTAAACCGGGCAAATCCTCTAGGAACACGTTAAGAAACTCACTAATTACCATAATATCCTGTGGTTTTACCTCCACGCGAAATTGAGTATTTATAATTGTGGCGAGAAAACAAAAATGCTCACCCATTAATAATTTTTGAGTCTTGATGGGTGCCATTACTGATAGTTTCTCCACATTCCTCATAGCTTGCAATGAATGTTTCGCACCACCCGGGGGTTGGAAATTAATGGTTCCAGCCTTGCAATCGATCGTTGCGTAGTGCCGAAACAACCAATTCATGCCCAATATAACGTCATAGCCAGTTATCCTCATCACAATCAATTCTGCAAGCATAGTCCTAGTCCCCACTGATGTGACACTGTCACACACCACTTGATCGGAGTGCATGCGTTCACTAGATGTCAGCCTCACTTTATATGTACACCCAGCGGGTTTTGCCCACAAATTTACTTTCACCACAAAAGCCATAGCAACGAAGAAGTGTGACGCTCCTGAATCTATCAACGTGAATGCGGGCACCGTATCGACTAGTACCATACCTATAATAATGGCTGGTCGATCCTCACTCTCGGGCTCTATCATGGTAAAGATCCTGGGCGTCATCTTGACCGGACCCTTCTTTGCTGCAAGGCAATCCCTGGATATGTGGCCGATCTCATTGTAGGTGAAATACCAATTGTCCCTAGACTTTGTGCAGTTCCGAGAAATATGACCAGCTTCATTGCAATTGTAGCACTTGCCTACAAATTGTCCGCACTCTCCCGGGTGGCTCTTCAAACATTTCGGGCACTGCGGGTACCTACTTTGCACTTGCGGTCTTTTTCCTGCCCATGAATCATATACCACGCCGCTTGGCCTCTTAGTTCTAGAAGAAGATCCTCCCCAGCTCGTCTGTGGTATAATCTCCTTAAAGAACCTCCTGGTGGCCTCTCCTGGCCTCACACACTTGGCTTCCGCTCTCTCCACTACTAGTGCTTTAGCCACGACTCGTGCATACGGTACTCCCTCAATTCCAGAAATTATCACACCTCTATATATCTCCGACTTCAGTCCTTGCACAAACAGTAGCACCTTTTCTTCTTCGTTACTCACCAATTGGCTTGCAAATCTAGACAACGACTCAAACTGTCTGACATATTCGGCTACTGGCCAGTCTGCTTTAACTGTAAGAACTCCAATCTCTTTGCAGTTTGGACCGTCTGGTTGTAGTACTTATCATAAAACATCTCTTTAAACCTGTTCCAGGTCAAATCCTTGGCAGCTATGGTGGTCTCTACTGTCTCCCACCAACTTTGTGCGTCGTTTGAGAGGTGAAATGTCACACATGTAACCATGTTTCCTTCCTCCACGTTGGCATACTTGAACATATTCTCAATGGTGCGGATCCATCTTTCCGCAGCCATCGGATCTGTCATTTGGCCGTCAAACGTCAGAGGCTTTAATCTCCTGAATCTCTCTGCACTAGAGCTTGTTCTATGGCTCCCTTATCCCTGATTCAATAGCATTCCCAATTGTTGGGACTGCCTATAGACCAACTCGGTCAGTCGTCTGATCGTAGCCGAGTTATCGTCATTCTCTGGTTCTACCGCCTCTCTTGGGATTCTAGCTTGTCTCGGTCGTCTATCCATTTCAACTAATTCCAGTACAAGGTTAGCATAATCTAGCCTTAGTCATAATCTAACTAAAATAAACAACAACTTATAGTTGGTGGAGCACGTTGCATGGCAGCTGGCAATGTTGGGTAATCCTTTGAACGACATTACCATAAAGGCTCTGATACTAACTCTGTAACGCACCGGAAACCTACCCGTTTCCGGTACGATCACTCGCTCTCATACCAACTCTTGTAACGCCCCCGGGAACCCTAATCGATTCCCGATACATTCATTGCTCAGACACTAATTCCTTGCATCCCTTGGTCCACCTTGGACCGGGTCGACACTTGCTCCTTATTTCACTCGCATCGTAAAATTCGCGTAAAATTTTAAAACCTTTGTTCCTCGACTTAAAACGACATTTTTTAAAACATTTTAATCAGCATTGCAGGGGAAAACTCATTTAAATTCGATCTTAAATAAACTTCACCCTTCTAAAACGCACCCAGAAATACAGAAACCAGTCGACACTTGTAGACGCCGGTTGACATTTGGGTCTTCTCGAGTTCCCATCGGTCAACACTGGCGAACGCTAGTCGACACCGTGTTCCCCTTGGGTCCTCACATCTGTCGACACTAGGAATTACCAATCAACACTTTTACGTTGAGCTCGGAGAGGGGTCGACACTTGCTTTCACAGGTCGACACTTGCTTTCACAAGTCGACACTTTGACCCTATCTGCTCGCACAGGTCGATCAACGCGGTCAACACTCGCAGATTTTACACTGACAGGTCGACACCTAGGGTCACCAGTCGACACATCATTTCTATCTGCCTGCCCCGGTCGACACTCACCCTCCAAATTACACTAACCGGTCGACACCTATCGATTTCAGTCAACATCTTGCACCCGAATCAGTGAAAACAACAATACCAGTTCATTTAGAAATAAACGCACGACAAATACTCCTCGATTAAATTCACGAAGTAAAGCTTATATTTTGAAAACGTAATATTTCCCTAGTAAATTTCAAAATGACACAATTCTACTTCGACTTTCAACTATCCCCATACCACACAATCTATAACCTCAAAAATCTATACATCGTCATTCAACCCAAAACACTTACAAAAATCTCACCCTCTGACTCGCCATGGTCGTGTCGCTCCAACATTTTGCCTACACCGGAACACACGACGTCCTCCGCTAACACCGACCTAGATATGCCCATCACCTAACAACTCACCGGAAAGCTCGTCATCACCTATACCACGGAACACAAAGTGTAAGCTTAACGCTTCGCAAGTATGGAATATGAGTTAAACCCAATGCACACTAAGACCCTAACACATGCAGTTTCTACGCTTTGTTTCGTTTTCGTTTTCATTATTTTCATCTTTCACTTTCATGTGTGAGTCAAGCAGGCGCACATCCTGCTCCACTCAGGACAGCTACACCATGACCCACGGAGCGAGGTTGAAGGCACACATCATGATTTCACACGGAACGGCCAACCCAAATCTCCTCCCAACATCAATCGTAGAACCCTCTTGTGCTCTCTCAGTAGCACATTAACGACGAGGCGTTCGCAAACCGTGTTATCTTATGTACATTCATCCATGGGAACCCGCTAGTGCTTTCTCATTAGCACGTTAACGACGAGGCGTTCACCCATGCGTTGCAAATCTTTTCTTATCTAATTACGTTTCATATGCACGATTCAAAACATGCTCAAAACTCGTTATTTTGTAGTTCAAAACCATGATGCATAACAACACATATGCATAACCATCAACCCAAACTACAAAACAACCAATCAAGCAGGCAAACAATCCTACCATTCCATGGTGTAGGCCCGAAAGCAATTCACAAGCAATCTATCACTTACCTGGCGTTCTCAAAATCTTTTCGTGCTTCGTAACATGGTGTTTTAGCTAGAATACTTATAAAATTAGACATCCATCAATTTTAACTCATTAAATTCATAACTCTCTATCTTAAAAGTCCTAACTCATACCAAAACCGATACTCTCCACTAAACTCGAAATCCCGCACAATTTTCGTCCAACTTCAAAAATTTACTACTTCTCTAATACTCATCCGAATTGGATGATACGAAGTACTACGGGTTTCTGAGGTCGTCTAGTTTTCTATGGTCTCACTCATTTTCATTCGGATGTCTACGCCTTGACCGAACGTGGCCGTATGGACACCGTTCCAAAATTCGAGCGTTCGACTACCCCAACACTAAATCTTTCTCATCCATACTCTAAATCTACTTCTATCTCTATCTTATGCACCAACATGCGGATAGAAATCAACTATACATTCAATTTCCTGCTAGGTTTTTCACCGAATCACCCGATACCTTAGCTAACTCCGTTTTTTTCGCTAAAACAACTAACACACTAACTATCTACCAAGAACTAGCTAAAACATACCGTAGATTCGAAGATTCACGGAAGAATCGATTGCTGAGCAGGAGGGGAGATTGCCGGCTCGCGGGAAAGAAGAGAAGAACAGGGGGGAAGCTTACGCTGAGAAGAAAGAGAACAGCGATGGTGTTCTCTCTTTTTTTTTCTCTTATTATTATTATTATTATTATTATTTAATTACTAAACTGCCCTCCACTCTTAACCGTTTAGTAAATCTGTCATACCGTCCAATTCCGGTTGGATTCTTAAATTTTTCTCTCCTCCATTAGCCTCAAAATAATCTTTTACTTAGGGGCAGGAATTCTCCATTATCAATTTGGACAAACACTCTACCGGTTATAGTTACAAAAATTCAAAATTTATTTAAATGGAAATTCCGGGTGTTACACTCCAAAGAGTAGAAATGTTTGAGAAGATATTCATGAAGAGGAGGATGAAGAATTCGAGTTTGAAGCACTTTCTAAAAGGAGAGAAAGATGGCTCTAATGATGAAATGAGGCATGTTAAGGCATCCATTCTTAACTTTAAAGACTCTAGTAATGGAGATTAATTTTCTGATTGGGTAGAAAAGATAGACAAAGTGTTTCAATGCTGTAACTATTATGAAACGATGAAATTACAATTAGTTTATCTTGAGCTTTCGGTATGCTAGTATTTGATGGGAAACTTTAAGGGCTCAGAGAAGGCATGATAGAGCTGAAAATGGGTTAGCTTGGAAGGTAATGAAGTGACTAATGAGAAGGATATTTGTACCTACCCACTACAAATAAGAGCTATTTTTACAAAGCCAAATCCTAAGCAAGTAGTACAATTGGTGGAGGATTATCTTCGAAACCCTTAAGATTCGACGTGGTTTAGAGGAACAAACTATTGAAAACTTTATCAAAATATTAAATTGAGATATTGGTGATATATTGGAGCTACAACCTTTAGATTCCATAGATAGTGTCATTCAACTTGTCGTGAAAGTTGAAAGGCAAAGAGAAAGAAATAGAGGAGGATAGTTCACGATTTTCACAAAAAGCTTCCATTGCATACAAACTCCAAGCTAAGTTTGAAGAGAAAATTACAACATATAGGGGGCACAAATCAAAGAGGTAGAATAGAAGAAAGTAGTGGGAGAAGCAACAATACCAAAGTCAAGGGAGATTACATGCTTCAAGTGCCTCGGTTTGGGGCACATTGCATCCCTATTTCATAATCAAATGAGGGCATTTTTTTTGTATCTCTTCATCATTGAAGGAGAATTTGACATAGTCTCATAACCATTCATTCATGATTGGGCAAATCATTGATGCTAAGAATAAGTTCTTTAGTTTCGGCAGTCCTAATAGATTGATTTTCCCTACTAGCGGTAATGTCTTGCTAATCTAATTGATAGTGATTTAGCTAAGTGAGGTAAGAGGTTTGAGTTTGATATTAAGTAGTATAATAAAAAGTCTATTTTTCTTAGTCTAACGAGCCAGCTTAGAGCTTAGAGAATCTTCCTAAGTCAAGAAAAGAAAAGAGGTAGGCCCACAATAGCAGAGTAAGCTTATACAATTGTTGGAGTTCTACCTTAACAAAAGGGTCATACTGCTTAGAGAGGACAACAATGAAATTGAAAGTTAGGATGAGAATGAGAAGCAAGCTAGTGCTGAGAGTGATTCACAAGAAGAGGTTTGCCATGCTCAAGAAGGAGTAGTCCTTATGATCATTTGAAATGTCCTAATAACTCATGTTTGAGAAGAGAAATGCCAAAGAGAGAACATGTTCCATATCCGATACTTGATCAAAGATACAATATTCTCTTTAATAATTGATAGTGGTAGTTGCCCTAATGTGGCCTATCGAGATTTAGTGGAAAAGTTAAGGTTGGAGACCACTTTGCAACCAACCTCGTACAAATTGAGATGGTTGAAAGACCAAAAGCATGTCAAAGTGCCAAAACAAGTTTGAATAGACTTTTCTATTGGCGATTATGAAGGCAAGGTACTTTGTAATGTGGTGTCAATGAGTGTAAGCCACTTGTTTTTGGGAAGGTTGTTGCAATTTGATAGGAGAGCCTCTCATGATGGACACTCATACTTTTATTCGTTCTTTGGTTGGAGGAGTATCAAGTTAACACTACTTTGACCAAAGCAAATTGCAAAAGTCTATGAGCAATTGAAAGAAGGAAAGACTAACTCTACTTTCTTCATGTCTAAGAATGAGTTGTAGAAATAATTATCGAGTGGAGGACCTTTAGTACTCATTATGCTTTAAGAAAGATTGGAGTTAGGAGAAATTTCAAAATTAGTTCAACTACTTTTGCATCAATATCAAAATGTGTTTCTTGAAAAACTTCCACAAGGCCTACCTCTACTTAGAAAAATTGAGTATCAAATAGATTTGGTGCCTGTAGTTGTACTTCCAAATTGTCCATCCTATCGATTGAATGTAGAAGAAGCAAAGGAGTTACACAAACAAGCCCAAGAGCTCCTACACAAAAGATATATTTGTGAGTCCTTTAATCCTTGTGCATGCCTACTTTGTTGATTCCTAAGAAAGATAAGACCATGAGGATATTTGTAAGTAGCCATGCCATCAACCAACTCGCCATTAAATATCATTTTCTGATTCCTCTACTTAAAAACATGCTTGAGGAGTTAAGTGGAGCTTCTTTCTTTTCAAAGGTAGATTTAAAGAGTAGTTACCACAAAATAAGAATGAAAGAAGGGATGAATGAAAAATGGATTTCAAAACCAAGTACATACTTTATGAGTGGCTTGTGATGACCTTTGGTCTCTCTAATGCTCCTACCACTTTCATGAGACTTACGCACTATGTTCTCAATGAATTTTTTGGGAAGATATATAGTAGTATATTTTAATGAAATTCTACTATATAGTGTGGATGTACTAACACACTTGAAGCACCTTCAAGAACTATTTGAATTACTTAGGATAGTGAAGCTTTAAGGGAATCTCAATAAGTGTTCCTTTGTGCAAGAAAATGTTTGCTTCGTTGGCTTCATCATAACTAAGCATGACGTGGAAGTGAATGATTCAAAGATTGAGGGCATTAGAGATTTGCCAACTCCAAAGCGTGTCTGGGAAATGAGAATTTTCCATGAAGTATGTAACACCCAAATTTTTGTTCCTAAAATATTATGTACAAATACTTAATCATTTTAAAGTATATTTTGGATGAGGTTTTTAAAGAACGGGTAAATGACTGAAATAACAAGAAGAGATTGAAATGATAAGAAGAGAAAGTTATGTGGGTGAAATTTGAACTAAACAAAGTGGAAAGGTTCAAGTGAAATTTCAAAATTTATTTAACCTAAACTCTCTCTCTCTTCTTCTTCATCACATTAATGCAGCCACTCCCACTCTTCCATTGGCCATTTCTCCTCCACATTGAAGTTTCTCTTCCAAAAGTTTAAGGTAAGGAAACCTTGGTTTATAAGTTGGATAGGGTAGTTGACTATTATGAGTTTTGAATGGAAATTTGTGATGGGTTTGTTTTCATCAAAAATTCTGAAAACTCCT
Organism: Begonia peltatifolia; assembly: GCA_022433055.1. Classification (NCBI taxonomy): domain Eukaryota; kingdom Viridiplantae; phylum Streptophyta; class Magnoliopsida; order Cucurbitales; family Begoniaceae; genus Begonia; species Begonia peltatifolia. The sequence goes on from CM039522.1 coordinate 4,963,038, forward strand.
ATCCGTTTTCTTTCTGTCCGATAGTTTAAACATGTTATATGAGAATTTGATGGAATTGGATTGATGGATAATTGATAGAAATGCATGTTTGACGCAAAAATTAGAATTTTTTTAGAAAAATCGGCAACACACAGGGCAGTCCGCAATTTTAAATTTTTGGCCCTAATTCCAATTTGGTTTTTATAAATGGTCAATGCTATGATACATTAGACATCTTAAGGAAACTTTTGCCTTTGGAATCAAGTCGTTCTGACGTTTGTAGAAAAGGTTATGAAATTTCGAAGTTTGCTCAATGTTATAGGCTAAATTCAAAAAATTTGGGACTAACTTCTGTGCATGGTTTGGTTTTGACAAATTTGGCTAAGATGTTGATGTTGGTTTGTTAAATAGATCTTACCATGAGACATTAGGTATCTTAAGGATTTTATAGGCTTTTGAATCATTGAATAAAGATATGTATACCAATTGCTATGAATTGTTGAAGTTGGGACAAATTTTGGCCCATTTCAGGTTTCAATGAGTCATGCATGAATTGTTTGATATTTTGGATTTCTTTAATTGGGAATTGAGAATATGTTAGAATGGATGAGTTGAGGGCTTTTGAGATTAAGGACACCTCGATTTGAATATTGGTATGAGTAAAATATTATGTGTGTGATTGACTTGTAAATCTAATTAGAAGTGATTCAATTTGATATGGTTTATGTTGAAATTACTTAGTTGGATACTTAAATTGATGGATTAAGCTTTGAATTAGTTATGGATTTGAGATATATGCTTGTATATGGTTGCATTGAACTGAATGAACTTAAGAATTATGTTTTGGAATTATGTGATTGTCTTGTTTTATGGAAGGTGTTAATATGGATGTTTATGATATTTAGGTTTTCAGGTTTTATGGTTAAGATTACGGATTGAGATAAGTTTGCTAAGGACGCTAGGTAAGTAGAGTATGCATATTGTCTTCGGGCTTACATCACGGAATAGTAGGGTATATTGCATGTTTATTGTATATTGTGTATGTCATTCATCATGTTTTGAAAAGAATACGAAAATCAATTTACATGAGTTTTACGAAACGGTATGCTATGATACGAAACGAGAACAAAACTAACAGTTATGATTCTTTTAGAGAAGTCATTCGCCCTTAAAATGAGTATGAGAATGTGAAGATTTGGGAAAAACGATCCACCTCCCATCTAGTATGAGGATAAGATCAGCTAATAGAAACTCATTGAGTAGATTCTTTGAGTGAAGTAATTCACCCCTCAAATGAACATGAGAATTGATGATTTGGGAAAACTAATATGCTTCCCATCTAGTATGTGGATCAGACTATGTAACGAAACAAGAACGAAATGTGAATGTAGAAACTTCATATTTAGGATTCATGAATTGTTTTTATTTGATTCCATAGATTACTCTACTTACTTAACATTAAGCTAATACATGAATTATGTGACGAGATAGTTAGTGAGTTTACAGACCAAGCTTAAGACCAAGAGGCAGTTTGAGGAGTACGTTTATGCGACGATCAGGCCATCTGTTAGGGCGATTCAACTATGGAGCGTACTATGGGTATAATTTTTTAGTCATTTTGATGTATAGTTAGATTTTAAATGCTAATTTTGAGTCGTCTTGATGTATAAACATATTTTGAAGTTAATTGGGGAAAATACATGTCTTTAAGTTTCAATTATTTAAACGTATGTTGTCCGTTTTTTTAAAGTGGTAAATTTTCAGTTAAGGTTACTGGTATAAAGTGTTGATCTGTATGCATAGGTGTCGACTAAACTAGGTAAATGTCGACTGCGAGGTCAACCTACGAAGACAGAACCAAACTAAGTGTCGACCTGTATGTGTAGGTGTCGACTAGTTAGTGTAAAAGTGGTAAAAGTGTCAACCACAAGGTTCAACCGGTGTAAACAGAGAGGATTGAGGTGTCGACCTGTGGAAACAGGTGTTGACCTGTTAGTAAAGAGAACATAGAGGCGTCAAGCGCAGGTTCGACCGGCGCAAATAGAGAGGATCAGGGTGTCGACCTGTGCAAACAGAGACAAACGAGGTGTCGACCCTTTGCGCAGAATGGGTCAAGTGTCAACCAAAGATTATAAAGGTCAACTGGGATCCCTTTTATTGTTTTAAAACTTAAAATTTGCTTAGTTTTTCATATAATGAGCCCTCCACGCAAGAGTTGTCTTTCGCTACAAAGATTTAAATGTTTTAAACGATGACGTCTTAAGGCGATGAATAGATTTTAAACATTTCTTTTATTTTTTTTATACAAGTATGTAGTCGAGTGTCGATTCTGGGTTTAGACAACTCGGATCGATATGAGTTAGTAGTTCAAATCAGCGAACCAAGTTTAGATAACTAGGGGTGCCACAAAGTAGCTTCCTTCTATAGGAGGTTTATTCAAAATTTCAATTCTATCATGGCTCCTATCACGGATTTCACGAAGCAAGAAAAAGAATTTCAAACATGTCATCAAAGCTTTGAGACAATCGAGGAGAGACTTTGCAATGCTCCCATTCTTATGCTACCTGATTTTAAAAAGGTCTTTGAAGTGGATTGTGATGCATCAAATTTGGGGTTAGTGCTATCCTCATGCAAGAAGGAAAACCTATTGCTTATTTTAGTGAGAACTCAAAGGGGTAGTCTTTAATTATTTGACTTACAATAAAGAAATTCTTATCTTCATTAGAACTTTTGAAGTGTGGCAATTCTACTTGCTTTCAAAGAAGTTTATTATTCACACAGATCATCAAGCTCTCAAGCATAGTAAATGTAACACCCAAAAATTACCGTTAAACAAATTTTGAAATTTTGTAATTGTAATTGGCAGAATTTTAGTCGCAATCGAGAGTGGAGAATTTTTATCATTAAGTAAAGGATTATTTTGAGGCTAATGGAGAAGAGAAGGCTTTAAGAATCCAACTGGAATCGAATCGAATAGTAGATTTATTAAACAGTTAAGGGTTGAAGGCGAAATAGTAATTAGGATTAATTATATTAAATTATATAATATAATTTGTAAAGAAAAGAGAGAGGAGGCAGAGAACACCCCTCTCTCTGTTCTTCTCCTTCTCCTACGTGAGGAAGCTCTCCTCCTCTGCAAGTTGTTCTTCTCCAACGACGACGATCAACTGTTCCTTTGTCAACCTTCAGATTTTCGGTAAATTCTAGTTAGTAGATAGTTAGTGTTTTAGTTGTTTTGAGTGTTAAAAATGAAGTTAGTGAGAGTATTGGGTAGTTTGAGTGAAAACCTATGAGGGAACTGTGGGAAATTGAAGTTAGAATTGATTTCTATCTGTATGTTGGTGTTTGAGCCAAAAGTAGGAGTAGATTACGGGATTTTGTGGGAAAGACTGAGCTGTTGGATAGCCGAATGCTCGATTTGTGGAACGGTTTCTGTTCGGCCACATTCGGTCAAGCTATAGGTGTTGGATTAGGAATTTGTTTAGACCATTAGAAATTAGACGTCCTTAGAAGTTCGTAGCATTTCGAATCGTCCAAATTGGACGCGTATTGGATAAGTTATGCAATTTTGAATTTGGTAAGAAATTGTGTAGGATTTTGGGATTCGTTAGAGTAGTTGTTAAGAGTGTTGTTTTCCTTTAGAGTTTTATGAGTTGGATGGAGAAGAATTAATAGGTGTGTGTTTTATAGGTTCTCCAGTTAGCGAGTCGTATACGGAGTACGAATTACTACGACGTCAGGTAAGTAGTGTAGTAGAGCAGTAGGTGTTTTGCCTTCAGGCCTACATCACAGTTCGGTAGAGTGATTATGCATCATGATTTTCAAATTCGAGAACAAAACAAAAATGAATTTCCATGTTTTTAAGGAATGAAACAGTAGGATGAGATGAGATGAACGAAATGAGAAGATACGTAAGAAGATAATAAAGGTAGGGTTGAGTGGTCTTGTCCCCAAAGGTGGACTGCGAGGTGTATCACTCTTGGCTGCTTTACGTGGTGGCCTTGTCCCGAGAGATGGACCGCGAGGTGTGTCACTTTACTATATTAGGGTTGGCCTTGTCCCAATAGGTGGACCGCGAGGTGTGTCATCTCGATCTAGCACGTAAAGAAGAACTCAGTATTAAGAAGATAAAGAAGATGTAAGAAAAAAACCAAAATTAAAGTACAGACGAAACTGTAGAAACTATATATGTTAGGATGTGTTTGTTTACAGTGTTATGTTTTTATGCATTACTTACTTAGCATTAGGCTAATAAATGAGTTTTGTGATATAGGTAATGAGGCAGTAATTTGTGAGCATTCAGACCAAGCCCAGGACTAAGAGGCAATTGGAGGAGTGCGCATGTGGACGATCCGGCCGGTTGTTAGGGCGTTTTGACCAGGGTGGGCGCGTGTAAGGTTTTTGTGTTGTGACGGATCTTTTGAGTCATTTTGATGTACAAAGTTGATATTGAAAGTTGGTTGAGAAGGGTAGGTTGCTAGTTTTAAACGTATAGTCGAAACTCGGTTATTTTTGGAAAGTTTAAGATTCTTATGCAAATTCTGGGAAGGAAGTGTCGACCGATAGGCTTAGTGGTCGACCAAACTTGGCAAGTGTCGACCCCAAGGTTCGACCGATAGAAACAGAGAGGATGAAGGTGTCGACCTGTGAATACAGGTGTCGATCGCTCTCTTAATGAGCGTAGAAGTGTCGACCACGGGGTTTGACCGGTGCAGGCAGAGAAGATTCGAGTGTCAACCTATGTTCACAAGTGTCGACCGGTTAGCATGCTAAGCAGAGAGGTGTCGACCGCTAGGGTCCACCAATGAAAATAGAGGCAAATGAAATATCGACCGGTGCATACAAGGGTCGACTGAAAATGTCTTTTAATGTTTTAAAACCTTGAAATTTTATTTAAACTGATTTTAATCAAAGTCTTCTGCTGCGACGTTTTTAAACGTTTTCAAAGGTGTCATTGTAAGTCGAGGAACGAGAGTTCGAAATTTTTACGAACTTTACTCGAGTATATTTGAGTGAATAGCAGTAGTGAGCGTACCGAAAACCATTTGGGTTTTCAGAACGCTACAGTTGTGGTATTAGAGCAATGAATAGTAGTAGTTAGCGTACCGGGAACCGTGATGACTTTCGAGACGCTATAGTTGTGGTATCAGAGCAGTGAGTAGTAGTAGTTAGCGTACCGGGAACTGTGATGGTTTTCGGGGTGCTACAGTAAAAGTTTCAAAAATTTTAATAGAAGACGTGCAAAATTGGTAGAATTTCTTGAGTGCTACCCGTATGTGATTAAATACAAGCAAAAGGAAACTAATGTGGTGGTCGATGCATAATCTCAAAGGTATGTACTCTTAACTGAATTGAGTACTAAACTTTCTGGTTTTGAATATATTAAAGGAGCATATGACGAGGACAAAGATTTCAACCATTGGTGCAACTAATGAACCTCAAAGGTCGAGTATAGTTATTATATTATGGATGGATATCTTTTCAATGGTGGAAGGCTTTGCATACAAATTTGTAGACTTTGATAAACTTTTGGTGAAAGAGGCACATGGTGTAGAATTAATAAGCCATTTTGGAGAGAAGAAAACCTATGAGGCCATCAAAGAGCTATTTTTGCCCCACCAACTTAAAGATGTGCATAGGATAGTATAAGGATGCATCATATGCAAGTAAAACAAGAGCCAAGTACTTCTTCCAAGACTTCACTTGTCATTGCAGATTCAAAGTGAACTTTGGGTGAAGGGTAATATGAATTTTGTGTTGGGACTTCCCTTTACAATTATAGAAAAAGAATCTATTATGGTTGTGGATAGATTTTCAAAGTTTACACATTTTATTGCTTATTCAAAAAGAGATGATTCCAACGAAATAACTTAATTGTTCTTCAAAGAAATTTTTCATAAGCATGGATTGCCTATACTATTGGATATAGACACTAAGTTTTTAAATTCTTTTTTAAGACATTTTGAAGAAGTTGGGAACCAAGCTTCTATTTAGCATCAGTTTTAATCCTCAAATTAATAGACAAAACTGAAGTGGTGAACCGCACCATAGGAGTATTGTTGAGAAGCATAGTAGGAAAAGAACTAGACGATTGAGATTTTCAACTCCCATCAAATTTGTTTACAATCGTATTGTACACAACACTACTCAAAAGAACCCTTTTGAGTTGGTTTATGGTTTCAACCCTCTCACTCTGATGGACCTCATTCCCTCACCACAATATGATATTGTCAATGTCAATGGGGCAAGCAAAGCCAAGCAAGTGAAGTCTATTAATGAAATGGTAAGGAAGAATATTAAAACGAAAGCAAACTGAGGGAGAAGGAAGGTTTTTTCAAGTAATAAGATTTAGTTAGGCTCCATTTGAGGAAGGAGAGATTTGCAAAGCAAAGAAAGTCTAAACTCAAGAATAGAGTCGATGGTCCTTTGAAAATTTTAGAGAGGATTACAACAATGTGTACAAGCTTCAACTCTGGGGGGAGTATGAGGTTTCGACCACTTTCAATGTGCAAGATTTGTCTTCATATCTTACAGAAGAAGTAGCGGAGTCAAAGGTCAATCTAAATAATCCTCGATTACATGGAGAGCATGATGTGCTAAGGGGGTTTCTCAAGAGATCTCAAGCCAAGAGGCTTACTAACTTATTTGTTTATTTTGGATGAACATCATTCTTCAATAACTCGGAGGAAACCATTAATGCAAAAGTCAAAGATATGCCAATTCATGCTGGCATATTAAGTAAAAAACAAAGGCAACAATACATATCATTAATTCAACCATGAAAGGAGGAGCCAAAGCCCTAGCCTAGACATTAGGCTTAAGTGGATAGTCACCTGCATTTTGTAGTCCATATATTATGTTAAGTATGGTTTTGATGTAATATTTAGTAGAAGGACACATTTTGGGATTGAAAAGTCAACATTACCCAAAATAGGTAAGCTTAGGTACTCAGCTTTATGCATAGCTGATTAATTGTGTTCTTTTTTGTTAGCTTTGCATGTTATACATCCTCTTTTGTTATTGTAATCCCAATTTTTCCTTGAAAGAGATATTTAAGCCATACTTAAGGTTTATAGCAGTAGCTAACGAACACTTTTGAAATTTGAATTTTAACTTGAGAGCATTCTCTCATCAAGTGTCGCGCCTCCTCTTAGTGAGTGACATTTGAGTGTGAGTGAGATCTTGATTCCACTTTTTGTGTGTGCAACTGGACTCCAATATCATTATCCCTTTCTTCTCACTCTTCTCTTGAGGTGGAAACTTCAGAAAGAAGATAAGGATTCTCGTGAAGCACGTTTGAGGACATTTTATCAAGGAAATCCAAAGTAACAAATAAGCACAGCCATAACACCTCTATGAAATAACTAGCTCATGCCGAGAATAGCATCATACCCGTTCATGACAATTATGATGAGGTTGGCATATAATTGATAATTATTTGCAAACTTATATCACACTCTTTCAATATACCCTTTGCATTTAATCAGTCTCCAAAGGGCAACTTCACACTATATGCATATTCAAACATTTTAGATAAACAATTCAATGTATAGCAAAAGATAGATACTATAAACGAGTGTGTAGCTCCAGAATCAATCAATGTGTAAGCAAGTATGCCATTAATAAAAATTGTAACAACACCACGATAGGTTGCTCGTCGTCCTCATTCTCGATAAGGACTAAGATCATTGGTGCAACTTTCCTTTACTCTCTCACTAAAGTTGGACAATCTCTAGCCATATGAATTAATTCTTTGCATTTAAAACACTATTCTACGCCAGCTCTGCACTCGCCAAAGTGATTCTTCTTGCACTTGAGATATTGATTAGGTTATAGTATTGTGACATTTGCTTTAGCAATAGTTGGCTAATTTTGACAACTTTTATATTTTCTCTGTAGTTCACCATCATCAAAAGGCTTTTTAACACCTCTTACATCAGGTTGCTATTCCTTTTTTTGTTGACATTGATTCTCCTTCTCGAAATTTCATCTTTGATTCAATTTTCTTGGCAACTTGGAAGTCAACCTTTTTTTATTTCAAGTGTTTTTGACATGATCTTTGCATACATCTTGAGTACCATATATTTTCATGGCTCTATATATTTCCACCTTCAGAGTTGACATGCCACCAAAATGGAATAAATGGCTAACCATGGAAAAAGCAGATTCCTAGATCAGCAATGAGCGCTGTCTTACAATTATATCTTGATCATAAAATGTTGTCTCCATATGAAATTGGGACAACAATATGTCTCACGTGTGAAGTGACCATCCAAAAATCACAAGCAACTTTCATGGAAATCAAAAGTTATGATGGCAATACCAAGGGTGGGTGGACCTCGAATTGCCTCTTGGCCAAGAATTTAGGATCGACTTGAGATGATGATATCTCAACCAATATAGGTCTTCTTAATAAGGTATGTAGACGTTATAAGGTATGTGGACAACGTCTTCCTCTGCAAGATAGGAAGACCTCCTCCAAAAATTGTAACCAAAATCGTTGGATGAAGAAGTTGTGGTTGAAGGAATACAAGGTGGTCTAAATAATCATTGAAGTTGTGACTATTGACTCCTATGGCTCCCTTATAGGAGGAAGATCTCCAACTTGGTTGTTGAGAGTTTAATGTAGCCTTGTGATGAGTTCACCATCAAGGAAAGGGTTGATAAAGCTACTCTCTTAGGAGAACTAGATCAAGCTTACAAAGAACTAGCTCAACATTTTTACACTCAACAATCGGATGCTAAAATCGAATGGTTTGTACTTGAATGGAAAGTGTTTCAAAAATGATGATTTACATGACACCGATAAATAGTACCTCATGTTTTGGTCGATTGCTAATCGACATGAGATTCGTCAAACGTCGTCACCAAGTATTTCTATTGATCGGTCTTGTCATTTAGGACTGAGGCAGACATCCAATAGCTTTGATATGCATTATCCTGATGATGTCTTATATTATATCATAAAAATGGACAATCAAACCTATGTCTTCATTTAATAAAAGTCCAAATAGATGAATAGGGTTTCAAATAATGAGAGGTATGTAAAAAATAGGTTTGATCACACCTATTCCTAATTCTAAATGGAATGTAAGGGCGTAAGGATCCGTATGTAAACATAGTATCTATTTAAATATGCTCGATGACCACTTCCCATAATTAGAATGTATAGAATATAACCTAGCCCTATTCTGGTATGGAATGAACGTATAATCATGGAATCAACTCGATCTCGCAGGGATGAAGAAGTTGTGGTTGAAGGAATACAAGCTGGTCCGAATAATCATTGAAGTTGTGACTATTGACTCCTATGGCTCCCTTACAGGAGAAAGCTCTCCAATTGGGTTGTTGAAAGTTTAATATAGTCTTGTTAAGGAGTTCACCACCCAAGGAAAAGGGTGATAAAGCTACTTTGTTAGGAGAATTAGATCAAGCTTACAAAGAACTAGCTCAAAATTTTTACACTTAACAATTGGATGCTAACAACCGAATGTTTGTACTTGACTGGAAAGTGTTCTAAAAATGATTTTTTACATGACAACAATATCAGTCGATTGCTAATCAACATAGGATTCATCAAACTTCGTAACTAGTTAGCCACAACTCAAACTTGTTGACTGCTAAATGGCAAACGTCTTCACCGATAGACATCTACTGTATCTCTAGTCGACTGCTCAACAAAATTTCTCGGGTGCTACATTAGATAGACATTTGGCATGTTTAGATGAACTTGTTTATCTTAAATATGTAATGTGATTTTTAGGCATTGATTCATGCATTATGAGACCTAACAAAAGATAATAACATGATCTTGATGTGTACTTACATTAACATGATGAATTGGTATGGACATGACCTAGTATTCTCTATTCATGGATCATGATGGCATGGTAAGCATATGGATTACAATTTTGTTAACATGTGTCCAAATATATTTCCTTGGTATACTAAAGAGATGCACGTTGGTTGACCCTAGGGGCCAATGTGAATGTAACCTTTGTATTTGAGTGATGCAGATTTTGTTGCATTATTATTTAGGTTGGTTCCAATCCATCATGCTGGAAGGTGCACAATAGTAAACATTAGAATCAAGTGTTGTTATCTTCCCTATTTGCCTATCAATTACAATATTGTGAGTGTAGTGTCTTCTTGTAATAACCCGGGAATTTCGAATTTTATATTTTTATTTTTGGAATTTTTAGTTTAATTCCGGTCGGAGTTTTGAGAAATATTTCAACGGGAAAGATTTGAATTGTAAGACTCGGAGCCTACTTTTGCGAAGTTTTTCAGAATTTAAAGTCGGGAAGTCGAGAAAGTTACGAAATTTCGGACGATTGAAGCGCGTGAGGGCAATTTGGTAATTTGTATTTTTATTATTTTAAAAAAAAAAATATACAAACCAGCCGAATGGCTTCGGGAAGAAGCCATTCGGCTGGTTTTGTGCGAGCAACCGAGAGCGCCGAGAGCTAGCGCGCAGGGGAGAGTGGTCGTGTGCGGAGCTGTGATCGACGGCCGGCGAGCGTGAGTGCAAGGTGCGGGTTGCGAACAGGTGCTGCTGTCCTGACGAACCGAAGCCATTCGGTTTCACCAGCTTGAATTCCCGAGAGAGCCGAGAGTGAGACGCGGGAGAGGGGAGGAAAATCCTCGAGTTTCGATTCTTCGGCAGACGCGAGTGGGCGTTGGGGAGACTGCCGGGACT
>CM039522.1:4973725-5075961 GCA_022433055.1 Begonia peltatifolia
GTGGGGACGTGAGTGCTTGGGACCGGACTGGGTAGTTCGTGGGGAGCATGGGGTTCTTTCCTAGGATTTCAAGTCTTACCGTTTTAACTCAAATTGTTTTAAATGGTTTTCTTTTTCGCTGCGTAGTTTTATGTTGAGGACTTCGTGTTTCCTCTTCGGGACGCGAGTTGTTTTTTTTTAATCGAGTCGAAAAATTTTCATACTCACAAATGTGCTTACGAAAATGATATGAAAACGAAAGGGGTATTGAATTGAGTTAGTTGTGTCAAGTGTTATTGTGTGTGTGTAGTGTGTAGATGCACTGTAGCGCACCGGGGACGTGTGTGTTCTCGGGGTGTTACACTTCTAGTGGTTACAGTACAAAATTATTTACTTTGGGCTTAAGCCCATACAATTTTGTTTTTGTAGTTAGCCCAAAACATGTTGTATTTTGTAGGGAGGGAACCTTACTTATAAACTATGCATTGATCACCGCCACTGATATGGGCTGGCTCTTCACACAAGGTCTTCTTTTCGGTAGATTGTCACAGTTTCCCTCCACCTATCAAAGACCTGATATATATTTCCTACTCTCCTAAACGATATGGGATAGTACACCCCCACTAGTATGAGTTGGGCTTGACATGACCCAGAGGTGGACTTAGACAAAAATGTTGGGCCGAGCAACTCGATCCTTGAAGAGAACTCGACCCGCCAATGCAAAACTAGGTTTATAGCAAAAGATTTGAATTTAAATTGAATTGCAACCCACTAAGAAAGGGCTGAAGTCCACACAATGATAACATAAAAATAAGATAGTGCAAAACTCAAATAATCCAAATAAATGTTGTGCAGAAAATTATGTATCAAACGCCAAAAATTTTATACAAACTAGAGATAAGAAAATAAATGAACAAAAATTCAACACTAAGGAAAAGATAATCACTTGAAAGATAAAGAGGAAACAAATGAAGGGGGAATACTCCTTGGTGATTAACTTCATCATCATTCTCCATGATTCTAACTTGGAAAAAGGAAGGGTTTTTAGGGGTGAGCAACAAACTCTTTAGCGAACCTTATACTATATTCAAATGTATGTGAAAACTAGTTTTATACTTTTCTCATAAAATCATGAGGCAGTTATGAAATGCAATATATGAGTTTACATTCAAAATCATTTTCTTTTCATTCAAAACAAGCTCCACTACTCAAGGATTTACAAATCCTCAAATCATTTATACTATTTTAAAACTAGCTCAATAAGTCATGAGTGGAGAAAATTTGAAAACTTTGCATATACGTGGGTGACTATAAATAAACTATGGTGCCACCATTTTCATTAGAAAGTAGTTCTAGTGAAAAAATGAGGGTTACTAAAGGAACCCTCCAACACACTAGAAGAGAAAATAGGCAAGTCTGAAAACAAAGCAACACCTCATGAGTCAAAGAATGAAAAATGATGGTGATCCAAAAATCTAACAGCATCACCCAGGTGGCAGGTTGATTAGTTCGTACGATATTGTCTTCTTTACTTTATGAAAGACAAACACCTTATTGAACTCGTTTAATAGCAATTCTATTTAATATAAATCGATATGAAAATATTAATATTTGCACAATTCAATATATTTCTTAACTCTATTTCCTATCACTTACAATAACATTATAGTATTTATTTATATCTTCCAACACTGAATAAATTAAATGTTAAAATCATATTGAATTTTTAATGCAATAACCTTGACAAGCTAACAAAAGAAACATAGATTGGTACTTTCAATTTTTACCACTTACAAATTTAGTTCATAATAGAAAAAAGAAAATAAAAAATATTTAAAAAATAATTTATGATGAAATTTAGAAAAGAAAATAGAAAATTCTTCCATGGTTCCCAAACAAGGATCACCTTCTTCTTGATACTTCTTTTCCTAATTCTCCTCGTGACTTTTCATCTTGGAATCTGTGCGTCAAGGGCTTCTCTTTCTTTGCCCTTTGAAGCCCTATTTGTCTATATCCAACCTTTTTTTCTTTTCATGCTGCTGGTTTCAAATCCGCATTCTCTCACTTCAAATCTTCTCATTTTAAATTCTAAAAAATGTTCGTTTCCTTCAAGTCCTCTTCCATCCATATTTTTCAATTTTATAAAGAGTCATTTACTTCTCTCTATCCTATTTAACTTGAATTTGAAAATCAAATTAGATTCATATTTTACTCCATTTGATATTCTTTCTTTAGAATATTTCTTTTTTTGTGCTTCATTGTAGTCCTTTTTTTTATTCTCTAGGATCCTCTTGCCTTATAAGTTATTTAGCATCAATTTGTAATAAATATAAATTTTGAATGAATATCTTCTTAAAAAGATAAAACACATATATTTTATACAAATATGATGTTGTGTGCAATGTTGTAGCATTATGTAACAAAATATGATTAGCTTATTTAATTAATTATTGATTTTCAACAACAATACTTAATATACCATGTAATAACTACTCTTTTCCAAGAGTTAACATTGGTGACCAAAGCAACAACCACCTATGAATCAAAAAAATTGTTAGCAATCCGAAGACCAAGATTGGTACCACCTGCAAAATCATATCAATAATTACTATAACACCAAAAAATCTTATTATATAATTTATTAGATATATGTATGTATTTGTGTTTAAGTTTTTAACGATAACAAACAGTAAATGAAAAAATAAGGAGTTAAAAATAGAGAGTTGATAAATTATTAAGGGTTAAACAAGACTAGTAAATGAAGAAAAAATTATTTAGGAGTTGATTCTTAAAAGATAATTTAGGCCAAAAATCCGTGGAATAAATGTGAAAGTCCGAATGAGAGTCATCAATTCTTAGGATTTAAAGAAACAAGGTAAAATATGTCCATTAATGATTGGGAAGAAAGAAAAGATTGTGAAGGTAGACAACATGGTTGATGACTCCTCATGCTTAAGCTTTACACCTCAACCTTTTATCTGTCACTTAGCCACCTGAACCTTTAATCTCTCATCTAGCCAAAACATATCTAAGGATAATTCTCTTTGCGAAGGAAGAGCCACAAAATTCTATTCTTTCTTAATATTGTAAGAAGTTAAAGTGGAGCTACTTTTTGGAGTTAAAGGAATTTAAGAATTTAAGTGCATATAATAGGGTGTAGGGTGTTTGGTGCACTTTATGTTATGTTAAAGAAGAGGAAACCCATGAAGTTGAGATCTTCTATATGAGTTTTTGTATTAAAAAGGTACATGTTTATGTTCTAAGATCATAGTTAGGGTTTTGGAGGGAATTAAATATTAAATTACACATGTTTGGTGCACCTAATGCTAAGTTGTTCAAAACCGTGAAATTCTAGATAGTTTTGGATTTTGGATTATTAACCTATTTTAACAGTTTGTAATTGTTAAAACCTTTTACCATGTTAAAGTAGACATCTTAAGAAAACTATGGACTTTGGAATTGAAGAAATTGGATATGTATACAATGAAATATGAGGTTTTGAAGTTGATACAAAACAGTGAACTATATTCCGAAATTCTGATTCATTAATAGTTAAATTGCTACATTATGTTCAAAGCAAATGTGGTGGAGTATTTATACTTAGTTTATGTGTAAGAATATACCTTCTTAGGGAATCATTGGTTATGAAATTTACATAAATTGGATAAATATAGTATATGGATTGTGAATGCATAAAAAAAAATATGGTGCATTATAAAGCTAATGGTGAAGTAGATATTTTATAGGTTCATCAGGTCCCAAAGGATTGAACAAGTTGCTATAATTGTGTTTGGTTCAAAGTAAGTAATGTAGTGTGTGTTTGGTCTGTAGCGACCCGAAAACTGACTCGTCGATTTCTGGTCCCCTCACTACTACCACTCATATAACTATGCTCAGAAAATTCAAGTAAAAATTTAAAACTTTTGTTCCTTGACTTAAAACGTCATTTTGAAAACATTTAAAAACGTTGCAGCGCAAGACTGGGGTTAAAATCAGTTGGAATAAAATTCAAATTTTCTAAACATAAAAAAATCACCTTCGATCGACCCCGGTAAATAACGGGCGACACTTCCATCAATTTTTTTTCACTATAGATCGACACTTACATGTATTGGTCGACACTACATTTCTCTCTGTCCACGTCGGTCAATCCCTGAGGTCGACACTTCTGCTTAATTTACACTACCGGTCGACACTTGGATGCACCGGTCGACACTTCATTTCTCTATGTCGGCGTCGGTCGATCCATGAGGTCGACACTTTCGCTTAATTTGCACTACCAGTCAACACTTGCATTTACTGGTCGACACCTTCTCCCTCTTTGTCCTAGTAGGTTGACACCTACAGAGTTTGGTCGACCCCTTTTCATACAGGTCGACACTCCGTACTCGTTTTACACTGAGCAGTCGACACTTTCGGGTACAGGTCGACACTTCCTTCACAAAATCTATTTTCAAAACCTTAAATCCTACAGAGAAACCACCGAAACTCGACTGAATGATAAAATAACAAAACGTACACTTCTCTATCAACTCAAAATCATTATTTACATAGAAAAGCGACTACTAAGGTTTGAAATCCATCTATACATCCACATGACTCCAATCGAGTCAAAACATCTCAAAACAACTCAAAATGATTTCGACTAAACTTGAATTCACTAACTCTCTCACATACCCCCGCCCTCGTTGAAACAGCCCAACAGTCGGCCGCACCGTCCACGAGTGCATTCCTCCAACCGTCTCCTAGTCTTGGGCACGCTCTGAGTACTGACCATCTATAGCGCCGTCACCTACATCACAGAAGTCATCTATTAGTTTAATGCTAAGTAAGTAATGCACAAAAACATAATACTATAAACAAACACATCTTAATATATACAGTTTCTACAATTTCGTCTCTACTTTCTTACATCTTCTTTATCTTCTTCCTATTGGTTTCTTCTTTACGAGCTAAATCAAGGTGACATACCTTGCGGTCCATCTCCCGGGACAAAGCCAACCTCGATCTAGTAATGTGACACACCTCGCGGTCCACCTCTAGGGAATTGGCCACTATGTAAAGCGGGAGAATAAGTGATACACCTCGCGGTCTATCTCTGGAGACAAGACCACTCAACTCCACCTTTATTATCTTCTCACGTATCTTTTCATTTCGTTCATCTCATCTCATCCTACTGTTTCGTTCCGTAAAAACATGAAAATTCATTTTCGTTTCGTTCTTGTATTTTAAAATTATGATGCATAGTCACGAAAGCATAACATAAAATAGACATATATGCATCCTAACGAACTGTGATGTAGGTCCGAAGGCAAAACACCTACTACACTACTTACCTGGCGTCATTAGCAATTCGTAACTCGAAATTCGTAGCTCGCTCGCTAAACTGGGGAACCTATAAAACCACACATTTATCAGCTTTATTTTCCTTTCATTTCATAAAACTCTAAAAGAAATCACAATTTTACATTTAATCTATCTAAACCCAAAATCCTACATAATTTCTGATCAAATTCATAATTACATAACTTATCCAATACTGGTTTGATTTGAACGATTCGAAATGCTACGGACTTCTGAGGACATCTAGTTTCTAACGGTCTAATTTAATTCCTAATCCAACACTTACAACTTGATCGAATGAGGTCAAATGAAAACCGTTCCGCGATCTGAGTATTCGGCTATCCAAATGCTCAAATTTTTCCATAAAATCTAGTAATCTACTCCTACTTCTAGCTTAAACATCAATGCACAGATAGAAATCACTATACATCTTCAAATCTCGTATCTCCCTCCTAGGTTTCACCGAAACTACCCTATACTCCATCTACTTTCACTTTTGTCGCTCAAAACAACTAAAGGACTAACTATTTACTCAAAAACGAACTCAAACTTACCGAAAATCTGAAGATTCACAAGAAACGGAGAGGATTAGCTGTAGCTAGAAGGGAGAACGTGCTAAAGAAGAGGGTTTCTCAGGTAGGGGAGGGAAAGAAAACGCAGAGGGAGGGGGCTTTCTGCCTCTTTCTCTATTTTCTTTATGTAAAATTATATTATTTGATATAATTAATCCTTATTATTATTTCACCCTCAACCGTTTAATAAATTTGTTATTCGGTTTGATTCTGGTTAGATTTAAAATCTTCTCTTCTCCATTAACCTCAAAATAATTTTTTTCCTAATAGTAGAAATTTTTCGCTCTCAATTCCAACCAAAACTCCTTCGGTTACAGTTACGTAAATCCAAAAATTAATTTTAGCGAAAAAATCCTGGGTGTTACATGGTCACTTGGCCTACATTACAAAGTGTTAGCATGATTATGGTTATTAATGGGTCAAATTGGAGATAGAAATGTATTTTATGGATGTGCTATGTTATAGATTTAAGTATTTGCTATTGTTATGTTATAATGTTGAATGATAAGTCTTTAATAGTAATATAGATAAATTGAAATGACTTGACATTGAGGATATGAAATGCTTAGGTTTTCATGTTTATACGTACTCTGCATGTATCATACATTACGTTTTACAAAAGTATCGAAAATAATTTATGCATATATTTTTATATGTAAGAAAGACTGAACGGTATGAATGTACGTGACTAATTATTGTGGGACGAGACTCTAGCTTGGCTGTCCCACATGAGGTGAACCAAATGGTACCTACTCTCCCCTAAACTAAATCAGTCCCAATGACTGGACTGTAAAGTGAAAGAAAACTGAAAATACATTGTTTTACAAATTGTATAACTATGGTAGTTTATATAAATTACTCATTACATATTACTTGCTGAGTATTAAACTAATTAGATAAATTTTGTGATGTAGGTTGTGAAATTGCTACCGAGAGTTATGAACACTAACTATATTGGAGGAGGCAATTGACGGAGCATGTTCATGGAAAACACTTATAAATGTTAGAGCGATTTTGACCTGTGAATGACTCTTTCAAATATTTTGATACGAAATATATATACTTGTTAACCTCCTACCAAATATCTATCATTGTCTCGTAATAATGCAAATTATATGTTATTCATACACGTCACAAAGCTAATGCATTAAAACTGAACGCAAGTGTATATGTAATTTTTCAATCATGCTATCTATATTCAACCACTGGGATCATGATTATTACTACAATCATGCTATCTAATTCACAATTAAATATGCATACGCCTACTACTAAAACCAATTATTGATTTTTTGGATTCCGCCACCCTTGCTTATTTTGAAAAATAGAGGATCATGGATTCGAACATATTAACAATAATATGAGCCGATAAATTATAAAAAAGTGAACAAGAGAAATTACCCTTGTAACGTACTTTGCAAATGTGCAAATCTTGTTGATTTGATAGCTTTAATCATGCCTTCTCAACACCTTGATACCTTCTTCATCTTTTCAATCAACATGTTGGCTTTACATACAAAATCTTTTATTTTTGGTAATGGGTTCTTAAGTGATGAGACGTTTCCTTTTGAATTTTGAGAATGATTCGTAAAATCCTATCCATCAAGAGACGATGTCAGAGGAAGAGTTTCCCCTTTTCTGAGACAAGCTTATGTTTTAAAAAATTTATATGAAACCATTTTTTCAATTTATAGATATACCACTTTTTGAATTTTGAACTCATATTGCAGCATGGAATACAAATTACAATGCGTTGTTGTAGCACACTTTCAATTTGTGGCGGAGTAGCAAAGAAAAGGCACAACAACACTACGACATTCGCTCAACTTTCAAAAATATGATTAGTGGATGGAGTATTTTCAACTATCAACACCCTTTCAAAGCCAATCTTATTTGATGAGATGTATCAGAAGGAATTAAAAAATTAAATTTTAATTTCACATAAACATTTTGATTACTGTTGCTAAAATGTATGAGGATTGGACAATTTTTTCATAATATATTTATTTTTAGTGTTAAAAATAATTAATTATACTTAACAAATCATATCATCATTCGCCTGATATACTTGAATAATGTTAAGAGGCAGCGAACAGATAGATGATTATATAATTTTAAGCTCTCTAATTTTCATTAATAAGTTAAAGTTCTATTATTAAAATTATAAAATATATTTAATAAAAAATAATGTCAATTGATATTGCTTATTACATATATATTAATTATATATATAGATTTGTAAAAGAACTATGTTTAATATTTGTCAACTCTCTTATTACATTTTTATGATTGACTACTATTATTTTTTAAATTAATAACAAATTCATGATATCTATGAATTAATGGGTTAATTTATCCATTAGCTATAAAAATAAATAAATAAATTTCAGTGTGCATCAAAATTAACATTCTAAACTACTATTTAATTTATTCCGAAAGGAAAATGTTCAATTTAAACCTTAATTTATGGGGTTACAGACAAATTCAACCTTAAACTATGTTTGTGTATAAATCAAACTTTATACTATTTCTAGATAACAAGTCAACTCTCGTTGTTACTCGTTGATAAATACAATCGTGGTTGCCACCATTTAAAATAAGGCAACCATGTTTTGCATGAGAACAACCGCATTTAAATGAAGGCGACCTTTGCAGTAGCCCGCATTTAGACAAAGTTGTCGTCGTTTTTATGTACAATCTGAAATTAGGACAAAACTGCAAAATTATGGCAATATGGAAATCGATCGGTAGGTTAATGATGTGTTCCAAAATTAGGGCACAACCGAGAAGCAATAGTTTGTGATCGATGAAGGGCTAGGTATTGGAGGTCATAATGTGCTGAAACTGCACAAAAAATTGCCGAAGAGAGAATGATATGTCTTAGAAGGCCATCACTCGATCACAAACCAAGACTCAAACATTATCAAACTTATTCACTAATAATCTTTATTCTTGTGCAGATATTGATGACTTTGAAGAACTCTTTGAAGATTTGGATTGGGAGCTGAGCACAATGGATATGGATCAATCATTGCACAGTCTAACTTGGGAACCAAAGATGGAAGCTCTTGAAGAGGGAATTTATCTTCCCTAAAAATCACTTTTGTGACCAAATAATTTTACTTTACTTATTTTGGCAAACTTTAGCCACACTTATAATTTTGTGGGCAAAAATTGACCTTATTATAATTTTAATTAATACATGCATAATTAAGCATTAGGGTTATATGAATGTTAGGTCAGATGATGGTTTGGAGTTGGTTCAAATCCTAAATGCATGGAAGAAGCTTCAGCCATGAAGAATTCTCTTCCACTTGGTGCCCATTTTAGAGTGGGGACCATTATCCCTTTTGGCCGAGTCATGTGCTGCCAAATGAAGATGCTTGTCGAACTTTCCCTTCTTGAACAAGGCCATGGATTGGTGACTTGGCTGCCCTCAACCTTTGGATCAAATGGAGCAACCCAATCTCGGCCATCCAAGGAAGCATGAAGACCACTTGAAGCTCAAGTTCGGTCTAGCCCTTCCAACGGCTCTTTGAAGTTTCAAACCACTCCAAACCCTTCAAACCATCTTAGGTCTATAAATACATAAATATTGTTATTTGTAAAAGGTTGTTGATGAATAAAATAGCCATTTTTGGGTAAGGAGAAACCCGAGAGGTTGGAAGCCACAAGGTGAGCCTCGTTGTGAGTTACACCCGAGAAGAGTTAGCCATCATTACCTCAAGGCCAAGATTTCTTGAAGGTTCTTATTACCACTCTTCTCTCCACTCTTTTGAGGTTGAAAAATAGTAGAAGGTTGTCAAACCTTTTGCCTTAAGTTGCCATTTCTTTCCTTGGAAAGAAGTGCATGCCGAGAGCCATAATATTTGCTCATCGGACAACCTTTGGTTTCTCTTGCACAAATTCACTTCAATGGTTATTTTTACTTGATAGTTTAAGGTGTTGGTCCTATATCCTAATATAAGAGACCCTTAAAATTTCATTAGATTTGAATCACGTTTGCACTTTCAACTTGCTGCCTTATTTTGAGATATCATTAGCCTAGCCGAGCCATTTTGGTGCTAACATCTTTGTGTGGGTAGAACACGGTATTTGTAGGCCATGAACGTGTCATGTGGTATCAGAGCCATAGTGGCTTCCCATGAGTGCTAGCTATTATTTTGCTTTGCATTTTCATTCCTATTTACATAGTTGCAAAGTGGTTTACATTTTGGGTTATTGGTTTCTACCAAAACCTCATCTTTTTAAGCTATAAAATCTATTTGTGTTGATACTTTGTTTGTCAATATCTTTACAGCACACTTTGATATTTTGCTTAGGTCGAAGCATAAAAGTTTCACTTAAAGAACTTGTCATTTGTGTGTTGTTTTGGTAGTTAACTCACTGAGTGTTCTATTTTTGCATAAACCGAGAAAGCATATGTTTAAGGCCAAAAATTTGTTATGTACTTGTTTTCTTGCACCAATCTGCTTGCTATATTATTGTGAAATATATGCACAAAATATTAACTTTTGCATAAAGAATTTTCTCATTTAAGAACTGAAAATCGAAAACAAAAACTGCACAAAACTGTTTTAGGTGTTTTTCAGCCAAACCAAGAATATGCTTGTTTTTGTGTCTAATGCTTGTTGTTTTTAAACATTGTAGTATGCATGTTAGGTCAACTAGGCTTAGGACAAAGTGTTAGTGATATGAAGCATGTGTAATTTGTGATGGAAAATGTATTTGAAAAACTCCTCTTTTTACTAAAACTCTACAACTAAGACATAGTCTAATTGAACATTTTCCTAAAACTTAAGTTAGAAATATGAAGACTAAGATAGTAAGAACACGCGAACCGAACCAAGAACCAAGTTAAAAACTGACCTGGGGTAAGGAGTAACGCCCCGAAAACCTACCCGTTTTTGGTACGTTCACTGCTCCGATACCATATCTTTAACGCCCCCGAGTCGTCCCCGGACCCAGGTCGCCAACTGTACACTTACTTGTTTCCTCGATATTTTCATACAAAATTTAAAACTTTTGGTTTGTCGACTCAAAACGACAATTTTGAAAACATTTTAGACAGCATCTCAGCGAAAACTCATTTAAAATTATTTTAAATAAACTTCCTCTTCATAAAATATAGAACTAAAGAGACCGGTCGACACTTGCAAACGTTGGTCGACACCTGGGTCGTCTCGAGTTTTTCATCGGTCGACACTGGCAAACGTTGGTCGACACCGCATTTCCTCGGGTCTTATCGTCGATCGACACTAAGAATCACCGGTCGACACTTCTAGTTTCAACTCAGAGAGTGGTCGACACCTGCTTTCACAGGTCAACACTTGGACCCTCTCTGCCCGCGCAGGTAGATCCCCACGGTCGATACTCTTACTGATTTTACACTAACCGGTCGACACCCACGGTCACCGGTCAACACCTCATTTCCCTCTGGTGGCACTGGTCGAACCCCGCAGTTGACACCCACCTTCCAATTTACACTGACCGGTCGACACCTATGGATTTCGGTCGACATTTTACACCACTAGCCTAAAAATAACAGCAACTCCAAAAGAAAACGAACAAGAAAACTTCCCCGAATTAAAATTACCGGTTGAAAATCCTGAATCGTTCATTTAAACTCTTTCAAATAGTTCAACATGTACTTATACATCAATCCCAACTATCAACACTCACATCCATCTATGCCTCAAAACCTATACACTCGACATAGACTTCACTAAAAACCTACTCCTAGAAACCTACCTCCCAGCATCACTCCACGGGTTGGGTCGCCGCGACAAACTCCACCTGCCAGCACACAGTTGTATGCCGCCAACTGCCTACTCATCCTGTCTAGGCTCTGGCAACTCACCTTCTGGAAACTCTGCACCTACAACACGGAACATACAACATAAACCTAACGCTCAGTATGCAGTGCAATATGAATCGTAAAACAACAATGCAATCCTATCACATGCAGTTTCTACGTTCTCGCTCATGTTATCACAATCAGTGCTGCATGGTACAGCTGCACCTTGGTGAGGCTGGACTCTCTTGCCACTTCACACCCTGGCACGTCCCCATCGTCCCGGTTTCTCCAGCAACGAGGCCCTCAATCTGTACTCACGCGTCACTCTACGCACCGCAACCAATCCAGGGTGAGGCTGGCGGCACTCGCCACACCACCCCCTGGCACGTCGCCATCGTCCCGGTTCCTCCAGCAAATTGCCCCACTTCGTTGCAGTTAAAGCACCGATTCTGTCGTGGCTTCTGACAATTTCTAGACATGTGGCCCGCCTCGCCACCATTATAGCATCGCTCTGCACCTCCCCTGCACTCACCGGGGTGACTCCTTAGGCACTTAGAGCATACCAGAAACTATCCTAGTCCCTGAGGTCGCTTGTTGCTCCCCTGACTGCTGGAGCTGTCACTGGAACTCTTCAGGCCATTTCGCTGAAATGACTCATCTCCGCTAGATTGTGGCGACAATTCCTTGAAATACCTCTTCGGCTAGTCCTTGGGCAGCTCTTTGTAACTGGGAAGCTTCATCCTAGCCTCCTCAATGTCCAACGCCTTTGCCACCACCTCCTCGTAAGGCACTCGTTTGGTTCCAACTATCCGCATACCCATGTATATGTCCGGCTTCGGGCCCTGTACAAATTGGTACACTTTGTTCTCGTTCAGGCTCACCAGATGACTAGCAAACCGAGATAGCGCCTCAAACTGTCTCACATATTCGGCCACTGTACCTGTTTGCCTCAACTTGGCAAACTCCACCATCGTCTAGGTTCTAATAGAGTGGCTAAAATACTTGCCGAAGAACGTTGTCTTAAATTCCTCCCAAGTCATGGCCTTCACATCAGTGGTCGCCTTCACTAAATCCCACCAAAATCAAGTGTCCTTGGCAAGGTGGAATGTAGCGCTGGATACCCTATCTTGATCGTCTAATTTGGCATAATCTAGCTTGTCTTCCATACTTCGAATCCACTCCTGAACAACGAGTGAGTCCGAAGACGATCCGTCGAACACTGGGGGTCTGAGCCTGTGCAACTTATCACCCCCACGATCCGTTGAAGTCTGGGCATTTGACTTGCCCTGGTCCTCCCTACTCATAAACCGCTCCAGCTGCTATGACTGGCGGTTGACCAACTCGGTAAGCTGTCTAACGGCGTCATCCATATCGCCTACAGCTCTACGCGTCTCTCAAACCATAACGCTAAACTTGTACACCACAACATCTAGTGAGTCTAAAACGAAACTACTAGGGCTCTAAGAAATACTTACAGTTGGTGGAGAACTCCCGTGGATCGTCTCGTGGTATTAGGAGATCCATCAAACGACGTCGACCCCGTGGCTCTTACACTCGTAACATACCCCTCTTCCCACTTATTAACCGTCCCCTCTACCTTTCCTCCAAGTGGTGTGAGAATTATGACAGACCCTCTTGCCTTCAAATCTCACCCCTCCTCTAAGGGTCCTGACATCCTCGTCAGCCACACTTCCGGTTGGATAAAAGCTCTGATACCATATCTGTAACGTCCTAAAAACCTACCCGTTTCCGGTACGTTCACTGCTCCGATATCACATCTTTAACGCCCTCGAGTCGTCCCCGGACCCGGGTCGCCAACCGTACAATTACTTGTTTCCTCGATAATTTCGTACAAAATTTAAAACTTTTGGTTCCTCGACTAAAAATGAAAATTTTGAAAACATTTTAGACAGCATCGCAGCGGAAAACTTATTTAAAATTGGTTTAAATAAACTTTCTCCTTTTAAAACATAGAACTAAAGAGACCGGTCAACACTTGCAAATGTCGGTCGACACCTGGATCGTCTCGAGTTTTTCATCGGTCGACATTGGCCAACGTCGGTCGACACTGCGTTTCCCAAAGGTCTTCTCGTCGGTCGACACTTCTACTTTCAACTCAGAGAGTGGTCCCCGCAGTTGACACTCTCACTGATTTCACTCTAACCGGATAACACCCACGGTCGTCGGTCGACACCTCATTTCCCTCTGCCCGCACTGGTCAAACCCCATGATCGACACCCACCTTCCGATTTACACTGACCGGTCCACCTATGGACTTTGGTCGACATTTTACACCAGCAGCCTAAAAATAATAGCAGCTCTAGAAAAAAACGAATAGGAAAACTTCCGCGAATTAAAACTACCAGTTGAAATTCCTGAATCGTTCATTTAAACTCTTTCAAATAGTTCAACATGTACCTAGACATCAATCCCAACTATCAACCCTCATATCTATCTATGCCTCAAAACCTATTCACTCGACATAGACATCACCAAAAACCTACTCCAAGAAACCTACCTCCCAGCATCACTCCACGAGTCTGGCCGCCGTGACAAACGCCACCTGCCGGCACACAGTTGTATGCCACCAACCGCCTACATATACTATCTAGGCTCTGACAACTCACCTCTTGGAAACTCTGCACCTATACCACGGAACACACAACATAAACCTAACGCTCAGTAAGCAGTGCAATATGAATAGTAAAACAACAATGCAGTCCTGTCACATGCAGTTTCTACGTTCTCGCTCATGTTATCACAACCAGTCCCGCATGGTACGGTCTCACCATGGTGATGCTAGACTCTCTCGCCACCTCACATCCTGGCACGTCGCCATCATCCCGGTTTCTCCAGCAACGAGGCCCTCATCTGTATCCACGCGTCACTCCACGCACCGCAACCAATCCAGGGTGAGGCTGGCCGCACTCGCCACACCACCTGCTGACAGGTCGCTATCGTCCCAGTTCCTCCAGCAACGAGGCCATAGTTGCACACCACCACACGCACACCGCAGCAGCCATCCCAGGGTGAGGCTGGACGCACTCGCCACACCGCACCCTAGCACGTCGCCACCGTCCTGGTTTCTCTAGCAACGGGGCCTAGCTGCCCACACACACATCATCCTTACCACCATGCCTCGCACTTCAAACTCGCATCTAAAATCATGCTCAAATTCATTTTCATTTCCATTTCAAAAACATAATGCATGTCAAACAATACACACGCACATCACAATCAATCATCACAAACCAAACGTTCCTCGGTGTATGCCCACCCGGGCAAAATACATGCATACACTACTTACCTGGCGTCCTAGTTTTCAGTGGTGTTCATTTCACCAAAAACTGCTCGACCTACAACAAAACCATCTTCCTGTCAAAATTAATCGCACTACTCTACTTGCGTACTAAAATCACCATACTAGCTCAATACTTCACGAGCTCGCCAAAATCGCTCACTAACCTATCTCGACTAAAAAACCAACCTAATGTCCGACGCACATAACTTTTGCGTCGGTCATCGGAATCACCAGATTCCAGCGGCCAAACGCTCCAATCATAACCTAGTTCAACACACCAAAAGAGTTTCTAAAATGAAAGTCCGTAATTAGGCCAAAAATTCATAGCCTGTTCCGTATTAACGCTTAAAATCCTACATTCTCGGTTCCTCGCTCAAATTCGTTCACTTCCTCAGTCATCCATCACATTTATCTTCAATAACCCACAACAATCAATATTACACTCAATAAAAACTCTAACCCTAAAACCCCAAATCTCTATCCACTAAATTTCTCCTCAACTCCAACATTAAACCAACACTGAACCATAAACTAGTTAAACTTACCTTGAACTGTTGAAATGGAGGAGAAAACCACAAACAAATCACCGGCGGAATGTCGCGGGAAGGAAAGGATCGAAGGGCTTTCGCGCGGGTAGAGAGAAAATAGAGGAGGAGAGGGTTTCTACGAATCCCTCTCCTATGAATACTTTCTACATTTTTAAAAAAATAATAATAATAACAATTACTCTTTCGTCCTTACACTTTAATCCTTTAGCCAAACGGCTATTTAGTCCGTTTCCAGTTAAATTTATAAAATTTTCTCCTCACCATTAGTCTCGAAATAATTCCCCACCTAACCTTACAAATTTTCCGCTCTTCATTCCGACCCGAATCCAGCTGTTTATTGTTCCAAAAACCTGAAAGTCAGCACTGCGAGAACACGGGGTGTTACATAAGGACCTTCCTCAAACCAAAAACTAAACCCATCAAGGAGAATGAAGTATGCAATGTCAAATAATTGGTTTACGTCGAGAGGTTAGCAACCTAGGACAACAACTAAGAGACATTAGATTAGACCACTCAAGAGAACCCTCCCAAGATACCACACCAAGGATGAGACGCGAGAACCCTAGAAGAACTGAATACTCAAGGAGAAAATATCATAAACGAGAACCTATGTTAGATGAAGAAAGACTTGAGCCATCTAGGAGATGGTACTAAAATTATGATCATTTTGATGATGTGTCATGCCCCCAAGAGCCCTCCCCAGGTTCCCGGGCTGTCCACAAGGCTAACCTACTTCTTTACCCATTTTACCCCAAATCTTATTTGAAAACATTTAGAAATATGTAGTAGAAATTAAAATTTTAAAACATTTGAAAACGTAACGATAAAATTATCTCGTGAAAACCGAGTGAGAAAGTGAGGACAAATTTTTTTTTTTTTAAAAAACCATCTCCGCTGGCCATTGGTCAGATGGCTCAGTCGTCAGCGTTAGAGCTAGCGCTGACCATTGGGATCTTGCGTGCACCAGGCTGCGCGCCACGCACACGCTACACCCCTTCGTCCCACACCACGTGCGCACTGACACCGCAAGCCTTGCCCGCTACCTGACGCTGCGAGTGCCACTCGCGCTTCACTATCAATGCCATGCCCTATCCCATGCACCGCACGCCCCACTCAAGTGCCGCACTCTGCGCCGCGCGGCCCGCGCGCCACCCTCGGCGCCGTGCAGGCTATACACAACGATGCTCGATGCGCGTGCGCATCACTCACGACGCCGTGCCACCGTCCACGCCAACAGACGCCAAGCGCCTTGCATGTAACGCCCAGAATTTCCATTAAATAATTTTTAAAATTTCATATCGGTAAACGACAGAGTTCTAGTAGGAATTAAGCGCGGAAAATTTAGCCGGTTAAGTAAAAGATTATTTTGGGGTTAATGGACAAAATGGATTTATAAGAATCTGACCGAAAACGAATCGAATAACAGATTTATTAAACGGTTAAGGGTTGAGGGTGATTTAGTAATTATGATTATTATTATTATTATTATTACAAAAAAATGAAAACATAAAACACCCTCGGGTGTCTGTTCTTCCCCTCCCCCGCATGAAATTACTTTCCCCTTTTTCTCTCCTCTGCATTCTCCCTTCCAGCCGATGCTGATCCTCTCCAATTCTCCGTCAACCTTCAGATTTACGGTAAGCTTTAGTTAGTTTTGAATGGATAATTAGTCATTTAGTCATTTTGAGCAATAAAACTAAGGTTAGAGAGTATTTGTTAGTTTTAGTAAAACTCTAGGTGGGAGGTATGAAATTTCAGGATTTAGTCGAGTGTTAGTCATGTATTGGTGTTTAAGTTGGAAGAAAGAGTAGATTATAGGTTTTATGAAAAGTATTGAGCGTTGGATAACCGAATAACTCGGGTTACGGAACAGTTTCCGTTCAGCCACATTTGGCCAAACTATAGTTGTTGGATTTGGAATTGGAATAGACTATTAGGAACTAGATGTCCTAAGGTATACGTAGTACTTTGAATCGTCCAAATCGGACGAGTATTGGATAAGTTATGTGTTTCCGAATTTGGTACGAAATTGTGTGACATTCGGACTTAGATAGATTAGGTGTTAAAGCTTTGATTTTCCTTTAGAGTTTTATGAATTGGAAGGAAAATAGAATTGATGAATGTGTAGTTTTATAGATTCTCCAGTTTAGTGAGCAGTCAACGAAATACGAGTTGCTAAGGACGCGAGGTAAGTAGTGTACTAGGTACTTTTGTCTTCGAGCCTACATCACAGATCGGTAGCTTGCATGCACGTTTATTTTATGTTATGTTTTAGTTGATTATGCATTAATTGTTTTAAAGTACGAGAACGAAACAAAAATGAATTTCCATGTTTTTACAAAGTGAAACAGTAGCATGTGATGAGACGAATGAAATGAGAAGATACATAAGAAGATAATAAAGGTGGGGTTGAATGGTCTTGTTCCCAGAGGTGGACTGCGAGATGTATCACTCTTCTCCCGCTTCACGTGGTGGCCTTGTCTCGAAAGGTGGACCGCGAGGTGTGCACTTTACTAGATTGGGGTTGGCCTTGTCCTGAGAGCTGGACCACGAGGTGTGTCACCTTGATCTAGCACGTAAAGAAGAACTCAGTAGTAAGAAGATAAAGAAGATATAAGAAAGAGACGAAAACAAAAGTAGAGACGAAACTGTAGAAATTGCATATGTTAGGATGTGTTTGCTATAGTATTATGTTTTTATACATTACTTACTTAGCATTAGGTTAATAGATGAGTTCTATGATGTAGGTGATGAAGCGATAGCTGGTGAGTACTCAGAGCGAGGCCATGATTAGAAGACAGTTGGAGGATGACGCACATGGACGATCCAGCCGGTTGTTAGGGCATTTTGACACGGTTCTCATAAGTACGGATTTAGGGTTTGAGTTGAAGTCATTTTGAATAATAAACTGATTTCAAATGTTTGGTAGTAGTTTTGATGTATATAGCGATTTGGAGTTGATTGGAAATTGCACGTTGTGTTATTTTTAGCGTTGAGTCGTAAGTTCAATTGTTTTTGGGAAAGTTTAAGGTTTCTAGTCAAATTTCTTCGAAAGAAGTGTCGATTGATACACTTAGTGGTCGACCAAACCAAGCAAGTGTCGACCGCGAGGGTCGACCTACGGAGACAGAGCCATATCAGGTGTCGACTAATGTGTGTAAGTGTCAATCGGTTAGTGTAAAGATGGTATGAGTGTCGGCCGTAAGGTTCAACTGATGGAAACAGAGAGCATGAAGGTGTCGACCTATGAAAAGAGGTGTCGACCGCTCTCTGTGGTGAGCGTAGAAGTGTCAACCACGGGATTCGACTGGTACAGGCGGAGAAGATTGGAGGGTCGACCTATGTTCACAGTTATCGACCGGTTAGCGTTATGAGCAGAGAGGTGTCGACCGCTGGGGTAGGCCGATGAAAACAGAGGCAAATGAAGTGTCGACCGGTGCTTACAGGGGCGACTAAAAATGTCTTTTAATGTTTTAAAAACTTGACATTTTATTTAAAATGATTTTAATCAAAGACTTCTGCTGTGACAAATTTTTAAACGTTTTTAAAATGCTCGTTTTAAGTTGATGAACGAAAGTTTTAAATTTTTACTTAAATTTTCCGAGCATATTCGTGCGTGGGTAGTAGTAGTAGAGGGAAAGTAGACTGAAAATCAGCGAGTCAGTTTTCAAATCGCTACAGAGATGATATTAGAGCAGTGAGTAGTAGTATTTAGTGTATCGGGAACCGTGAGAGTTTTTGGGTCGCTACAGAGATTGTGTCAAAGCTTTTACCCAATCGAAAGTGTGGCCGACGAGGATGTCGTGCTCCTTGGAGGTGGGGTGAGATTGTGAAGGCAAGAGGGTCTGTCACAATTCCCACACCGCTTGGGGGAAAGTAGAGGGGACAAGCAATCAGTAGTAGGAGGTGATGTTATGAGTGTTAGAGTCAATGGGTCAAACCGTTCAAATGATTGCCTTATAGCGCCGATCGCCGCACGACGTACTTCGACAACTGTAAGTGTTTAAGTTTAACTGTAGTTTTTAGATAAGTATGAGAGTAATTGGTTTTGTCCAGGAAGTTAGTCAAAATGTCTAGACGACCAGGACGCTCACGATTGCCGAGAGAGGCAGCTAACTCAAGGAGCGAGGATGATTCGTTGGCGATTAGTTAGTTAACGGAATTAGTGAACAGACAGTTCCGTCAGTTAGGAATATTATGGACAAAGAAGGACATGAAAATTGAAGCCCTAACCCGATTGACGCCCAAAGTTGAGAGAGATATATGAGTAGATAGAATAATAGGAATTTAGGTTCAAGTACCTCAGTTGATCGAAGTGGATAGGAAATTGGAAATAGTATTATGTGCCAGATTTACGTTAAGGATGAGCACCACCATAGGTCTAAGTGGCTGACACGTGCGTTCTCATAAGAATAGGGATGGTTAGATTCGTCATTTATCAAGAGTTTAACTTCTAAAGGATAGGAGTTGGAAGACTAGAGTGCATAGTTCTAACTACAATATCAAGGATATGAGATCCATTACTGAGTAAACGTTTTAATTGAATCTCATATTATAGATTATTGGAGGTCAAGCCCGTTGTGGACCAAAATATTGATTACGATAATAGAGGTTGATGGGGAAAAACTTAAAATAGAAATTTGAGATCAAAGATAAAACCTAAGGTTGTTTCCATGAACACTATTTAAGGATCTACTTCACAACTTGCTTTTAGGGTAGTAGGATTGTGAAATAAAGGGTTCATACAGTAAGAAGATTTCTTTTGGCTTGAGAGAGTGAATGTTAGGTTAAGGGGTTATTAGTGATCAAACTAAGGTTGTGAGACGTAAGCAGAAGGCTCATATTCAAGGTGTCACATAGGATAACTTTTATTGTGGAACAATAAGGATGAGTAGTAATTGAGAGACTTAGTTTACGAAATTTTGAGAACTTATGCCGTAGAGTTAAGTCGACGGAATTAAGTGTGGAATTAGACTTAAATATTTAATTTAGACAAGTGTAGTTTGACAAAATGTGGTAATTGACCTTAAATAGGGAGTTATTGAAATGTCAAGAGTATTTGAGCATCGAGGAACCTCGACGTGAAGCTCATACTTGAGATGGTTAATGGAATGACTAGACAGCCAAGGGAGAATATGAAGCTGAATTTTTAGCAAAGTATTGAGGTTACTAGGGCTGTTGTGAGTAAAATGAAAGCAATGCAAAGATTAATGGGACGAGTTGCTAAGTCAAGTACGAGATATCTACTCTAGTCATTACGTATGCATAGCCCATTTTAATGCGCATAAAGTAATTCATATCCCTGATAGTGTATGCCGTTAAAAAGGTTGCGTAGAGTATCAGTTGGGTAGTTAGAAGTTTGAGTCAAACTGAGGAACCATGCGTGTGGATAAAATCGATCAATGAGAAGTTGAGGAAATAGAGGATACTAAAGTATGGCATATGACGTTGTTTAGAAGTTTGAAGACCATACTTTAGCGGTCATGTGGTTACGTAAGACTCAGAGACGTAGAAAACTATATTAGATGGTAGTTCGAGGCTTTAAAGGATTAGTAAAAGATTGAGGAAATTATATATGAAGTTATACTTGGTGACCGACTTAAATGGTAGAAGTGCTAAGTGCTCAATATTGTTTGATTAAGGAGTATGGACGTTGCTTAAAATATACAGACATATTTGAGGTATCTATATATGAGACAGAATGATCGTAAGTGAAGGAGCATAGCTAATCACAGGGACTGGATTTGAAATTCTGTATGCTATTATGTATGTTGAGGAAATGAAATATATATGACTATATCGGGAGATTTAAATTAGTTGAAACATGATTGAAAAATTTAGGAATGTGCTATGGGTTCAAGTGCATAGATTCTAATACTGTTGGACGAAGGTGTACGGATTAAATAATATTTGTTTGAGGCTCTAATTAAGGGAAATTTTGAAGAGCTACGTCGATAAGATAGTAGATTATCGACAAGGATTTTGTAGGAGTTTAGTTCACCAATGGAAATCAAGGACTTAGAAATCCTAGTTAAGATATTTAGTCGAGGAAATTTAGAGTAGTACTTTACCAACGGCGCTAAGTATGAGTTTGGAAATTGAGAATTTGGATGAAATTTCGTTGAGAGGGATATAAAGAAGAGATCCAGTTAGGTGATTTCAGAGATTGAGGTTATAGATAATTGAATAGAATCATTGTTGGGTTAGACCTGAGGACTTAAGAATTTGAAGAGATTTGGAGCAACAATATAGCTTAGTCTACAACAAGTTAAAAACGATAAGATTGTTGGACGAATTATTATATGGAAGTGAGAAGAATATTCAGAAATGGTTTGAGGTTAGAGTGAATAGCTTAGAATGATTCAATTATGAAGACTTTAAGGATGATCGAGATAGAGGATCTAGAGGTTGAATAAATTCTAGACAAAGGAACTTTGGATATGGATTTAGAATATAAAACTTTGAGGAGTTATATTATAGTTGGTTGAGTTAATGAGCGAAGTACAAAATTGAGTTATGGGAATTGGATAGTGCTCAATACAGAGATAAGGATGCAGATAGTTTAAATTAAATGTTGAAAACGTGATCGTGAAACCGGAATCGGATACATGGTTTTAGAAGTTATTGACGGAAGGACTAAGAGGCTAAGGCCTTAGTTGGTGAACCACTAAAGTGTTAGGATATAGATGGAAACTAGGAAGTAGTTGGATGAAATAAACTTGAGTATAAGTAAAACGATCACAGGTTGAAGAATGAAGTTAATGATAAGGACGTTAAAGAACTAAGAGCTTAAGATAGATTTGACGTTATTCGAAGAGAGCCTGGTTGTGAGACAATGGATTGGTCGACGTCAATATTAGAAAGTGATCGTCATGCAAATTTTGAGGACAAAATTTTTTAAGGAGGGTGGAATGTAATGCCCATAATTTTCATTAAATAATTTTCAAAATTTCGTATCGGTAAACGACAATGTTCTAGTCGGAATTAAGGACAGAAAATTTAGCCAGTTAGGTAGAAGATTATTGTGGGGCTAATGGGCAAAATGGATTTGTAAGATTTTGACAGGAAACGAATCGAATAACAGATGTATTAAATGGTTAAGGGTTGAGGGCGAATTAGTAATTATGATTATTATTATTATTAAAAAAATAAAAACATAAAACAACCTCGGGTGTTTGTTCTTCCCCTCCCCCGTACAAAATTCCTCACCCTTTTTTCTCTCCTCTGCATTATCCCTTCCAATCAGCACCGATCCTCTCCGATTCTCCGATTCTCGAGTTATTACAATATGTTCTATGTATAATTAACTTAAAATAATAAGATTTAATTAGTCTTAAACTAATCACCATGACTAACTTAATTACTTATGATTAATTAACTCAATCGTCCTTTAATTACACTTTAATGACATAATTAATCACTAATCTTATGTGACATTGTGCTATCCTATTGAATGAAGTCTATATAACATACTTCATCATATTAAATGAAGCCTATATAACCTATTCCATGCTCCTCAAATCCAACTCTAGCGTGTAATATTAATAATTTGAAATCAAATGTTGTAACTTGACTACTTCCCTATGCACTGTGTTGACTTTACAAATCCATAAGGTTTAGCGCGTTTGTTTTAGGTACAAAATGTCACGGGTTCAAATCCTGTCATCGCTACCTATTACTTTTTTTCTGGACAGTAAAAAGGAATCAATTGAGATCGATTACAATTGAACATACCTAATTAATCTTTTCTTTCATTTTCTCATATACTATATGATAGTATGTATATGCAAGATATATTATGATTACTTTTATTTTATTGAAAATAACGCGCTCTTATTTCAGTTCAGTAGAATGTGGGTCTCCAAAACCCGATGTCGTAGGTTCAAATCCTACAGAGCGTGATTGTCCCATATCCAATTGGCGTAATTCAAAAGCCATTTTACTACGTGAATGTTTAATTTGTCATCTTAAAATAGTTTGTTATTCTTAATATGATACCCTTTTCAATTATCCTCAAACAATGGCTATGCTCATAGAAACACTTCTACTAACTTTCATGAAAAAATTAATATTTGTCCATGCATACTTCATATTATTTTATTGTCTCTACAAATACATAGGTTAAGGTATCTATTATTGTATCTATTTTTTGTTGAGGAATATATGCTCAATTGTTAGTCAACTTTGTTTATAAATCCATCTCATTTGAATTATAGCCCAATATAATAGCTTAACTAGCGTATGTTTGGTAACCATGGTTTTCTACCGTTTTTAATCACATTTAATAATCCTAATATGATAAGCTGATTCAATTTAATCAATCCCTTGGCAATATTGAATGACTTAAGCCAAGCATGAACTTTTTTTTTTTTGATTTTACTTATTTTGATCAAAATAAAACAAGCTACTGAAAAATAAATAGGAGAAGACTTTAAAAAAATCCTAATTTAAAACTTAATATAAATAAACGTATGGTTAGTACAACAACCTAAAAAAAACGATTAAAAAAGCATTCTTAACTAAAAGTAAACAATGAAATAGCAATTCAAAATCAAAATCCCATTTTCGTAAAAACATCATCTTAAGCTGTAATGTAACACCCCGTATTTTTGCGGTACCAACTTTTAGGTTGTCGGGACGAAAGACGGAGGAGTTTCGATCGGAATCGAGAACATAAAGTTTGTACTAATAGGTAAAATATTATTTCGGGACTAATGGTGAAGAGAAAATTTTAGAAATCCGACCGAAAACGGGTTGAATGGTCGTTAGATTAAGAGATTAAAGTGTGAAGGTAAAAAGGTAAACTAGAATATTATATTAAAAAAAATTTAATTATGATTTTTATAAAAAAAATTGACGGGGAGGGAAGCAGAAACTTCACCCTCCCCCTTCTTCGGCTCTTCTCCTCTTCCTCCCGCGGGGGCGTTGCCTTACTCCTTCGGCGATCATTTCGTCTCCAACCATTCAGCCGATGTTGCTCTCCGTTCCTTCTCCTCTTCAGCGATTCCAAGTAAATTGTACAATATAATCTAGTTTTGGGGTTGAAGTGAGAGTTTGAGGGGGGATTTATGGATAGAAATTTAGGGTTCACGAATTGGGGATGCTCACTGGGTTGTTTCCGGTTGTTGTGGGTTAGTGAGGGTAAATGCAAAGGAATGGGGAGGAAGTGAGTGAATTTGAGCAAGGAACCGAGAACGTCAAAATTTTATGCCCTAGAATGGAATTGGCTGTGAATTTTTTGCCTAACTACGGAGGTTCATCTAAGAGACCCCTTTTCGGTAGGTTAAACTAGATTACGATTGGAACACTTAGCCACTGGGATCGTGTGATTCCGATAACCGACGCAAACGTTATGCGCGTCGGAAGTTAGGTTGAATTTTGGGCCGAATAGGTTAGTGAGCGATTTTGGTGAGTGCGCAAGGGGTTGAGCTAGTATGGTGATTTTAGTGCGTAAGTAGAGTAGCGAGATGTGTTTCAATGGGCAAACAGTTTTTGTTGTAGGTTGAGCCGGTTTTGGGTGAGACGAGCACCATGGAAAGCTAGGACGCCAGGTAAGTAGTGTATGCATGTGTTTTGCCCAGGTGGGTCTACACCAAGGAACATAGGTTTATGGTGGTTGTTTGTGGCGTGCGTATGTATTGTTTGACATGCATCATATTTTTGAAAAGTGAACGAATATGATTTTGAGCATCGTTTGAGTAAGTGGTAGTGACACAAGTGGCGGTTGTACAGTGGATCCTGCTCGGGGAGTGGGCCGGTGCTTAACCAACAGCGAATTTTGCTCGGGGAGTGGGCTGATTGGGCTGCCACGTGGCGTGTATGTGTTGACAGTGAGGATGATGGACAATGGCACCGCGGATGCTGCCCGGGGAGTGGGCCGGTGCTTCACCAGTCGCGGATTCTACTAGGGGAGTGGGCCGGCTGGGTCGTCGCGAGATGATGGACGGTGGCACTGCAGATCCTGCTCAGGGGGTGGGCCGGTGCTTCGCCAATCGCGGATTCCGCTCGAGGAGTGGGCCGGCTGGGCTGTCGCGTCTCGGGAGGGTGACAACATGAGATTGAGTGTAGAAACTGTATGTGATAAGATTGCATTGTCGATTTTTACGATTCATTTCGCACTACTTACTGAGCGTTAGCTTATGTTGTGTGTTTCGTGGTGTATGTGTAGAGTTACCAGAGGGTGAGTCACTATAGCCAAGACACGACGAGTAGGCGGTTTGTGGCGTGCAACCATGTCTCAGCGGTGGAAGGTATTAGGACGATCGACCCGTGAAGAGCGTTGAGGAACGGTGAGTTTTAGGGATTGTATTTTGTGGAGTCAATGTCAATTGTACAGGATTCGTGTATAGATTTTTATGTATAGGTGAGATTGAGCTTTGATGGTTGGGACAGATGTATAGCTGTGTTTAGAAACTGCTTGAGAGCTTATGGGTTTACAATTTAGGTTTTCATTTGGTTGTTTTTAATTCGAGGAAGTTTTCGTGTCATTCTCCCTTGGAACTGCAGTCATTTTGGGTTGCTAGTGTGAAGTGTTGACCCAAGTCTACAGGTGTCGACCGGTAAGTATAAATGGAAAGGTGAGTATCGACCACGAGGTTCGACCGGTGCGGGCAGAGAGAAGTGAGGTGTCGACCGGTGACCGAAGGTGTCGACCGGTCAATGTAAATTGGAATGCGAGTGTCGATCGCAGGGTTCGACCGGTGTGGGCAGAGAGAAGTGAGGTGTTGACTGGTGATTTCTGGCGTCGACCGACGTGAGGATCCGAGGGGAACGCGGTGTCGACAGACTTTTGCCAGTGTCGACCAATGGAAACCGGAGACGACCCCAGGTGTCAACCGGCGTTTACAAGTTTCAATCGGTCTCTGTATTTCTGTGTTGTAAAATGGTGAAATCTAATTAAACTGATTTTAAATAAGTTTTTCGCTGCGTTGCTGATTCAAATGTTTTCAAAGATGTCGTTTTAAGTCGAGGAATAAAAGATTTAAACTTTTACTCAAATTTTATACGAGTTTTGTCGGGGTGAGGAACGAGTGGTGATTGGCAACCCGGGTCCGGGGATGACTCGGAGGCATTAAAGCTGTTGTATCGGAGTAGCGAACGTACCGGAAACGGGTAGGTTTTCGGAGCGTTACATGTAAACCATCGGTCAATATCATACCAACAACGCTGCAACCTTGCATATGGAAATATATCCTTAACTGCATCTATCATTCGTTTCCTCATCAATTATGTCAAGATTATCTTTACTTACTTCACAAAGTTCATCTATGAGCCTAATGCTCAGTGAGAGATGTATAAGTAATATGAGCATGATATGCAATTTTGTAAAAGAGATGTATTTTCTTTTTAGTCTTTATTTTTTCTTTTCTTTCACTTTACAATCCAAACGTTGGGGGTAATTGATTCTAGGAATAGGAGTGAGGACCATTAGATTAACCTTACATGGGATAACCAACTTGAATCCCACCCTACGAAAATTATTTACATACATTCGTTCTGTTGTTTACTCTTTCATTCTGTCTTAATGAAAAAACTTTCATGATACATGAGATATACATATAATCATACTAGGGGAAGCATACAAGGAAAACATAATATTGGTCAAGCCCATTTTCACATTTAGGTCACAACAATAGTCCATTATCATAATACATCACGTCATAGGATCATTAATAAAAGTATCACTACAAAGTTAAAGGTCAATAACACATACTCGAATCTTTATAAATACGATAATAAAACACAACAATTTACTCTAGCACATCCTTGAACCATCATTACATTTATTAACAAGTCATTGTCAAAAGTCTATAAGTATCATATCTGACATGTCAAGAAGGCCAATCACAAGATCTCAAACTAAGGCCCCTAAGCTACTTAATCTTTTTGCTGACGAACTTGTTTTTCTTGTAGATGTTGATCACATTAAGGATTTTACATGGGAGCCCAACTTGGAAGATATGGATCAACCTTTGTACACTCTGACTTGGGATGCACAGATGGACTCATCACATGGCCCAATGAGAATTTGTTTTCTCAACCCATAAACCGTGTAACCTTTTATTCAAACCTTGTTTCCTTTTTTTATTTGACAAACTCTAGCCTTTATGTGTGAATTTTATATATTGCATCATGCTTTAGATTGTGTGGTTAGGATTAGATGTATGTTGGTGGTTAATTATAGGTTGAAGACTTGGCTATAAAAGAAGAAAAGAGAGCCGATTTTTGCAACATTTAATCCATGTGCTCAATTGAAGAAATGGCCCAAAAAGAAGCTCCAAAAGGTAAGATTTTGCAGGTATAGCATGAGAGGGGCAAGGATGGATGACATAGGGCCTTGATCAACCATGGAATGGCGTGGATTGCACCTTGACCATCAGATGTCTCGCGTGCAGATGCTCTTTCATGGCCGTCAATTGCATCCTTTATCCAATCGCTCTCCTTCCACCATTACAATGTCAAACCCTAATTATCACCTTAGGATTTCTATTTAAGGCATGATTATTGGTGTTTGTAAGAACTTTTACCATTTTTTAATGGAATTGCTCTTTTCTTTCCTAACCAAAGTGTTTGAGGAACCTTGAGTGGTTGTCCACGATTTTTCTAACTGTGTGGAGAAGCCCTCCATTGTTCCTCAACCTTTCGAGTTGCTTGGGGAACTCTCATCATTCCCTCTCCTCTCTTATTGAGAGTCTAAAAGAAATAAGGAAGAAAATCTAGTCCTAAAGGTGGTTTTTTCTTCAGGAAAATATACACTCGTAAGCCTACCGTGAGATAGCTCTTGGGTCCGCCAAGGGTTCTTCATTTTCACACACTTTCCATGCATTTTTTCATCTTCCATCTCCATCTCCATCACCATCGCCATCGCCATTTTTCTTCCCCTTTTTCTCAATTTTGTGCATTACACCTTCACCCGAGCACTTGCTTAGTTTTGTGGGTAAACACAATCCCTTTTCTAAGGACCACCGTGTCAATATCCCCATTAAATATCTTCATAGGCCACAATAAAACATATCCTCAATCAATATTAATCACAAATACGACATTAAAATATAACAATTACCCTATCACATTGTGATGTAGACTGAAAGACCAAATGCATACAATATCACTTATGTCAAAGTCTTAGCACGATTAAAGTGGCTTATGATGATTAACCTTCGTTGTAGATCAATCTAACCATAAAGATGATCTCTTGTTAGCATATTCTGGAAGAAGAAATTGAACGTCTAACTAATATAAAGTCAGACATAAAAGTTCCCAAGGGTGAAGCCAAAAAGCGAATTTGAACCTTTAAACGATCCTCACATATTCTTTTAGTTAAATAAATAATAGATTGATGATTAGTGCCTAAAAAATTTTGGCATGAATTAGGCTTGTCTTGCTCGAACATAAGAGAAGGTGGGAGGCAGCTCGTTGTTCTAGGAAGAGATAATACGTAATAGTTAGGACTTTTTGTTTAGAATACATGATTTTCACGTGGCATCGGTCGATCGCTCATCATGTTCTTGTTGACTGCTAACCAACATGGGAGTTATTAAATGTCGTCATTGATCAACTGCAACTTAAAGTGGTTGACTGCTAAATCGCGAATGTCCTCACCAGTGGACCATTACTATATCTCTAGTTGAACACTCTACAAAATT
The DNA here is from genome assembly GCA_022433055.1 of Begonia peltatifolia. Lineage (NCBI taxonomy): Eukaryota > Viridiplantae > Streptophyta > Magnoliopsida > Cucurbitales > Begoniaceae > Begonia > Begonia peltatifolia. The sequence continues at coordinate 5,002,912 of CM039522.1, forward strand.
TCTCGAGTGCTGCATTCCTCCTCCATTGATTAAATTTTGTCATAAAAAATTTGCTTCACGAAACAACTCAGGGTATTTTGCCTCCATCTCTTGCTGCCTTTCCTATGTTGCTTCTTCTGAAGTGGGATTCTACTACAAAACCTTTACCAATGGAATCTATTTGTGCAAAGCTCCTTGAATTTTGAATCCAAAATTTGTACTAATTTTTCTTCATAACTCAGGGTTGGTTGGACTTCAATATCTTCTTGCATCACAATCTGAGATGGATTAATAATGCAATTCTTCCAGATCGACATGTAAAAGACATCATGAATTCCCCCCATAGAAGTTGGCAACTCAAGCTTATAAGTTATTTTTTCTATCTTCCTCATAATAAGAAAAGATCCAATATATCTTTGACTAAGCTTTCCCTTCATACAAAACCTCATAATTCATTTGAATGGTGAAATGTTTAAGAACATCATATCACCTCACTCAAACTATAATTTTTTTTGTCTACGATCGACAAAACTCTTCTGTCGACTTTAGTCCGTTAACATTCTCTACTTAACATGAGCCATCGTATTTGTTTTTTGCTATATAATTTTAGGGCTAAGTAATTTAGCTTCTCTTACCTCGTCCCAATATAATGGAGATCAACATTGCCTTCCATATAGAGCTTTGTAAGGTTCCATATAAATTGTGGCTTGATAACTATTGTTATAAACAAATTCAGCCAAAAGCAGCAAATCACTCTCACTAACTTGAACTCAAGCACACAAGCTCGAAGCATATCTTCCAAAATTTGAATCATTCTTTCACTTTGTCCATCGGTTTGAGGGTGAAGATATGTGTTGAACCTCAATTTAGTACCTATAGACTTATGCAAACTCTTCTAAAAGGCGGAGGTAAATATGAGATCACGATCTAACACAATTGAGTCTGCTACTCTGTGCAATTATACAATTTCATGAATACACAATTATGCATATTGGTTCATTGAATAAGTTATCTTTATAGAAAAAAAGTGAGCTAACTGTCCACAATCACCCATATTGCATCATTTCCTCTTATTGTCCTTGGAAAACTAACAACAAAATCCGCTTCAATTTGTTCTATATTTCACTCTAGTATCGGTAAAGATTATAACGTCCTTGGAAGCCTCTAGGGCTCTACTTTAACTTGTTGACAGATCAAACATAGTTTTACATACTTAGTAACATATTCTTTGAGGTTTGATCACCAATAATGTTGTTTCAGGTCTCTGTACATCTTGCTATTTTATTGGTGAACTGAAAAAGTTTAGCAATGGGCTTATGCTAATATTTCTCATTGTAGCTTCTTATTCTTTGGGACATACCATTCAACTTCCAATTTTAATATCCTATTATAGAAATAGAATAATTTCATTGCTTAAATAAAGCTTGATCAAATTTAAGGCTTGCATACTTAGGGTAAGTTTCTTGCGCTTCTTTAATCTTCTATAATGTCGTAGGCGACAACGTCATGGCTGAAAATGTGGATGCTAATTGTGAAGTGATTATCACTAATCCACTCCTATGAATTTCAGACTGAAGAGTCAGGCAATTTTGGTAATAAAGAGTGCATCGAGATAGTCTTTGTGCTTCATGCATTTGCCACAACATTCGCTTTCCCCAGATGTATTAATTCACAATCATAATCTTTAACAAACTCTAACCATCACCTTTGTCTTATGTTTAGCTCATTCTAGGTAAAAATATATTGCATGTTTTTGTGGTCCGTAAAAATTTGACATCGCAGTCCATATAGGTAATGTCTCTATTCTTAAGTGCAAACACTATCATCGCTAGTTCTAGGTCATGCGTTGGGTAATTATGTTCATACTCCTTTAAATGCCAAGAAATATACACAATTACCTTACCCTCCTGTATAAATACACAACCAGTTCATTCTATGTAATGCCCCGAAAACCCACGCGGTCGCCGACTCACTCTTCTCTGTCACCACCCCTGCAGCGCCCTCGAGTCGTCCCCGGACCCGGGTCGCCAACCATACACTTATTAATCACCTCGATAAAATTTGTATAAAATTTAAAACTTTTGCTCATCGACTTAAAAGGGCACTTTTTGAAAATGTTTAAACTTGTCGCAGCGGAAGACTCAATCAAAAATCAGTTTAAATGACACTCCACTTTTCAAAACATTATGAAAAGGGGACCGGTCGACATCTGCAAACATCGGTTGACACCTATATACCCTCTGCCCGCGTCAGTTAACCCTCGTGGTCGACAATTCTACGCTCATCACATAGAGCGGTCGACACCTACCTTCATCGGTCGATACTTTAATTCTCTCTGCCTGCACAAGTTGAATCTCACGATCAACTCTCATCAATTTTACACTAACATGTCGACACCTAAAGACACTGGTCGAACTTTACTTCTCTCTGCCCACACAGGTTGAACCCCCCGGCAGTGAACATTCTCATCACATTTTACACTGACTAGTCGACACCTAAGAACACTTGTGGACACTTTGCACCAGTAGCCTAAAAATAAAACCAGTTCAAAGGAAAATCAAACGGTGAAAACTTCTGAAATTTAAAACCACCGAATAAAAATTTAGATCATTCAATCAAAATCCCCCAAATAGTTTCAAAATACATCTATACATCAATCCGGACTATTAACGTTCAATCCCACCTATACCTCAAATCTATACATTTGACATGGACTCCACAAAACACAACCTTCATAAACCTACCATCCAGCCTCACTCCGCTGGTCGAGCCTGTAATACCAAGAAATGTTTCGTTGGAAATTTATGTCGAATTTTCGTAAATTTTAATCGGCGGAGTTTTGGTCCAAATTAATAACGGAAAATTTCCGAATGGGAAATGGATGCAACCACGGGGAACTAGACATCTTCAAGAACCCGTAGTGTTTGGTATCGTCCAATTCGGACGAATAATGGAGAAGTTGTGAATTTCTGAAGTCGAATTGAAATTGTGTCGAATTTTGGGATTTTTTGGATAGTTTCGATTTTGATGTGAGTTAGAACTTGTAAGTTAGGGAGTTATGAATTCGGTGAATTAAAATTGACGGATGTGCAATTTTATAGGTATTCCAGTTGGAGCACCAAGTCACGAAACGCGAAAGGATTTCGAGAACACCAGGTAAGTGATGCACCGCTTGTGATTTGCCTTCGGGCCTACACCATGGAACGGTAGGATTGTTTGGTTGTTTGGTTGCTTGTTTGCTTGTTTGTTTGCTTTGTTTGTCGTTTGGTTGTTCTGTTATAGAGTCGTGCATTGGTTATGGAGTCCTGCATTGTGATTGTTATGCATCATGATTTTGAACTACGAAATATAAGTTTTGAGCATGTTTTGAAATGTGTACGTGAAACGTAACCAGATAAGAAAAGACTTGCAACGCATGGGTGAACGCCTCATCGTTAACGTGCTAGTGTGAAAGCACTAGGAGGTTCCCATGGATGAAAGTACGTAATGTGACACGGTTTGCGAACGCCTCGTCGTTAACGTGCTATTGAGAGCACTAGAGGGTTCAACGATCATTGTTAAGTTATGCATTGTGCCGTTCCGTGTGCGAACATGATGTGTGCCTCTAACCTCGCTCCATGGGTTATGGAATGGCCGTCCCAAACGTGGAAGAGATGGGTGCCGGCCTGACTCACATGGAAAAGTGAAAGATGAAAATAACAAAACAAAAAGAAAACGGAGTTGAGTATAGAAATTGCATGAGTAAGGGTTGAGTTATGCATTGGTTTTTGAGTTCATATTTCCATGCTTGCTAAGCATTAGGCTTATGTTTTTGTGTTCCTTAGTGTAGGTGACGACCCGCTGTCAGGTGAATTGCTAGGTGACGAGCAGGCTTAGGTCGGAGTTGGCGGGAGATGTCGCATGCCGGTGTAGGCAAAATGTTGGGGGCGATATGACCATGGCGGGTAAAGAGAGTATAATTTTGTAAGTGTTTTGAGTCGAATACAGTTGCATAGATTTTTGAGGAATTTAGGTGGTGTACCAGGGGTACAATGGATAATTGAAATAGGATATGGATGTTTTGAAATTTATTTGTGGAAAGCGTGTTCTCAAATCATAGGTTTTATTTCGCGAATTTGATCGAGGAGATATTTTCATGCATTTGGGTTTTTTATGAACTCGTACAATTTTACTGATACTGGTGTGAGGTGTCGACCGAAGTCGATATGTGTCGACCTATCAGTGTAAATTAGAACGTTGGTGTTGACCGTGAGGGTCGACCAGTGTGGACAGAGCCGAAGTAGGTGTCGACCCCTGGCTGTGGGTGTCGACCGGTCTGTGTAAAAACGGTAGCGGTGTCGACCGCGAGGATCAACCTGCGCGGACAGAGAGGATTGAAGTGTCGACCTGTGAATGCGGGAGTCGACCCCTCCCTGAGATGGGCGTAGAAGTGTCGACCGGTGTTCCCGGTGTCGACCGATATACAGACCCGAGTGAAACGTGGTGTCGACGGGTGTTCCCGGTGTCGACCGATATACAGACCCGAGTGAAACGTAGTGTCGACCGGTGTTTCCGGTGTTGACCGCGGAGAAACCTGAGACGGTTCAGGTGTCGACCGATGTCTATAAGTATCGACCGGGAGTCCATGTTTCATGTTTAACAAAATAGAATTTTATCCAAAGTAAATTTAATCAAATTTTCGCTGCAGAGCTGTCAAAAATGTTTTCCGAAACTATCATTTTAGGTCAAGCAATAAAAGTTTCAAATTTTACGAAATTTTACGATACGAGTGTAAAGTGTTGATATCAGAGTTGTGTAGTAGCAAACCGGAAATTGGTAGGTTTCTGAGGCGTTACAGGAGTTGGTATCAGAGCATTTACCCAACTGGAAGTGTGGCCGACGAGGATGTCGGGCCCCTCAGTGGAAGGGTGAGATTGTGAAGGCGGGAGGGCCTGTCACAATTCCCACACCGCTTGGGGAAAAAGTAGAGGGTACGGTTAATAGGGGGGAACGAGAGTATGTTACGAGTGTAAGAGCCATTATGGTCATGTCGTTCAAGGGATTACCCAACATTTACCAGCCGCCATGCAACATGCTCCACTAACTGTAACTATTTCTTAGAGCCCTAGTAGTTTCGTTTTAGACTCATTATACGTTGTGGTGTATAGGTTTAGCAGTATGGTTAGAGAGACGCATAGAGGTGTAGGCGATATGGACGATGCCATTAGACAGCTTACCGAGTTGGTCAACTGCCAGTCGCAATAGCTGGAGCGATTCATGGGTAGAGAGGACCAGGCCTAGTCTAGTGCCCAGACTTCATCGGATAGTGGGGGTGATAGGTTGCACAGGCTTAGAACCCCAGTGTTCGACGGAGCGTCTTCGGACCCACTCAGTACTGAGGAGTGGATTCGAAGTATGGAAGACATGATGGATTACGCCAAGGTGGATGATCAGGACAGGGTTCCTAGTACGGCGTTCCACCTTGCTAAGGATGCCTTGTTTTGGTGGGATTCGGTGAAGGCAACCACCGATGTGAAGGCCATGGCTCAAGAGGAGTTTAAAGCTGTGTTCTTTGGGAGGTATTTCAGCTAGGCAATCAGGACTTGTGAGATGGTGGAGTTTGCTCAATTGAGAGTGACGGGTGTCGTGGCTGAGTACGTGAGACAATTTGAGGCGCTGTCTCAGCTTGTTAGTCACCTGGTAAGCCCGAATGAGAACCAAGTACACCAGGTTGTGTAACGTCTGAAACCAAATTGATGTATGGGCATGAGGATAGCTAGAACTCGAGGGAGCACTTATGCTAGGATCAGATGATACAAGGTGATAGTGCGCTAATGGAAAGAGTCTTTTTAACTTGAGAATGTGAAGGTTAGATTATGGGGATTATAGTTGATCCGACTAAGGTCGTGACGCGTAAGCGCAAGGTTTATAGTCAAGGTGGCATAGGGGATAACCCTTAATGTGGAACAATAAGGCTGAGTAGTAATGGAGAGACTTAGTTTACAGAATTTTGAGAAACCTATGCCATAGAGTTAAGTTGACAGAAGTAAATATGGAATTAGACTTGTAGTAATTTTGAAAAAGTGTAATCTGAGGAAAGGAAGTGACCGACGTTGAGCTTGGAGTACTGAATTGTCAGGGATACGTGGGCATGGGGAAACCTCAATGAGAAACTTGTATTCAAGTGGTTAATGAAATAGTTAGACTTTTAGCAAAGTATTGAGGTTAATAGAGCTGTTGTGAATAAAAGAAAACACGATTGTGGGTACCTGATAGGAATTGCCCACGGGACGTATGCCGTTAGAAAAGTGGTGTAGAGTATCGGCTGAGTAGTTAGAAGTTTGAGTTGGACCGAAGAGCCACACGTGAGAATAAAGTCGGTCAAGGAGGAGTTTAGGAAATAGGAGATACATGAGTATGACGTATGATGTTGTTTGGAAGTTGAGGGCCATGTTTTAGCGGTCATTTGGTTACGTGAGACTTGGAGACGTAGAAAACTATATTCGATAATAGTTCGAGGCTTTAAAGGATTAATGAAAGATCTCGAAAAATTATGTACAGAGTTATAGTTGGTCAAATGGTAGAAGTGCAGGTGCTTGGGATTATTTGATTAAAGGAGAATGGATGTCGTTTAAAACGTATAGGCATAATTGAAATATCTAGATACAGGATACAATGATCATAAGTAAAGGAGTATAGCTAATTACAAAAAAGTTAAAAGACTGGATTTGGAATTCCGCCCTGAGGTGTATATGTTGGGAGATTTGAGCTAGTTGAAACTGGATCGAGGAGTCCAAGAATAACTTAGGAGTTCAAATGAAAAATATATCATAATCTTGGTAGTGGATGTACTGATCAAAGGATGATCGTTGGAGGCTCTAACTAGGGGATATTTTGAGAAGTTACGTCGATAAGACGATAGAGTACTAACAAGGATTATGAAAAAGGGGGTTTAATTTACCAGTGAAGATTTAGGGACTTAGAAATTTTATATTTGATAATTAGTCGAAACAAATGTTGCTAGAGGATATCTAGAGTTGTATTTTATCGAGGATGCTAAGTGTGAGTTGAAAATTTAGAATTTAGATGAAATTTCGTTGAGAGGGATGTAGGGAAGAGATCCAGCTAGGTGATTTCGGATATTGAGATTATAGCTAATTGAATAGAATCACAGTTGGACTTGAGGACGTAAAAATCTGACGAAATTTGGAGCAACAGTGCATCATGGTCTACGACAAGTTTGCAAATAATAATATTCTTGGACGAATCAACGTGAGGAAGAGGAAAGGGTGTTGGGGAATAATCTAAGTTTAAAGAGAGTAGCTAAGAATAGTTCAAATATAAACCCGGTAGTTGTGATTGGGATAAGGATGTTAGATTTTGAGCGAATTATAGCCAAGGGAGGCTAGGTATTAGATTAGAATAAAGGAATTAGAGACGTTGGAGTATAACTGGTGAAATTAATGAACAATTGAGTGTAACATACATGATTGATTTGGGGAATTAGATCGTGCTTGATGCATAGCCAAGAATGTAAATAGTTAGATTGAAGATAGCTAACACAATCATGGGACCAAAGTTGGAATATAATGAAGGTAAAAAAGATATTTTTAAGATCTCACGGTCTGAAGGATTTGTCAGGTTTGGGTTTTTGGAGAAGGAAGTAAAACCCAAGGACGTTAAAGGACTAAGAGCTTAAAGTAAATTGACGTTGCTCTAAGGGAGAGTCTAAACACAAGCTAGTGGATTTTGTGGTGTCGAAGTCAGGAAACTATTGTCACGCAAATTTTGAGGACAAAATCTTTTTTAAGGAGGGTAGAATGTAATACCTGGAATTTCCGTGATTTGACTTTCAAAAATTCGTATTGGTAAACGGCTGCGTTTTGGTGGGAATAGAGAGTAGAGAAATTGTATTAGTAGGTAAAAGATTATTTTGGGACTAATGATGAAGAAAAGATTTGAAGAATTCGACCAGAAACGGATTGAATAGCTGTTTCAATAAAGGAGTAAAGTGTGAGGGCGACAGTGTAATTACTATTATTATTATTATTTAATCAAAAATAAAATAAAATAAGAAAAGAAGAAAGGGAAGAGCAGAAGTGGCTTCTGCTTTCTCCAATCAAAGGAGGAGAAGGGGAAACCCTCCTCCCCCTCCCCGTCGAGTTTCTTCCGTGAAGAAGGAGGGTGCGCGCCGGTGATTTGAAGTTCGCCACTCCTCGCGTTCTCTTCTTCTGTCCACGTACAGAGCACGGTCTTCTTTGTCTCAGGTAATCCCTTCCTCTCCTCCCCTCTGTTGATCGGTAATCTAGGGTTGGGTTCGGTTTGAATTTTCGGAGAGTGTTAGGGTTTAGAACGGTTGATGTAGGAATTAACGGTTCGGAGCGGGTGAGGTGAGGGAGTTCTGAAAAAGTGAAGAATGTCCTAGAGGAGGGTACTGTGCAATTCAAGTTTCTGAATTAGAAATCTCCAACAGTAATTGGATGATGTGTAATAGGTTGGAGTGCGATAGATTGGCGAGGAATTGAGTAAGTTTTGTTGAGAGAACCGAGAATGGGAATTTTGGGCATTTTAGTGTGAAATTCGGTTCTGTTTTGGGATTTTTAACCTAGCTGCAGTTAATGGACTTAAATTCCGCTTTGATATGTTAAACTAGGTTATGAGAGAAGCATTTTGCCACTGGAATCGAATGATTCCGATAACCGATGCAAACGTTATGCGCGTCGGAAGTTAAGTTGATTTTAGCCAAAATTCGGGTTAGTGAGCCGTCTTAGTGGACTTTGGTGGAGTGAGTTAGTAGATGTAATTTTAGTACGTGGAACGAGTTGTGAGACGAGTTTTGATGTGGATTGTTATGTGATAGGTTGAGCCCAAAGAGGTGGTAGAAAAGAGCATCACGGAAAGCAAGGACGCCAGGTAAGTGATGGAACGTATGTGCATTGCCTTCGAACCTACACCATGGAATGGTAGGATTGTTTGGTTGTCTGGTTGCTTGTTTGCTTACTTGTTTGCTTTGTTGTTGAGTCGTGCATTTGTGATTGTCATGCATCATGGTTTTGAGCTACGAAATACGAGTTTTGAGCAAGTTTTGAAATGTGCATGTGAAACATAACCAAATAAGAAAAGACTTGCAACGCATGGGTGAACACCTCGTCGCTAACGTGCTAGCGAGAAAGCACTAAGGGGTTCCCATGGATAAAAGTACGTAATGTGACACAGTTTGCGAATGCATCGTTGTTAACGTGCTAGTGAGAAAGCACTAAAGGGTTCTATGATTGGTGTTAGGAGGAGGTTACGTAGGGTCATCCCGTGTGCGAACATGATGTGTGCCTCTAACCTCGCTCCGTGAGCCATGGTTTGGCCGTCCCGAGTATGGAGGGGATGGGTGCTAGCCTGACTCACACGAAAAGGTAAAAGATGAAAATAACGAAACGAAAAGAAAACGGAGTTGAGTATAGAAACTGCATGAGTAGGGGTTGAGTTATGCATTGGTTTTCAAGTTCATATTTTCATACTTGCTAAGCATTAGGCTTATGTTTTTCTGTTCCTTGTTATAGGTGACGACCTGCTGTCAGGTGAGTTGCTAGGTGACAAGCAGGCCTAGGTTTGAGTTGGCGGGAGATGTCGCATGCCGGTGCAGGCAAAATGTTGGGGCGATACGACCATGGCGGGTAAAGAGTATAATTTTGTAAGTGTTTTGAGTCGAATAGAGTTGGATAGATTTTTGAGAAATTTAGGTGGTGTACCAAGGGTACAATGGATAATTGAAATAGGATATGGATGTTTTGAAATTTATTTGTGGAAAGCGTGTTTTCAAATCATAGGTTTTATTTCGCAAATTTGATCGAGGAGATATTTTCGTGCGTTTAGGTTTTTCATGAACTAGTGCAATTTTACTGATACTGGTGTGAGGTGTCGACCGAAGTCGATATGTGTCGACTGGTCAGTGTAAATTAGAAGGCACGTGTCGACCGTGAGGCTCGACCGGTATGGACAAAGCCGAAGTAGGTGTCGACCCTTGACTGTGGGTGTCGACCGGTCTGTGTAAAAACGGTAGTGGTGTCGACCGCGAGGATCGACTTGCGCGGACAAAGAGGATTGAAGTGTCGACCTGTGAATGCAGGTGTCGACCCCTCCCTGAGATGGGCGTAGAAGTGTCGACCGGTGTTCCCGGTGTCGACCGATATACAGACCCGAGAGAAACGTGGTGTTGACCGGTGTTCCCGGTGTCAACTGCGGAGAAACCTGAGACGACTCAGGTGTCGACCGATGCCTATAGGTGTCGACCAGGAGTCCCTGTTTCATGTTTAACAAAATATAATTTTATCCAAAGTAAATTTAATCGAATTTCCGCTGTAGAGCTGTCAAAAATATTTTTCGAAACTGTCATTTTAGGTCAAGGAATAAAAGTTTAAAATTTTACGAAATTTTACGATACGAGTATAAGGTGTTGTTATCAGAGTTGTGCAGTAGCAAACCAGAAATTGGTAGGTTTCTGGGGCGATACAATCTTAGTTTAGCTTTGGTGGATCTAGTTAGTAGCTGTAGTTTTTAGTATGTAGAATGAGTTGGGAGATGAATTTTAATGTGAATTGGTTATGTGATAGGTTGAGCCAGAGGAAGTGATAGAAACGAGCACCACAGAAACTTAGGACGCCATGTAAGTAGTGTAAATAGTGTTTGCATGCGCATTGCCCTTATGGGCTTACACCATGGGACGGTAGGGTGGTATTGTGTGTTTTGCATGTCTTTGTTCATTCTTACATCATGTTTTGAAAAGCGTAACAAAAATGAATTTGATCATGGCTTTATGTGCAAATGTGAGGTGCGACGTGTGGCGATGAGATTGAGATGTGTGTAGGAAACTTTGGCCCCGTTTCTGGAGGAATCAGGATGGTGGTGGCTACGTGCCAGGGGGTGATGTGGCGAGTGCGTCAAGCCTCATCCTGGGATGGCTACTGCGGTGTGCATGTGGTGATGGGCAATTATAGCCTTGTTGGTGGAAGAACCGGGACGGTGGCGACGTGCCAGGGGATGTTATATCGAGTGCGTCCAGCCTCACCCTGGAATAGCTGCAATGTGTGAAGTGACGCGTGTGTAAGTCTTGAGGGCCTCGTTGCTAAAGGAACCGGGATAATGGCGACGTGCCAGGGTGTGAGGTGGCGAGGGAGTCTAGCCTTACCATGGTGCGGCTGTACCACGCGACACCAGTTGTCACAACATGTGCTTGAGTGTAGAGACTGCATGTGATAGAATTGCATTGTCGGTTTTACGTTTCATATTGAACTACTTACTGAGCATTAGGCTTATGTTGTGTGTTCTGTGGTATAGGTGCAGAGATTTCTGCAAGTGAGTTACGAGAGTCCAGACAAGACAAGTAGGCGGTTGGCAGAGTGCTACCATGTGCCGGCAGGTGGAGTTCGTCACGCCGACCTGACCCATGGAGCGAGGCTAGATGGTAGTTCCTTTTAAGGTTGTATTTTGTGAGGTACAAATCAAGTGTATAGAATTTGAGGATATAGGTTCGTTTGGCACGATAATAGTCAGGATTGATGTATAGTCGTGTTTTGAAACTACTTGAGGAAGTTTGTCTTAAAAATACAGGTCTTTACTTTGTGGTTTTAATCATGGAGGTTTTCGTTGTCTGTTTTCTTTTGATCTGGTGTTATTTTTAGGCTGCTGGTGCAAAGTGTCGACTAGTGTCTTTAGGTGTCGATTGGTCAGTGTAAAATGTGATGAGAGTGTCGACTGCGGTGTTCGACCTGTGCGGGCACAGAGAAGTAAAGTGTCGACCGGTGCCTGTAGGTGTCGACCGGTTAGTGTAAAATCAGTGAGAGTGTCGACCGCAGGGTTCGACCTGTGCAGGCAGGGAGAATTGAAGTGTCGACCGCTGAAGGCAGGTGTCGATCGATTCTTGCTATGTGCGTGAAAGTGTCGACCGTGAAGAACGACCAGGGCTGGCAGAAAGTATTAGGGTGTCGACCGTTTTTGTGATGTGTGTAGGCGTATCGACCGCGGAGCTCAACGGGGCGGGCAGAGGGTTTTAAAGTGTCGATCGGTGTTTGCAGGTGTCGACCGGTATCTCTTGTCATAATGTTTTGAAAAGTGAAGCGCCATTTAAACCAATTTTTGATTAAGTCTTCCGCTGCGACAAGTTTATCAGAGGCTGCGACAATTTTTTATGAGTAAGTGTACGGTTGGCAACCGGAGTCCGGGTACTACTTAGGGGCACTGTTGAGGTGGTGATAGAGTAGAGTGAGTCAGAGACCACGTGGGTTTTCGTGGCGTTACACCTTTTAAAGACTAGTCGACACTTGCTAGGCTTGGTCAACCACTCAGCCTATAGGTCGACACCTCTTTAATTGAATTTTGCCTAAAAATCTTAAATCTTACAGAGAAACTACTACAACTTAACTCAACAATAAACTAACACAACTTACACTCTTCCATTAAATCAAAATCATTATTTACATAGAAAAACGACTATTAACGTTTGAAACCCGTCTGTACATCCACACAACTTCAATCGACTCAAAACATCTCAAAACAACTCAAAATCATTTGGACTAAACTCGAATTCACTAACTCTATCACATACCCCTGCCCTGGTCAAAACGCCCCAACAGCCGGTCGAACTGTCCATAAGCGTACTCCTCCAACCGCATCCTAGTCCTAAGCATGCTCTGAGTACTCACCAGCTATAGCGTCGTCACCTACATTACAGAACTCATCTATTATTCTAATGCTAAGTAAGTATCCGCAAAAAAACATAACACTGTAAACACACATAACCTAACATATGCAGTTTCTACAGTTTTGTCTCTACTTTCATTTTTGTCTTTTTCTTACATCTTCTTTATCTTCTTACTATTGGGTTCTTCTTTACATGCTAGATCAAGAGGACACACCTCTCGGGACAATGTCAACCTCGATCTAGTAAAGTAACACACCTCGTTGTCCACCTCTCGGGACTAGGCCATCACGTAAAGCGGGGGAAGAAGTGATACACCTCGCGGTCCACCTCTAGGGACAAGACCACTCAACCCCACCTTTATTATCTTTTTACGTATCTTCTCATTTTGTTCATCTCATCTCATCCTACTATTTCATTCCATAAAAACATGGAAATTCATTTTCGTTTTGTTCTTGTATTTTAAAACCATGATCCATAATCACGAAAGCATAACATAAAATAGACGTGCATGCATCCTAACGAACTGTTATATAGGCCCGAAGGCAAAACACCTACTACACTACTATACTACTTACCTGGCGTCCTTAACAATTTGTAACTCAAAATTCGTAGCTCGCTCGCTAAACTAGGGAACCTAGAAAACCACATATTTATCAGCTTTACTTTCCTTTCATTTCATAAAACTCTAAAGGAAATCACAATGTTACACTTAATCTATCTAAACCCGAAATCCTACACAATTTCCAACCAAATTTGGAATTGCATAACTTATCTAATACTCGTCCAATTTAGACGATTTGAAATGTTACAGACTTCTGAAGATGTCTAGTTTCTAATGGTCTAATCTAATTCCTAATCCAATGCTTACAGCTTGATCGAATGAGGTCGAACGGAAATCATTCCCCAATCCAAGTATTCAACTATCCAAACGCTCAATTTTTTTCATAAAATCTTATAATCTACTCCTACTTCCAGCTTAAACATCAACGTATGGATAAAAATCAATTCTAACTTCAAATTGTCATATCTCCCTCCTAAGTTTTCACCGAACTATCTAATACCCTCACTAACTTCATTTTTAACACTCAAAACAACTAAGGAACTAACTGTCTACTCAAAACTAACTAAATCATACCTTAGTTTTGAAGAAGTGAAAAAGAACTAAGAAGAATCGCTGCCGGAGAAGAGGTACTGTCGAGGGAGAAGAAAAAAGGAGAATGTTCTGCGTGAGGGAGGAGAAAACACAGAGAGAGGGAGGAGCTTTCTGCCTCCTTCTCTTCTCTTTTTTTTATAAAATTTATTTATTAATATAATTAATCGTAATTACTATTTGGCCCTCAACTCTTAACCGTTTAATAAATTTGTTATTCGGTTTGATTCCGGTTGGATTTTTAAAATATTCTCTTCTTCATTATTATCAAAATAATCTTATACTTAATGGTAGAAATTCTCCGTTCTCATTTCCGACCAAAACTCCGCCAATTAAAATTACGTAATTCCAAAAATTAGTTTTAGCAGAAAATTCTGGATGTTACAGTTAGCCTCCATTACCTCAAGCCCATGGTTGCTTGAAGGTTCTTATTACCACCCTTCTTTCCACTCTTTTGAGGATTGGAAAACAGTAGAAGGTGGTGAAACCCTTTGCCTTATGTTGCCATTTCTTTCCTTGGAAAGAAGTGCATGTCGAGAGCCATAATATTTGTTTATCAGACAACCTTCGGTTTCCCTTGTACAACTTCACTTCCACCTGTTATTTTTACTTGGTATTTTAATGTGTTGCTCCTCAATTGCAATATAAGAGACTCTTAAAATTTCATTAAATTTGGATGACGTTTGCACCTTCAACTTTCTACCTTATTTTGAGATATCCTCGGCCTAAACAAGCCGTTTTGGTGGTAACATCATTGTGTTGGTAGAACATGGCATTTACAGGCCATGACCGTGTCAGAGAAGCTAGGTCGCCTAGGGCTTTTTCGAGGGCGACCTCAAATTTTTACTAGGTCTCCTGCTGCTGCCTCTGTTTTACATGAGGGTGCTCGTGCATAAAAACAAGGGCGACATCGTCTCAATGTGGGCTACCGCAGAGGTTGCCCTCGTCCGAAATGCAGTTGCTCTCATTGAAAATACAGGCGACCACGAGTGTATTTATCAACGAGTAAAGGCAAAGGCTAGCTTGTTATTTGAAAATAGTAAAAGATTTGATTTATAACCAAACATAGTTTAATGTTTCAATTGTCCAGAACTAATAGTTCAAGGTTTAAATTGAATTTTTTCAATTCCAAAATATAAAACTTGTGTAGAAATGAAATATCGGCCAAATTTAAATTAAATATTTTTCTTAGTAAATATCTTGCTTTATTCGAGGTCAACTTATTTTGTGTTTACTTGAATCTTTTTGATTTATTTGCATTTGGCCACGTGCAATTTTTTGATCAAATGGGTCAAACAGATAGCTTTTGGGTCATGTGTGGTAAATTCTAAAGTTTCGTGCTAGGTAAATTAAGATTTTGTCCTCGGGCTGCTTGGGGAGATTTTTTTGTCGCATTTGAACTTTTAGTGGATTTTTTGTGTAGTTGAGTTCTTGAATTTTTGTTAAGTGAATAAATTTTGTCACGAGCAAAAATTATTTTAGCAATGGGGTTTTTCCTAGATTAGATTAAGGAAATTTTGGCTTAAATTTTAGATTCTTGTAATATCAATATTTAATTGTTTGTTTAATATATAAAATGTAATAATTTATTCTGTATTTTATATATTAAATAAATTAAATATTTTTGTTATTTTATTTCTTATTTAAAGGAGGGTAGGAAGGCTTCCTCCCTTGTAACCACGTGCGAGAGAGAGAGAGAGAGAGAGAGAGAGAGAGAGAGAGGAGTACATGGAGAAAAGCCGTTGATTTTCAAGGGTTCTGTTCACAGGATAACAAGCAATAACTATAGTGAAGGAACTCAAGGGTAAATTGGTTTTTACCTCCATTTTTCAAGTTTTGAATTTAGGATTTTTGTAGGTTAGGATTCAAGTTTGAAAACTTCAATCCCTTGGTTATTTTTGTAGTATCTAAGTGGATTTAAGGCTTATGTAATTTGGCTGTTTGATTGGAGGAGAGAAATGACAAAGGGAGGCAATTTTTGCAACTTTTCTTCGCTGGAAATTGCAAAAATATTGACCGTTGCCGAAGACCGCCCTTTGATCGTTGCTAGAATCGAAGCCCTAACAGGTTTCAACCTCTAGGAAGAATGGTGGACACCTTAAAAGGTTGATCACTTTGGATACTGGTCAATCAAAGGCTAGACTCGAGAGAAATTAAGGGTCGACCCATGGTTAAGGTGTTGACCCCTGCCTTGAAGTGTCGACTGCTAGGGTAGGTACTTGACCTATGGTGAAACCCAATCGAATCAAAGAGGACCATTGCTAGGGGTTGGTTGACCAATTCAGGTTCTGATTAAATGTCTTGATCACACAATATTTTATTTAAGGAAATTTTGTCATTGTCTTTTGGTTGGATTGCTAGTGTTTATGTGTCTTATTATACTGATTAGGGTTTTAACATAGTTCCTTGTCAGTCAAGATTCCTAGCCCGATTAGATTCTTTTTCATATCCCTTGTATTCAGATTTGAGATTTTAACGTCAGATTGTTATAGGTTCTAGTAGTCTTCATGTTTCTGCTGCCTCATTTCTCGTACTTGTTCCTCATAGCGTGTGTTGGCTAGTCGGTAACGTTGTGCTCGTTAGTGAGATGTGGGGTTTTGTATTATTCTGCATTTGGTGGATTAACAACTATGGAAAATCTTGACGAGGCTTAGTTGCAAACATGTCAGATTTTTACGAATATGTACTTACGTTTTATACACTTAAATTATGAGGGCCTGGTATTTAATTTTAATTGGTTGTACATGTATGCTGATATGCTAATTGTTTTTTTGGGCTTATTGAGTCTCTTCTAATATTGTTCTTCGGTTGTTTTATATTGTATCTTACCGAGCAACCGAAGCAATTGAAGTTTGATTCTATACATCTTCTGTTGTGTGAAGATTATTTGTTTGCACATTATAAAAATGGCTAATATAACAGTTATGTCATGCTCTTTGGGTTTCGAATCCTTAAACCGGTCAAGGTGTGTTTTTGATATTGCGGTTTTGCAGGTTATGTCGTTGCCTAGTTTTCGGATCGCCTAACACTCTTTTTAATGTGTTGTTGGTGTCGTCGTTGGGCTTGCTCATGGACCATTCCTTTATTCACGGGTTGTGTCATCGGTGAGCTTGTTCGTCGGCAAACTGAGTGACGGTGTTAGGTCCTCGAATCACCATTACTTTTCATTTCTTTCTGATATATGAGGCGCTACTTGATCTTGGATCCCAACCTTTCTTGGTAGCATGTCGGAGAAGTCCTTGAATGATACTTCTTTTTCACTAGGAATGTTTTCACTAATTTTTCACCACATATGTATGTAGCAATATTTTTGAACCTGCCCCGTTCATGGCTTGTTGAACCTATTTTTAAATGGTATAAATTATTTGATACTTTATAAATGCTCGAGCCTATTTTGAAATGAAAATAAAATGATTTCGGATGTAAACTCACGCACTGCATTTTATAACTATCTCATGGTTTTGTTGAAAGAAAATGATAAAAGCAATTTTTACATACAATTGACTATAATATAACATTCCCTACTGAGTTAGTTGCTCACTTTAAGATACTTCCCCATTTTCTTAGGTTAGCATTGTGGAACCTGAAGATGAAGCTATTCGCTGATGAGTGGTTCCTCTTTTTTTCCTTCATTATATTTGGGGTGGTAATTTTTTCTTGGTGAGGAGTTCTTGTTTATTCTTATTTGGCATAAATAAATTATTGGGTATTTTGTACTTTATTTCTTTTATAGTATTTTGTTGAGTTATTTAAGTTTTGCACTATCTTATTTTATGTGATCACTTTGTGGGCCAAGACTCAATTTGAATTCAAATCTTGCTCTGTAAACCAAATCTTGGTTTGGGTGGTCGGGTACTCTTCATGGATCAAGTTGCTCGACCAAGCGCTTTTGTCAAGGCTCGCTTCCGGGTTATGACTAGTATAATTCATACAAAATTTTATTAAGTAAATTGCATAATAAACTAAAGTGAAATAGGAGTCCAAAATATATTCAATCAAGGTTATAGATATAATTATTCTTATTTAATGTACATTGTTATAATAATATAATCTCATCTAACTTGTTCCTATGTAGTTGCATTATATAAAATTCAGTATTTTATGTGACATATATAAACGAGTCTCAACGGAAATAACTATTTTTGTGACTTTATATCATTTGATAATTTCAAAATTAAAATATAAGTCATGCATTTATTTTTCTTATTACTCATTACACGCATACACATCCCCGCGAGCGTGCATTTATGAATTTAAAGTTTGCATAAACAACTATGAATTATATTTGAAGTTTATAAAACAAATAAAAATGCAATCCTAATTTATTCCTCATAAATATTTATCTATTATCCTAAAAAATATTGTTTTATACTAGCTTGTTTGAAACATAACTCTCAATAATGTAAAATCAATTTATCAACCTACCCACACTACAAATTTGTAGCTACCCGAAAACTCTCACGGTTTTCGGTACACTCACTACTATCACTCTCACAAATACGCTCGGTAAAATTTGAGTAAAAATTTAAAACTTTCGTTCTTCGACTTAAAACATTAGTTTTGAAAATGTTTAAAATCATCGCAGTGGAAGACTTTGATAAAAATCAGTTTAAATAAAGTTTCGAGTTTTCTAAAACATAAAAGTCATTTTCGGTCGACCCCTGTAAACACCGATCGACACTTCATTTACCTCTGTTTTCATCGGTCGACACCTCTCTGCTCCTCACGCTAACCGATCGACACTTGTGAACACCGGTCGATACTTCATTCCTCTCTGTTCGAGTAGGTCAACCCAAGCGGTCGACACTTACAAAGTTTGGTCGACCCCCCCTACGTGCAGGTCGACACTCTGTACACATTTCCACACCAAGCAGTCGACACTTTCTTGCATAGGTTGACACCTTAATCGATTTTGCCTTCACAGGTCGACCCTCGCAGTCGACACTGGCCAATTTCAATCGACACCTCCAGAATAGTGGTCGACATTTGCTAGGCTTGGTCGACCACTCAGGCTGTAGGTCGACACCTCCTTCACAGAATTTTGCCTAAAAACCTTAAACTTTCTAAAAACAACCAAAATTTGAGTCAACGATAAAAATAGCAAAAATGTGTACTCCCCAATCCATTCAAAATCAATATATACTTTAAAACGACTACGATTGTTTAAAATTCATTTACACTTCGCATCAATTCAATACGACTCCGACTAGACCTGAAATAACTACACTCCCTCGCATACCCCTGCCGTGGTCAAAACGCCCCAACAACTGCCCCAAACGTCCACTAGCGCACTCCTCCAACTGCCTCCTAGTTCTGGGCATGCTCTGAATACTCACCAGCTATCGCTTCGTTATCTACATCACAGAACTCATCTATTAACCTAATGCTAAGTAAGTAATACATAAAAATACAAACACTGTAAACACACATATCTTAACATATGCAGTTTCTACATTTTCATCTCTACTGTCGTTTTCATCTCTTTTTTACATCTTCTTTATCTTCTTACTACTAGGTTCTTCTTTACGTGCTAGATCAATGTAACACACTTCGCAGTCCACTTCACGGGACAAGGCTAAACTCGATTTAGTAAAGTGACACACCTCGCGATCCACCTCTCAGGACAAGGCCACCACATGAAGCGGGGGAAGAAGTGATACACTTCGCGGTCCACCTCACTGGACAAGACCACTAAACCCCACCTATTTTATCTTCTCATTTCGTTCATCACATCCTACTGTTTCATTTCGTAAAAACATAGAAATTCATTTTCGTTTCGTTCTGTACTTTAAAACCATGATGCATAATCACTAAAGCATAATATAAAGTAAACGTGCATGCATCCTACCAAACTGTGATGTAGGCCTGAAGGCAAAACACATATTGCACTACTTACACTACTTACCTGGCGTCCTTAGCAATTCGTTCGTAACTTCGTACGCTAACTGGAAAACCTATAAAACCACACATCAATTAATTCCATTTTGTTCAACTTATAAAATTCTAATACGGAAGTCATAAACTCTTGCTAAACCACAACTTCTAGATAACCCGAAATCCTATACAATTTTTGACCAAATTCAGAAATGCATAACTTATTCAATACTTGTTCGATTTTGACGATTCAAAAAGCGACGATTTCCTTAGAACGTCTAGTTTCTCATAGTCTCACCCATTTCCTACTCCAACATCTACAGCTTGGCCGAACGCGGTCAAACTCAAACCGATCCATATCCCGAGTATACGGCTATTCAATCGCTCAATTTTCTCCATAAAAACTCATAATCTACCCATGCTTCCAGCCTAAATACCAATACATGGATAAAATCAACTACAAATCTTCAAACCTCGTATCTCCTTCCTAGGTTCACCAAAACTATCCAATACTTCCTCTAACATTTTTTTTACTGCTCAAAACAACTAAAAAAACTAACTATCTACTAAGAATAACTAAAACATACCTTAAATTTGAAGAAACATAGGAGGAACGGAGAAGGATCGTCGGCTGCTAGATGTCGCTGGAAGGAGATCATAGGGTGGGGTTTTGCGGAGGGGGGAGAAGGGAAAACTGAAGGGGGGATGGGGGTTTTCACGATCTCTTCTCCCCTTTCTTTTTTATATATAGATATTTTATAGTATAATATAATCATAATTATCTTTTCACCCTCAATCTATAATTGTTTAGTTAAATAGTCAATCAGTCCATTTCTGGTCGGAATCTTATAAACTCATTTTGTCTATTAGCCTCAAAATGATCTTTCACCTAACTGCCTAAATTTTCTGCTCTTAATTTGGACTAGAACTTTGTCGTTTACCAATACATAAATCCAAAAATTATTTAACTGGAAATTTAGAGCGTTACAAAATTAATGTGCAACAAACACTATTTTATTTATATATTTAAAATCATTTGCACATGTACACACTTTTTTTTTATAAAAAAAAGAGTTCTTCCACAACAACTATTTAATGCTTTAAGACCATCTACAAAAATTAGTCATCCTCTTTTATTTGTTAAAGTTTCAACATATATATAGTTAGAGATGTGATGTACCTCAAAATGGGGGAACTTCAAGCACAAGAAAAATGGACTTGTTGTTTTGTTGGAAACAAACAACAACTTTAAATGTTAGTAC
The DNA here is from genome assembly GCA_022433055.1 of Begonia peltatifolia. Classification (NCBI taxonomy): domain Eukaryota; kingdom Viridiplantae; phylum Streptophyta; class Magnoliopsida; order Cucurbitales; family Begoniaceae; genus Begonia; species Begonia peltatifolia. The sequence continues at coordinate 5,023,847 of CM039522.1, forward strand.
CTCAAACTGTATATGGCTTTTGGGGCTGAAATTTTAACAACTTCTACTTGTGGATGTTAGAAATGAACCCTCAGAATATCACAACTTAGGTCGATATAGAACAAAAGTTATAATAAAAATGTTGAAAGTCGCTGGAACTCAGATTACTGCTCTGGTTAAAAACAATGAATCAATTTTGGAAAGGCATAACTCTCTCCTGTGGAAATGAATGGATACGATTCTTGTGGCAAGTTGAAGTTGTATGTGTTTAGTTAATTGTATCCTGAAAATGAGGGGTGAATCAATGAGGATGAGAATATATTGCTGAAATGATGCTCGTTGGTTCGAGAAGTGACAAAGATGCACTCTCCAAGTATTTGGTTCTCTTTATGGAAGAACACTCCAACTTGTTTTAACGAGAGCTTTGTGCACCCTTGTTGATTGTTCTATCTTTAGGGAAAAGACAGAGAAGAAATGCAATAAAAAGATTTCACTACACCCACAAATGTGGAAATCAGAACACACACATACACTCAGATATAAGTTACCGAGGAGAGGCAATGACTTGTTGCTTGGAAGCTAAGATGAACTTCAGTATTTGATTCAAAATGTGATGCCGATTACAAGCCCTAAAGAGGGTATAAATAAAGCCTCCACGAGAATTATGGTTTCCTTCAACAGTTCTTACAAAATTAGTAAATATTCAAAAGGAACAAAAGAGGGGAAAAAGAGTGCTAGGTGTAATGAAGAAACCAATTACTTTATGGTCTCCTCTTAACCTAAGATGGTCCCCATCAACATAATGTTAAACAAAGATTAAAAAAGATACAAATATAAGCTAAAATTAAAGTGCTAAAATCTTCTGGAAAAGAGGAGGGATAAACTCGAATTTGTCCTGACACAAATCAAATATGGCAACTTGTGTTTTATGACAAACACCAGATCCCTATCGGATATCTAATTGATAATCATCGAAAGTTCACCAGATTCCAAGCATGATATTCAACAATAAAACAACTCCAAATAATATGAAAATTTAACATGATCTTACTTGATATGTTGATGTAAATCTCTGAAAATTTTAGACGTTAATTCATCAAGATGAAGAAGTTGTGATCAGAACACCGACGTTGATCCAAATATGTGAAAATTGTGCACCTTTCGGGTTTGGTAACTTCTTCCAAAGAAATACTCCAACATTATGAATATAAGGATTTATGCAATCTTATGGGGACGTCTACTTTCAACTAAAAGAGTAGAAAAGGATGCAAGAGTAAGAGCTCTCTAATAAACTCACACAGATGGAAAACAATAATCGACAACCATTCGGATGAGAGTCGCCACGTGGATGCTTGAACAAGCCTCGGCGTTTCAGAGCAAAATGCTTCAACGAAAGTTTATCAAATTTGACTGCCTAATAATGGTCTTAAGGAGGGTTTAAATACTTCCTCACAAAACGATAATTAGGTTAAAAATAGTAGCAAAGAGAATAGGATGGTTTTTGGAAACCACGGCTGAAACGAGGCTGCTAACGCTTGCTGCGTGCGCGCCTCTCCCTCATGTCACTTTCACCTCTTGTGATATTCCAATTATATGTTACCATGCATGCAGCCAAGCAACAACACCTATTCGCTTTCCATGCAGCCATGCACTCCTTATTAATGCAAACTAGTAAGTATTTAAAAGTCAAAATTAGAATTAATTTAAGTTACATAATTTCTTCAAGGAGAACAAAATCCTTCAATGTTTGAGGTCTTCTCTTCGAGTTGATTCCAATGTACTGCATAGAAAGGTCTTTCTTTGTCTTTTATGTTTGGTTTAAGCTCCATCTTATCCTTGAATATGTTACCCACAACATGAACATAAAGATTAATTAATTTCTTGCTCGGGAGCATGTGATTGCTCCTTGAGACACATCATCCTCCCCGGTGATTGAGGATTTGACTTCAAATCTAATTGTTGATCCATGCTTTCTTCTTCCTCATCCTCGATATAAGGGGATAAATCTTTAACATTGAAAGTGACCGAGACTTCATAATCTGCCAAAAGATCAATTTTATAAGCGTTATTGTTGATCTTTTCCAAAACCTTGAATGGACCATCGGCTCTTGGGAGTAACTTGGATTTCCGTTGATTGGGAAATTTTTTTTTCCTCAAATGCAACCCGACTAGATCACTTTCTTTGAATATGACTTCTTCCCTCCCTTGGTTGGCTTGCTCTAGATACATTTCATTTTTCTTTTAGATTGTTTTTCTAACCAATTCGTGCATGTTCTTGACTTGCTCAACCTTGTTGAGTCCACTAGGATTGCAAGTTCCTTCATAGGTAATGGTACGAGATCTAAAGAAGTGAGTTGATTGAATCCATACACTACCTGAAATAGTGTCTTTGTATTGAACTATGAATACTTCGATTGTATGTAAACTCTATATATGGGAGCTGAATGTTCTAATCCGTGAGTCGTTTGTTAACAATGCTCCTCAATAATGTACCCAAAGTTCTATTCACCACTTCGGTTTGTCCATCTATTTGGGGGTGGAATGAAGTACTAAAGAGTAACTTTGTGTCTAACTTCCTCCAACGGGTCTTCTAAAAAGAACGCAAGAGCTTAGTGCCTCAATCCAAGACAATAGTTTCTTGGAATTCTATGCATGCGAACCACTTCCTTGAAGAATAAATCAGCCATATGCACGGCTTCATCTGTCTTTGAGCAATCAATAAAGTGTGGAATTTTAGAGAACTGATCAAAAACCACCACAATTGAATCCTTGGCACGTTTTGTGTGAGGTAACCCTAGCGAAAAATCTATGCTTGTAACACCCCGAGAACCCACGCGTTCCCGGTGCACTCACTACGACTACACACTATGACATACAGAAACTCGACACGAACTCACATAATTTAATACCACTTTCATTTTTTCAAATAAATTCAAAAGAACATTTGTAAGTATAAAATTTTTTTGACTCGATTCGAAAACAAATCGCGCCCCCAAAGAGAGTGCACAAAATCCTCAATATACAACTACGCAGCGGAAAAGACAATCTAAAGTAGTTTTTAAAATAAAACGACAAGACTTGAAATTCTAGGAAGGGGTCTAACACACGCCTCGAGCTACCCGACTCAGTGCCATGCGCCCGAGTAGAGGCCCCGCGCGCCCATGGTTTCGTGCCACTCACTACGCGCGCACACACTAGACTTGGCGCTGCGCGCCCCTCGCGCCCACATCCCCTTTTCGACGCCCCACGCGCCACCCACTCGGCGCCGCACGCTCCAACTCGACACCACCGCGTCACGCGCACGTCGACAGCGCCGCGTGCCCCACGCACCCTGCCTCCGTGCAGCACGTCCGTACGCACGCCCTCACCCGACGCCGCACGTCCGGTGCGCACTTGCAAGGTCGTGTGCCCCAAGCGCTTGCGGTCGCGCCACCCTCCTGCCCACACCGCCACTCCCTTCACCCCTCACTGCGCGCACTGCGACCTTTCTATCGAAATTTCAGTAGAGTAACGCCGAAAAACTGGCTATCCCAAAATTTAAATCCTACACGCAGTTCACTAGAAAACTTAAAAATATCTATCCAACAAGTTATCTAGAGAATCCTCATAACAAAATCGAAGTTTAAAGACAACGAAATCCATCAACTACAAATGAAGAAAATCCACAGTATAGGGCAATGACATACTCCAACATATAAAATTATACACGCGTCTCCATAAATCCATAATCACTCTGTACAACCCTGTACAACCGACGCCTATACGATCTCATCCGACCACATAAATATCCTGACAAAAGCAAACAACCCAAGCAACCTCACCACCACCTACCATGTCCACGGGTCTGGTCGCCCTAAGAATTCGCAGTCCGGTGCCTCAGTCGCACACCGCCAACCGTCCAACGCCTCAGGACTAGGCTCTCGGGACTCACCAACAACAACGTTTGCACCTACACCATAGAACACACATTATAAGTCTAATCCTCAGTAAGTAGTACAATATGAAAGTAAAAGCCAACAATGCAATCCTATCACATGAAGTCTCTATACTCACACTCATGTTGTCACATCTGTGACGTGTAGTGCAGCCACACAAGGGTGAAAACGAACCAAGCGCCACGCTATACCCTGACACGTCGCCACCGTCACAGACTCCCCAACAACAAGGCCAACAAGCTACACACACGCTTCACCACACAGCAACCACGTCAGGGTGAGGGTGGACCTTGCGCCACACTACACCCTGACACGTCGCCCCCGTCCCGCCCTCCCCAGCCCAGTCTGCCCACTCCTTGAGCAGTTTTCGCAACTGGTGTTGCACCGGCCCACACATTAGCAGGATCCACGATACCACTGTCCATCATCCTCACCACCGACACATACACACCGCGTGACGGCCCAGCCGGCCCATTCCTTGAGCGAAATTCGCGGTTATTTACGCACCGACCCACACACTAGTAGGATCGGCAGTACCACCGCCACGCGTCTCACCACTTACTCAAAATATGTTCAAAATCATTTTTGTTCCCTTTTTAAAACATGATGCATGTAAAAAAATACGCACATACACTACAATCAACAACATAAATCCTAAAGTTCCACGGTGTAGGCCCACCTGGGCAAAACACATGCACGCACTACTTACCTCGCGTTCTAAGCTCACTCGACGGACAGCTTTTGTAATACCCAGAATTTCCGTTTAAGTTAGTTTCAGATTTCTACAAATTTTAATCGGTGGAGTTTTGGTCCGAATTAATAACGAAAAATTTCGGCCCCTCTGTGAAAGATTATTTTAAGGCTAATGGTGTTGAGAAAAATTTAAGAATCTAACCGGAATCAGACGAAATCACAGAATTGTGAGACAGTTTAAGGTGGAGAGCAATTTGGTAATTATAAAATATAAAAAAAAAAAAAGGAAAGGAAAGCTAAGAAGAAGAAACAGAGTTCTTCTTCCCAGCAATGGACGCGTGATTTCCGTTAGCAGAATATCAGTGGATCCGGTCAAGAGACAGTCGATCGATGAATGGCCTTAACATAAGAATGTTAGAGAGATTTGGAGCTTTCTGGGGTTGGCGGGGTATTATAGGAAGTTTATTGTGGGATTTTCAAAGATTGCAGCACCCCTAACTCGTCTGACACGAAAAGAAGTTAAGTATATATGGACGGAGGACTGTGAGCATAGTTTCCAAGTGCTGTAGCAGAAATTGACTACTGCTCCAGTGTTGACACTTCCAGTGATGGATGAGCAATTTAGTATCTACTGTAATGCTTCCAGAATATGATTGGGTTGTGTCTTGATACAAAACGGAAGGGTGATCGCTTATGCGTCGAGGCAATTAAAACCCTAAGAGCAAAATTATCCAACGCACGATTTGGAGTTAGCGGCAGTTGTTTTCGCGCTAAAGATCTGGAGACACTATCTTTATGAACAGCAGTGTAAGGTGTACTCAGATCATAAAAATCTGAAGTATATCTTCACTCAGAAGTAACTGAACAAGAGGCAGAGGCGGTGGTTAGAGTTCGTAAAAGACTACGACCTGGAAATCAAATATCACCTCGGCAAAGCCAATGTAGTGACCGACGCATTAAGCCGGATGTCGACCTCAATTTCAGCAATGGGCATCGAAATGTCTAAAAAGTTGAGTACAGAATTTCAGAGATTTGATTTGGAGCTAGTTTCAAATGTGGCGGTGAAGTTATCAGCCTTATCTCTGAAGCCGTCGATTTTTGAGAGAATTAGAGAAGCTCAACGGGATGACTCAAGATGCAATGAATGCAGGACGAGCATGGCAGCTAATGACAGGACCGAGTTTAGCTGTTCGAGTGATGGAATTCTGAAGTTCCGGAATAGGTGGTATGTTCTAAACAACGGTCAACTTCAGAAAGACATTTTGTCCGAAGCACACTCCTCAAGGTTTTCTATTCATCCCGGAAGCACTAAGATGTACAGAGACCTTAGGCAACATTATTGGTGGCCTGACATGAAGAGATCGGTGGCACGGTACGTAGAGACATGCTAGATCTGCCAGCAAATCAAGGCTGAACATCAAAGACTGGCTAGACAGTTGCAACAATTGCCGATTCCAGAATGGAAGTGGGATCAAATATCCATGGATTTTGTCGTTGGGTTACCTCGAACGACAAAGGGATTTGATGCGGTGTGGGTGATTGTGGATCGTTCAACCAAATCTGCTCATTTCCTACCGGTGAATATGACATTTAATATGTACTAATTCGCTAACCTCTATATTCAGGAGATAGTAAGGTTGCATGGGGTTCCGATTTCAATTGTGTCGGATAAGGACCCGAGGTTCACCTCGAAATTTTGGAAGAGTCTGCACAAAGCAATAGGGACACAGCTGACTTTCAGTACAGCCTTTCATCCTCAAACCGATGGGCAATATAAGCGGACTATTCAGGTTTTAGAGAATATACTTCGAGCCTGCGTGCTAGAATTCCAGGGTTCGTGGAGCAAGTATTTGCCCTTGGTGAAATTCGCGTACAACAATAGGTATCAGGCTACAATAGGTATGGCCCTTTACGAAGCCTTATACGGAAGAAAGTGCAGATCGCCCATCTATTGGGATGAAGTCGGTGAAGTTGGTTTGATTGGTCCAGAGATTGTGCAACAAACTATTGAGAAGATCAAAGTTATTCGGCAGCGGATGTTAACAGCACAAAGTAGATAAAAGAGTTATGCCGATGGAAGGAGACGGGAATTGGAATTTGAAGTAGGAGATGAAGTTTTCCCGAAAGTTTCACCACTCAAAGGCGTAATGACGTTCGGGAAGAAGGGTAAATTGAGCGCAAGATACATTGGACCATTCCCGATCACAAAGAGAATTGGAAGGGCTGCATACCAATTAGAACTGCCAACTTCTATGGAAGGAGTTCATAATATTTTCTACGTGTTGATGCTAAGAAAGTGTTTCAGGGACCCGTCACACGTTGTGGTTCAGCAAGAGGTTTAAGTACAGCGAACCTTAGCATATGAGGAAAAGCTAGTGGAAATTTTAGATTATGCGGTGAAGACAATGCGCAACAAGAATATTCCGCTGGTAAAGATATTGTGGCGCAACCACAACGTGGAGGAGGCGACGTGGGAAAGACAACAAAATATGATGGAGCGTTATCTTGAATTATTTAGGTAGCAAATTTTGGGGACAAAAGTTTTGTAAGGAGTGTGGAATATAATACCCAGAATTTCCGTTTAAGTTAGTTTCGGATTTCTGTAAATTTTAATCGGTGAAGTTTTGGTCCGAATTAATAACGAAGAATTTCGGCCCCTATGTGAAAAATTATTTTAAGGCTAATGGTGTTGACGAAAATTTAAGAATCTAACCAGAATCGGACGAAATCACAAAATTGTGATACGATTTAAGGTGGAGGGCAATTTGGTAATTATGAAATCCAACAAAAAAAAAGAAAAGGAAAGCTAAGAAGAAGAAACGAAGTTCTTCTTCCCAGCAAACCCTCTCCCTTCGTTCTTCTCTCTCGTGAGCTAGCATCCCCTCTTCTCCGCGCAGCGATCAAGTTTTCTTCTATGAATTTTTGAATCTACGGTAAGATCTCGTTAGTTTTGCGTAGTTAGTTGGCGTGTTAGCGTTGTTAGTGGCAAAACCGGGTTTGGCAAGGGTATAAGGCGAATTAGTGAAAACCTAGGAGGGTAATGCGAGAAATTGAGTGTAGAGTTGAATTCCATCCACGTATTGGTGCTTAGGATTGAAATAGGAGTAGATTACGAGAATTGGCAAGGAAGATTGGGTGGTTTATTGGCCGAGTATGTGAATTTTCAGGAACGGTGTCCATTTCGTCACATTCGGTTAAGTTGTGGATGTCTAAATAAGAAACGGATGAGACGATAGGAAATTAGACGACCTCAGGAACCCATAGTACTTTGTATCATTCAATGGATGAGTATTAGAGAGGTTGTGAGTTTTCGAAGTTGGACGAAAATTGTGCGGGATTTCGGGTTTAGTGGAGAGTTTTGGTTTTGAAGTGAATTAGGACTTTCAAGTTAAGGAATTATGAATTTGATGAGTTAGAATTTGACGGATGTATAATTTTATAGGTAGTCCAGTTAGAGCGCCAAGTTACGAAGCATGAAAAGATTTCGAGAACGCCAGGTAAGTGATGGAACGTATGTGAATTGCCCTCGGGCCTACACTTTGGAATGGTAAGATTGCTTGTTTGCTTACTTGTTTGCTTTGTTGTTGAGTCGTGCATTTGTGATTGTCATGCATCATGGCTTTGAACTACGAAATACGAGTTTTGAGCATATTTTGAAATTGTGCATATGAAACGTAATCAGTAAGAAACGATTTGCAACGCATGGGTGAACGCCTCGTCGTTAACGTGCTAGTGAGAAAGCACTAAGGGGTTTCCATGGATGAAAGTACGTAATGTGACACGGTTTGCGAACGCCTCGTCGTTAACGTGCTAGTAAGAAAGTACTAGAGGGTTCTATGATCGCTGTTAGGAGGAGGTTACGTAGGGTCGTCCCATGTGCGAACATGATGTGTGCCTCTAACCTCCCTCCGTGGGTTATGGACTGGCCATCCCGAGTGTGGAAGAAATGGGTGCCGACCTAACTCACACGTATAAATGGAAGATGAAAATAATGAAACGAAAAGAAAACGGAATTGAGTGTAGAAACTGCATGTGTTGGGGGTTGAGTTATGCATTGGTTTTCGAGTTCATATTCCATACTTGCTAAGCATTAGGATTATGTTTTGTGTTCCTTGGTGTAGGTGACGACGCGCTTTTGGGTGAGTTGCAAGGAGATGGCAGGCTTAGATCGAAGTTGGCGGGAGACGTAGTGTGCTGGTGCAGGAAAATGTTGGGGCGACACGACCATGGCGGGTAAAGGGTGTGATTTTTGTAAGTATTTTGAGTCGAACAGCGTTATATAGATTTTGAGGATTTTAGGTGGTGTAGTAAGAGTATTATGGATAAATGTGGTAGAATGTTGTTGTTTTGAAATTTATTTGGAGGAGTTATGTTTTCAAACCATAGGTTTTACTTCGTGAATTTGATTGAAGAGATATTGTCGTGCACAATTAAATGAATGAGTGTTGAGTTTTACTGATACTGGTGTGAGGTGTTGATTGAAGTTGATAGGTGTCGACCGCTCAGTGTAAATGTAAGGTGAATGTCGACCACGAGGCTCGACCTGTGACAAGCAAAGCCGAAGCAGGTGTCAACCGGTCCATGTAAAAATGGTAGCGGTGTCGACCGTAGGGAAGGACCTGCGCGGGCAGAGAGGATTAAGGTGTCGACCTACGAAAACGGGTGTCGACCCCTCTCTGTGGTGAGCATGGAAGTGTCGACCGGTGTTCCCGGTGTCGACCAATGAAAAGACCCGAGAGGAACAAAGTGTCGACCGGTGTTCCCGGTATCAACCGATGAGAAATCTGAGACGACTCAAGTATCGACCGATGCTTATACGTGTCGACTAGGAGTCCCTGTTTCATGTATAAAATTTTACCCAAAGTAAATTTAATAAAATTTCTGCTACAGAGCTGTCAAAAATATTTTTCAAAACTGTCGTTTTAGGTCAACGAATAAAAGTTTTAAATTTTACGATACGAGTGTAAGGTGTTTGTATCAGAATAGTAGCGAACCAGAAATAGGTAGATTTCTGGGGTGTTACAGCTTTGCCAAAAACGCCTCAACCTAAAACATAAACAATCACTTATCAATTTTTGCATCAAAATTCACAATCGACACCGGGAACCCATGAAGCCTGACTATCTCCTTAATATATAACTGGGTAAACTGATCTATGGTATAAGTCATCCTCACAGGCGAAAAGTGAGAGGACTTCGTCAACCTGTCTACAATCACCCAAATAGCATATAGCCCTTGGAAGTCCTCGGTAGTCCAACCACAAAATCCATAGTGATCCGCCCCCACTTCCAGTCGGTATTGGCAATGGATGGAGCATCCCAGATGGTCGCTAATGTTCCGCCTTCACCTGCTAGCAGACCACGCAGGTCTCAACATACTCAGCCACCACTCACTTCATGTTAGACCACCAATAGTGCTGATTCACATCTGTGTACATCTTAGTGCTTTCGGGATGCACAGAGAAAGAAGATGAATGGGTCTCTGATAATATCTCCTGCCTCAGCTCCTCATCCTTCGGGACGCATCACCTATCCCGAAACTTCAGAATCCCCTCTTCTTAATAACTGAGCTCAGAACTAGAACTAGCCTCCATACTCGCCTTCAGCTCGCTACACTCCGAGTCACTCTCTTGGGCCTGTCTAATCCTGTCCAGAATAGTCGGCCTCAACGACAAGGCCGAAAGAGCGGCTGCCAGGTCAAAAACTACCTCCAGGCCTAAACTCTGCATCTCTGTCATCAACTCAATAGGCCCTATCAAAGTAATGGCAGAAGTCGAAGCTGTCACCCGGCTCAAGACATCTTCCACCACATATGCCTTTGCCGGGTGGTACTTGATTTCCACATCGTAATCCTTGACCAGCTCGAGTCATCTCCTCTGTCTCAAATTCAGCTCCTTCTGCGTGAAAATGTATCTCAGGCTCTAGTGATCTGAGAAAATCTCGCACTGCTGCCCATATAGATAATGTCTCCAAATCTTTATTGCGAAAACAACTACGGTAAGCTCCAAATCATGAGTGGGATAATTCTGCTCGTAAGTCTTCAACTGCCTGGAGGCATCACAATAAATACAAAACTTCTCCCCCTCCACCGGCAATGTCAACACAGGAGCTGTCGTCAACCTCCGCTTCAGTGTCTGAAAACCATCCTCACACTTATTAGTCCATTAATACTTCGCATTCTTTCTATTCAGCCGAGTCAAAGGAGCTGAAATCTTGGAGAACCCCTCAATGAACCTTCGGTAGTATCCAGCGAACCCCAGAAAAATGCGTATCTCACTAACACTGGTCGGTCGCGGCCACTCCTTTACAACCTGAACTTTCACCGGATTAACTGAAATACCCTCAAAGGAAATAACGTGTCCCAAGTAGTGGATCATGTCTAGCCAAAACTCACAGTTAGAGAACTTAGCATACAGCTGCTGCTGGCTCAGAGTAGTCAACACGGTCCTCAAGTGCTCTCTGTGCTCCTTCTCACTCTGCGAGTAAATCAAGATGTCATTGATAAACACGATCACAAACTTGTCCAGGTACTCACTGAACACTCGGTGCATCAGATCCATAAACGCTGCAGGGGCATTGGTCAACCCGAAGGACATAACCAGGATATCCTGAAGGCCGTCTTCGCTACATCCTCTCCCTTACCTTCAACTGATGGTAGCCTGACCTCAGGTCGATCTTAGAAAACACCTGGGCACCCTGTAGCTGATCAATCGTCAATCCTCGGCAATGGATACTTGTTCTTCACCATCAACTTATTTAGCTCCCGATAGTCAACACACATACGTAGGGATCCGTCCTTCTTCTTGACGAATAGAACGGGCGCGCCCCAAGGTGAAAAACTAAGGCGTATAAAGCCCTTATCCGTCAGTTCCTCCAACTGAGCCTTCAGCTCCTTAAGTTCGATAGGTGCTAACCTGTACAGGTTCTTGCACACTGGCTCCGCACCTAGGAAAATATCTATCTCGAATTCAATCTCCCTGTCAGGGGGCAGCCCTTACAAATCATCACGAAACACCTCCAAGAACTCCTACACAATAGGGATATCTTGTAACCAAGTATCATCTCGTGACTGTGCATCCTCGACACTTGCTGGAAATCCCTGACAACCCTGGTAAGACCCTTACCTACTTTGAAGGTGTAGCTTTCCCCACCCGGGGGCCGGAAATGAACCTCTCTGGTCCTGCAGTCAATCTTGGCATAATGTCTTAACAGCCATTCCATTCCCAAGATCACCTTATAGCAGCTCATATGGAGTATGACTAGCTCGGCATACAACTGTTTTTTCCCCACTGTCACCACATCGCCCCGTACCACCTGTTCTGAATACAAATGTTCCTCTGATGACAAGGTCACATCATAATGCTGTCTGGTGGGGCTGAACTCCAAATTTGCCTCAACAAAAAAACCCGTCGACACAAACAAGTGCGTAGCGCCCATATCAATCAAGGTATAAGCTGCCACACTAGAAACAAAAATGTTACCTGCAATCACTGATGGCTGGGCAGCATCATTTGGCTCAGAAAGGGCAAAAGACCCTTGGTGTAACTCTCACTGACGTCTTCATATCAATCAAGGTATAAGCTGCCACAGCAGAAACAAAAATGTTACCTGCAATCACTGATGGCTGATCAGCAACATTTGGCTCAAAAAGGGCAAAGACCCTTGATGTAACTCTCGCTGACATCTCGCTCACAGCTAGGCATCTGTTGGCAAAGTGTCCCACCTCATTGCAGTTGAAGCAACGGTTCTGGCGTGGCTTTTGGCACTCTTTAGACATGTGGTCCACCTCGCCCAAGTTATAACATCGCACTAAGCCCACTCTGCACTCAACAGGGTGACTCCTCTGGCACTTTGGGCACACCGGATACTGTCCCGACCCCTACGGCCTCTTGTTGCTCCCCTAGTTGCTAGAGCTGTCACTAGGCCTCTTCAGGCCCTTCTGTAGGGACGTTCCCTCCCCACTCGACTGTGGCAGTGACTCCTTGAATGATCTCCGAGGTTGCTCCTTAACTAGGAAGCTTCGCCCGAGCCTCCTCAATAGCCAGGGTCGTCGCTACCATATCCTCGTATGGCATGCCTCGAGTCCCCACAATCTGCATGCCCATATAGATATCCGGCTTCAGGCCCTGCACAAATTAGTGTACCTTATTCTTGTCGAGGCTCACCAAATGCCCTGCAAACTGTGACAAAGCCTCGAACTGTCAGACATACTCAGCCACAGTGCCGGTCTGCCTCAGTTGTGCAAACTCCACCATCTTCCGTGTCCTGATAGAGTGGCTGAAATACTTACCAAAGAACACTGACTTGAACTCCTCCCAGGTCATGGTCCCCACGTCTCTCGTGGCCACTACAGTATCCCACAAATTACTAGCATCCTTGGCCAGATAAAATGCTGCACTAGACACCTTGTCCTGCTCCTGCACCTTAGCATAGCTCATCATCCTCTCCATGCTCCGTATCCACTCCTCAGCACTGAGAGGATCCGGAGATGACCCATCAAAAGTCGGGGGTCTAAGTTTATACAGCCTATCCCCCCCTCGGTCAGACGAACCCTGAGCATTAAACTGACCCTGGTCGTCCCTGCTCATAAATTTCTCCAGCTACTGAGACTGGCGGTGGACTAACTCAGTAAGCTGCTGAATGGTATCATCCATATCGCCCATAGCTCCATGCGTCTCTCGTCGTGGTCGACCTCTGCCTCTCGCCTCCGTCGACCTCTGCCTCTCGCCTCTCCTGACATTTTCTACCCTTAAAATATACAAAACCCACATTAGTCTTAAAATAAAATAAAATCTAAACACTTACAGTTGGTGGAGTGCTCCCATGCAGTGGCTGGCAGTGTTAGGTAATCCTCTGAACGACGTCGACGTCATGGCTCTGATGCCATAGCTGTAACACCCCAAGAACCCACATGTTCCCGGTGCACTCACTACAACTACACACTATGACATACAGAAACTCGACGCGAGCTCACTTAATTTAATACCACTTTCATTTTTTCAAATCATATTCAAAATAACATTTGTAAGTATAAAATTTTTTCGACTAGATTTGAAAACAACTCGCGCCCCGAAGAGGAAGCACGAAATCCTCAATATAAAATACGCAGTGGAAAAAACAATCTAAAGTAGTTTTGAAAAAGACGACAAGACTTGAAATTCTATGAAGGGGTCCAACACAGGCCTCGAGCTACCCGACTCAGTGCCGCACGCTCGAGTAGCAGCGCCGTGCACCCATGGTTTCTCGCCACTCACTGCGTGCGCACACTCGACTTGGCGCCGCGCGCCCACCTCCCCGCTTCGATGCCCTGCGCGCCACCCCCTTGGCGCCGCACGCGCCAACGCGACACCACCGCGTCACGCGCACGCCCACAGCACTGCGTGCCCCACGCACCTTGCCTCCATGCAGCATGTCCACACGCACGCCCTCACCCAACACTGCACGTCTCGTGCGCACTTGCAGGGTCGTGTACCCTGCGCTCTTGCGGTCGCACCACGTTCCCACGCACAACGCCACTCCCTTCACGCCTCACCGCGCGTACCCCGACCTTTTTCTCGAAATTTCAGCAGAGTAATGCATAAAAATTGGCTATCCCAAAATTTAAACCCTGCACACAATTCACCAGAAAATTTAAAAATATTTATCGAACAAGCTATCCAGCGAATCCTCATAACAAAATCGAAGTTTAAAGACTATGAAATTCATCAACTACAAATGAAGAAAATCCACAGTATAGAGCAGTGACATACTCAATATATAAAAGTACACACGCATCTCCAAAACACCATAACCACTCTATACAACCCTGTACAACCAACGCCTATACGATCTCATCCGACCACATAAATATCCCGACAAAAGCAAACAACCCAAACAACCTCACTACCACCTACCATCTCCACACGTCAAGTCGCCCTAACAATCCGCAGTCTGGTGCCTCGGTCGCACGCTGCCAACTGTCCTACGCCTCAGGACTAGGCTCTCGGGGATCATCAGCAACAACGTCTACACCTACACCATAGAACACACATCATAAGCCTAACGCTCAGTAAGTAGTACAATATGAAAGTAAAAGCCAACAATGCAATCCTATCACATGCAGTCTCTACACTCACACTCATATTGTCACATCTGTGACGCGTAGTGCAGCCGCACAAGGGTAAGAACGAACCAAGCTTCACCCTACATTCTGACACGTCGCCACTATCCCGGACTCCCTAGTAACGAGGCCCACAAGCTACACACATGCATCACCACACAGCAACCACGTCAGGGTGAAGGTGAACCTCCCACCACACCACACACTGACACGTCACCCCTGTCCCGGCCTCCCCAGCAACGAGGCCACAGTTGCCCCACACACACATTTCGCCATAGCCCAGCCAGCCCACTCCTCGAGAAAAATCCGTGACCGATGTTGCACCGACCCACACACTAGCAGGATCCGCGATACTACTGTCTATCATCCTCACCGCCGACACATACACGCCGCGTGACAGCCCAGCCGGCTCACTCCTCGAGCAAAATCCGTGATTGGTTATGCACCGACCGACACACTAGTAGGATCCGCGGTACCACCGCCACGCGTCTCACCACTTACTCAAAATATGTTCAAAATCATTTTCATCCCCTTTTTAAAACATGTGCATGTCAAACAATACGCACGTCAAACAATACGCACACACACCACAATCAACAATATAAATCCTAAAGTTCCACGGTGTAGGCCCACCTGAGCAAAACACATGCACGCACTACTTACCTCGCGTCCTAAGCTCACTCGATGCACAGTTTTGCCAAAAACGCTTCAACCTAAAATATAAACAATCACTCATCAATCTTTGCATCAAAATTCACTAAATATGTTAAAATCACATTGCTTAACTAAACCCATGAAATCCCAACTAAAACGGGTCACTAATTCGGTTCGGCCGAAAACAAGCCTAAACTTCGGACGCGCATAACGTTTGCGTCCGTTAACGAAATCGAGCGATTCAAGAGGCCA
Source organism: Begonia peltatifolia (assembly GCA_022433055.1). Lineage (NCBI taxonomy): Eukaryota > Viridiplantae > Streptophyta > Magnoliopsida > Cucurbitales > Begoniaceae > Begonia > Begonia peltatifolia. The sequence continues at coordinate 5,039,458 of CM039522.1, forward strand.
AACGTTCCTTTAAGAACCTAGTTTAACATACTAAGACGGATTTTAAAATGCTAAGCCACACATATGTGAAAAACACCAAAAATTGAATCTGCCCTTCACCCAAATTTCACATCTCCGTTTCCCCCTTAACCAAAACTCACCTTACGCACTAAAATCAGCAATGCTATCATCACGCGTCACAATTCTACTAAAAATACTCAATAATTTGACTCGGTCCAAAATTCAACATATACTTCCGACGCACATAACTTTTGCGTCGGTCATCGCAATCGAACGATTCGAGCGGCTAAACGTTCTTCTAATAACCTAATTTCACCCACTAAAACAGAATTTAAAATGAATAACCAAAGCTAGGGCAAAACGGCCACAAATAGAACCTATTTTTACACAAAAAAATACGAATTTCAACTTCTACTCCATTTTCCACAAATTTCTTCACCAAACCGCCACATTCCAATCAATCATGTGTAAACTAACAACAATTTAAAGCTTCCCTCTCAGAAAATCCGAATGGCATTACAAAACTCTCTCGGTCCTCTCCTCCTCTCGGACGTTTTCTATCCATTGCACAAGCACTTTACACTAGCTCTTAAGTCACCTCAAACATTCAGCTCAAACCTCACAAAACCGAAAGGAAAACAACCATCACGCTCAGCCTTCAAAACGAAGAAAGACAGGGGAACACTCCCTGCTCTCGGCCAGCTTCTGCGTGCGGAAAAGCCGGGCCACCAACTGCCTCCAGCACACACACACTCTAGCTCTCAAAGCACCCCAAAACCCGAGCTCAACCATCGAGAAATTCGGAGACGACTGAACTCCCCACACTCAGTCGACCGAAACCAAAACAAGCGAGGGCTTACCTTTTGTCTTTCAGCACGAAAAAGTCGAGCCAGCACCTCCCCTCAGCTCATCGGAGCTCCCTTTGCACGGTCGTCGTCCGTCGACTGGTCGTTCGGTCTCCGATTATTCGTCGCAGGCGAACAGCCGAAGAGGAAAGCAAAATGGCTTCCTCGTGAAGCCATTCTGGTTTTCATTTCATTTCATTTTTTTTATAAAATTTAATTTAAATAATTAAAATTGATCAAAATGCCCTCACGTGTTTTTAATCATCCGTATCTTTGTTAAATTCGTGTCCTCCCGACTTTAAAATTTTCGAAAACCGTCACTAAATTTAGATTCCAAGTTTTATAAATTAATTTACCCATTAAAATATTATTCAAAATTCCAACCAAGATTTAATTAAAATTTTCAAAAATTAGATTTAAAAAAATCAAAATTTTCTAGGTTATTACAATACTTACCTCCACCCATAGATGACTTGGAACTGGTCAAGGAAGATATAATCCTCAAGGTAAGATTCGGCTTTTGGCCTTCTTGCATGTGATGCATTTCTCCACCAAGGGTTGAAGAGGAAATCCTTTCTCAAGGATTGACACTCTTAGCCTTACACCTTATGAAGGATGAAAAATCCTCCACCTTTATTTACCCAAATTTGTTGTATCGAAAAAAGGAGGTTCACATATTGGAGGTAGCGGATGAAACCTTTGCCACAACTCTTAAAAAAGAAGCTAAAATTGGTCTTGACACAAATCAAATATGACAACTTGTATTTTAGCACAAACACTAGATCCCTCTCAGATATCCAATTGATAATCATCAAAAGTTCACCAAATTCTAAGCAGGATATTCAATAGTAAATCAATTCCAAATAATATGAAAATTTAACATGATCTCACTTGATATTTTTTGTCAATCTCTAAAAATTTTAGATGTTAATTCGTTAAGATGAAGAAGTTGTGATTGGAACAACGACATTGATCCAAAGAGATGATAATTGTGCACCTTTCGGGTTTGGTAACTTCTTCCAAAGAAACACTGCAACAATCTGAATATAAGAGCTTATGCAACCTTATGAGGATGTTTACTTTCAACTAAGAGAGTAGAAAATGATGCAAGAGTAAGAGTTCGCTAATAAACTCACAAAGATGGAAAACAATAATCGACAATCACTCAGATGAGAGGCGCGGCGCGAATGCCTGAACAAGCCTCGGCGTTTGAGAGCAAAATGCTTCGATAAAATTTTATCAAACTCAACTGCCTAATAATGGTCTTAAGGAGAATACTCCCTTACAAAACGATAATTAGGTTAAAAATAGCAGCAAAGAGAAGAGGAGGGGTGAAAACCTCGGCTAAAATGAGCCCGCTGATGTTTGCCCTGCGTGCCTCTCTCTCATGTCGCTTTCAACAATTGTGATATTCCAATTTTATCCTCCTGCGCATGCAGCCATGCACTCCTTATTAATGCAAACTAGTAAGTATTTAAAAGTCAAAATTAGAACTAATTTAAGTTACATAATTTGTTTAAGGAGAACAAACTCCTTCTTCAATGTTTGAGGTCTTCTCTTCAGGTTGCTTCCAATATAATGCATGGAAAGGTCTTTCTTTGTCTTGTATGTTAGGTGTAAGCTCTATCTTATCCTTGCATATGTCACCTACAACATGAACATAAAAATTAATTAATTTCTTGGCTCGGGAGCTTGTGATTGCTCCTTGAGGCACATTAGGTCTTGAGTTTAGATTTCCTTGTGAGAAAATCCTCTCTTTTTTATGCGATATGCCCCAAGGTGGCAACCCTCGACCACGGCCTAGTCCATGGCCGAATCTTTCCTTTTACGTGTTTGCTCATTTTGTAGGTGTCCCTCACGAAGAACCAATGACGAAGTTCATTTGTCGCCAAGGACTGCATAGAAGCTACCCTTTAGATTTGTAGACAAATCTCAAATCACCTGAAGAGGATGGTGTACCCCGGAGCCCGAAGACTCATGCTCGAATAAAGGTAACTCTCCAATTGAGTTCTTTCACTAAGACATTTGTTATCATTGCAGGAAAGGACCATTGGAATGCTTGGATCAAGTCTTGGAGCAAAAACTTGGAAGCGGCATTTCATCGAGCAGTTGGCGTGCACTCATGAAATGAAGGCTTGGCAACACATGACGCACACAAGGAGGACCCTTAGCACCCAAATGACGTGCAGCAACAATTTGGCGAGCAAAGGAGAGCAATGGCTAGGGCATGGTGCGCAAAGGAGGCTCATGGCATGTAGCATCTAGTCGTGGCACGCGGGAAGCGCCAGCGCCAGCATGTGACGGCCAGGGCAGAACTAGCGCGCTCGAAGACATTGCCCAGCGCACGCGACGGCTAGTTTCTATGTTTTTCCTATTTTTGCATAACACCAACTTACTTTTCCTTGTATTTAAGCTTGTTCTGAACGTTGTAAAGGTGGGATGAATGTTGATTAAGCATTGAAGCTTGTTTTCCAAAAAACTGTTCAGTTTTTGAAATTCCTTCACGGATTTTGCATCGGTTGCAAATCGAGAGGAGAGAGCCTCGTTCCTCACGAGTTTGGTTGCTCGTTAAGTGAAGCTTCATTGTTCTATCAACTCTGGAAGAGTTGGTGGAAAGAGAATGTGGTTGAAAACTAGTTCCCAAGTGCTAAAATTCTTCTTAGAAAACTTTTAGCCGACAACACATCCATTGTTGTTCAACTAGCTCGGTGCCCTTTCTTTCATCCCATTGCCCATTTCTATGAAGAATGCAACCTCACCCATCTCCTGGAATCATCGGTATCATCTCTTCCTTCCTTTCAATTTTCTGTTTCGACTTTGCTATGTTTTTCAAATTTCCTTGCTGTTTTGGGGTGTTCTTCGAGCACCAATCACATTGTCTGCTTTAAGCCTTCCTCATGCCATTTCTAACCCCATTTGCAGCCCCGGATCACAACATTTGGTATCAGAGCTTAGGGCTTTTTTGTTCATGCATTTTCCTATGTTTCTCTGTTTCTGTCGTCTACATGTTGTTCTGCAGATGCGTTTCTGTCTTTGCTTTTTTCTTTGTTTTTGTTATCTCATTGTCACTTACGTTACACTCATAACACTCTTGTGTAATCTTGTTTCCATTTCCTGTTTAGAAATTGAAAAGCATACATTTCCCTTTTCTGTTTCTGTTGAGTTAGCGGTTTCTATTTTTGAGTTTTTTTTTTGGTTTTTCTTATCCAAAATGCCTTAACTTGTTAGCATGATTACTTTAGGATAGATTGTTTAGGATGTTTAGCATGTTTAGTGTGTTTTATTTTCGGATTGAAAGCATGATAAGTCTGCTTTTATTTTTGCTATTTTGCTGTCATTTTTCTTCTTGTCATATGTCTTTGTTTTAAGCCGATAGTGTTCAGCATGTTTAGGAGTTTTGCTGCTCTTTTCTGTCCTAGATTGTCCCAGCTTGTTGTTTTTAGAGTCAACTATTTAGGAGTTAATTTTTGCGGAAAATCTTTGCTGGTTTTACAAAATTTATAACACCCGGGATTTCTGTAATATAATTTTTGAAAATTTGTATTGGTAAACAACGGAGTTTTGGTCGGAATTGAGAGCAGAGAATTTGTACTAATAGATAGATTATTACTTTGAGGCCGATGGGCAAGAAAAAATTTTAGGATTTCCGACCGAAGACGGACCGAATAACAGTTTAGCTAAAAGAATAAAGAGTGAAGATGAAATAGTAATTAGGTTATTATTATTATTATCATTATGTTTTTTTTATATAAGTAAACGGAGGGAGGGAATCACAGAACACTTCGGTGAAGATTAAGCTAGAAGTAGGAGAAGATTAAGCGTTTGGATAATCAAAAAGCTCAAGTTATGGAACAGTTTTTGTTCAGTCGTATTCGGCCAAGCCATAGATGTTGGATTGTAAAATGGATGAAACTGTTAGAAACAAGACATCCTAAGGAGTCTGTGGCCACTGGAATCGAGCGATTCCGATAACCGACACAAGAGTTATGTGTGTCGGAAGTTTATTCCGGGTTTTGAATCAAGTTTGTTTAGTGAGCTATTTTAGTTAGTTTGTGGTACGTTAAGTTAATGGTAGCGGTTTTGAGTATGAGTTAAGTGTTTAGACAAGTTTTGACAGGAATTGATTTTATGTTTAGGTTGAACCGATTTTGGTGAAGTCGTGCACTGGAAAAGTTTAGGACACTAGATAAGTAGTTTTGGCATGTACATTGCCTTTACGAGCCTACACCATGGGACGGTAGGGAGAAGTAGTGGGTTTTACATGATTTGTTCAGTGATATATCATGTTTTGAAAAGTGTAACGAAAATGAATTTGAGCATGTTTTGAGTAAGTAGTGGTGAGACGCGTGACAGTGGTACCGCGGACCCTGATCGGGGAGTGGGCCGGTGCATAACCAACCGCGAATTCCAATAGGGGAGTGGGTGTAGCGTGGCGCGAGTTTCATCCTCACCCTGTGGCGGTTGCTATGTGGCGGCATGTGTGTATAGCTCATGGGCCTCGTTGTTGGGAGTCCAGGACGATAGCGATGTGTCAGGGTGTAGTGTGGCGCGAGGTTCACCCTCACCCTGGTGCAGCTACACTACAAGTTACAAGTTACGACAACATGAGCGGGAGAGTAGAGACTGCATGTGATAGTACTGCGTTGTTGGTTTTATGTTTCATATTGCACTACTTACTTAGCGTTAGGCTTATGCTATGTGTTCTGTGGTGTAGGTGAAGAGATTCCTACTGGTGAGTTACGAGAGTCGAGGCAGGACGAGTAGGCGGTTAGCGGCATGCTACCATGTGCCGGTAGGTGGAGTTCGTCAAGATGGCCCAACCTGTGGAGTGAGGCTAGATGGAAATTTTTTTTAGGGTTGTATTTTGTGGGGTATAAATCAATTGTATAGAATTTGAAGGTATAGATTGGTTTGGCACGATAATAGTTGGGAGTAATGTACAGTTGTATTTTTTAAACTACTTGGGAAATTTTGTCTTAAAAATAGAGGTCATTACTTCGTGGTTTTAATTGTAGAAGTTTTCGTCGTTGAATTTCCTTTGAATCTGATGTTTTCTTTAGGCTGCTGGTGTAAGGTGTCGACCGATTAACGAAGAAGTGACGATAGTGTCGCCCGCAGGGTTCGACCATTTCGTTAAAGTGTCGACCGGTATGCGTAATTGTCTATCGAACTTAGCAAGTGTCGACCGTGGGGGTCAACCTATGGGGACAGAGCCAAATTAGGTGTCGACTGGTGTCTTTAGGTGTCGACCAGGTAGTGTAAAACCAGTGAGAGTGTGCGGGCAGAGAGAATTGAACTGTCGACCACTAAAAGCAGGTGTCGACCGCCTTTTGTTATGTGCGTGGAAGTGTCGATCGCAAAGTTTGGCCGGCGCAGGCAGAGAGAACTGAAGTGTCGACTGCTTTTTGTTATGAGCGTAGAAGTGTCAACCGCGAAGTTTAACCGGAGCGGGCAGAGAGTATTAAGGTGTAGACCAGTGTTTTAAGTGTCGACCGTACCTCTTTTTATATAATATTTTGAAAAGTGAAGTGTCATTTAAACTGACTTTCGATTGAGTCTTCCGCCAAGATAATTTTTAAGCGTTTTCAAAATGTCGTTTTAAGTAGAGGAACAAAAATTTAAAATTTTATACAAATTTCATCGAAGTGATGAGTAAGTGTACGGTTGGCGACCTGGGTCCGGGGACAACTTGGGGGCACTGCGGAGGTGGTGACAGAGTAGAGTAACCCGAAGACCGCATGGGTTTTCGGGGCATTACAAATATTTTCTGCATAATTTTAGTGTTCTGGTTTGCTATTTTATGAAACATTAGGAGTCCCATTTTCTAAGTTTTTGCAGTACCTTTGCTGCTCCTTTTAGAGCCATTCACCTTGTTGAATTGCTGATCATTAATTTCCTAAATTTTATAGCATCTTTTCTGATTTTAGTGAAACATAGTTTAGCTTTTTAGGTGGTGTTATGAAGCAGTTTTTGCTCCTTTTTAAAAATTTGTTCTGCATTTCTTTGTTGTGTTTTTAGTAGCTTTTCTTCATGTTTTGCAGTATGTGATTCAGGTTAAATGCAAGTTGAATTGCTGCTATCTTTGAGTCTTTCTTTTGCTATTTTAAAGCATGTTTTTAGGAATGTTTTAAGCTATTTTTGCTGTTTTCTTTTTTTATGCTTTTTGGTCCGATAATAAAATCTTGTTTAAAGCATTGTTTTTTTATTTAGCTTCTTAGGATTGAGTTGTCAAATCTGTTTATGATGTGTTTTGAAGCATGTTCAAAGTTGTTTTTCAGCTTACTTTGTGCTTTTTTATCTGATTTTAGGTCTGCACAATTTCTTGCTGAGTATGAATTTGGATTTGAAATTTTTACAACATTTTACTCATATTATGGGTTAGCTTGTGTCAAAATTTCAGAATTATTGGAGTTGAATTGTACTAGTTTCTAATTACTTATTTTTAGGATGTTTAGGTTAAGTTTGGTATGTTAGTTTCTGTGTTTCATGCATAACTTTCAGACCGCTTGGAATTTGAAATTGAAATTTTAACGGCATGTTACGCCTTGTGTTATTTAAACTGACTTTCGATTGAGTCTTCTGCCGTGATGATTTTTAAGCGTTTTCAAAATATCGTTTTAAGTCGAGGAACAAAAGTTTAAAATTTTATACGAATTTCATCGAGGTTATGAGTAAGTGTACGGTTGGCGACCCGGGTCTAGATACGACTCGCGGGGGCTGCGGAATTTTTAATTTCAAAAATTTGAAGTATTCTGTTTATATTTATATGCATAACTTTCTGTACACTGTGAATTTAAAGCTGAATTTTATGAGTATGTCACTTATAGGGTAGGCAAGCTTCTGTTAAAATTTCATAGGATTTAGACAAGAATTGTGGAAGTTTTGGTTTAGCATTTTAGGTTGTTTAAGTGCAGTTTTTCTGCATCTTTTTGCTTCTATTTTTAAGCATTTTCTTTGCTGTTCTTAATAGCATTTCTTTTATGTTTTGTAGCACTTGATTAAGCTTAATTGCATGTTGATTAGTTGCTGTTTTTAATACCTTTCCTTGCTATTTTAGCAATTTTTCTTGCTGTTTTTTGGATTGTTTCAATTCTGATTTGCAGCATGTGTTCAGGATTAATTGTCACATATTTATCTCCTGTTTTTAGAGCTATTGTTTGTCTAAATTTGGAGTCTTTTTTGGCCAAGCAATTGATTTAAATCCGAAGGGAAAATTGTGTGATTTTGTTGTGTGTTAGTTGCTGTTTTTGTGTGTTACTTTTTATGTTTAGAGAATTTTAGGTTGTCCTTTTGAACCACCCTGCTGTTTTTCTTTGGTGTTTTATTAGGGTTAGATCATCACTACGTTTGGTAACCCTTTGATCCAAAACCGAGGCTACTTAAGCCAAATCACTAAACCCTCTCAACCTAGCAACGACAAGCCAAATTTGCAAGGGCAAATTAAAAGCTTAATCGGAGTGGTTAGAGATTGAGGCCAATAAATTAAGGATTTTAGCCTAGACTTTGAATTTGTTTTGGATGGGATTAATCAAGACGACCCTAGAAAACCTCAAGCTCCACTTAGGAGAAAAGTTGAAAACCTCAAGGATGAGACCCCTTGATGTCTCATTTCCTATTTTTAGTGGTTGTCCTAACGAGCTTAATTTTATAGATTGACTAGAAGAATTAGAGTAGTAGCTTGAGAAGTACGATTATTCGGAGAAAAGGAAATTCCGAATAGCTCTCTCTAGTCTCACTAGATTTACTACTTTTTGGTGGGAGAGTACAAAACTAGAAAGAAGGTTAGATGGTAAGGAAGAAGTTTCCACTTGGACCTTGTTAAAGTACTTAATGGAAAATAGGTATGCCCCAAGGCAATGTCTAAAATAGTACCACCCTCAACCTTTTTTTAAAGCATAAACCAAGTTAGAACCAACCTTCCCCTTAGCTCAAACCCAAGCCACACCATTTGAGGAAACCTTGAGTGAGATAGAAGAAGAATTGGTAGAAGAGATGGACGACTTGTCTAGTGAGTTGAATGTAGAAATCGTCTACCGCATGGAAGGTCAAATACTTGAGTTAAATTCTAACTCCCACGAACCTTTAGAAACTTTGGGAGATAACTTCTTATAACTTTTGACCCAAACCGATCTCCTAAATGATTATGCAATTAAAGGGTTATTTGACTAATCTTTACTTGGGATTGAAAATGAGCAAATTGAAGATTTTGGAATTTTGAGCCTATTTGAGGAATCTATCCTTGAGAAAGAAAGAAAGCTAAGTGCAGAAACCTTAGAAGCCCTTGAACCCCTAGAGGTAGAAACCAAACCCGATCACTTCTAAAATTTTAAAACTCAAGAGGTTGTCATGTGGTATAACTCATTGTATGACGACCCTAAGGAGAACATTCTAGTTGAGGACCTTGTTGAGCCAACCTATGTTTTAGAGGGAAATTTTTATCCAAAGTATGCATATAAACCTTACCCCCTCATTTTTCAAGAGTCCTACCTTTTGGTTGAAAATTACCTATATCCCTTTTTGATCTAGAGTGAGAGTATTGTTTTGAAGGAAAATGTATTTCCTAACTTTTTCTCAGGGACTTGGAAGTATATTAGTTTTTGTGTGTCTTTAAGTCACCTTAGAACTTTAGAGCTTAAATTAGAGAACGAATTGTCTAGAAAACTTTTAAGTGACTTAGTCCACTTATTCATCCCACCGAACACTTTAATTTCTTGGTTGTTTAAAACAGGATGGACTAGTATAGATTTTATTTTGTTTTATTTTGCATTTTTATTTTTGCACGATATCATTGAGCATATTGATATATATTTCTTGCTTAGAGATAATTTTATCATCATACCCGTATATGCATGTCCATATTACTTCATTTTAGTTATTTATGAGGAATATAGTGTTTACTTTACAATGAAGTTAATAAATTGGGATATGATAGAATTCTTGATGCATGATATTTTAATGAGCTTTAAGAATTTCGAATTTACTTACATTTCTATTTCATGGTATCTTGATGTTGAGTTCTTAGAGATTGTTTTGCTCTATAATGGTTTGAAAATAGTTTTTTATGTTAGACTTGCATATTTCAAAACCATTTTCGTTGAAAGAAAGAAAATTTATGGTCCACTTATGAATGAATTGTACTTGTTTCCTTTCTTAAAGGATAACATGAATTTATTGTATTGGATTGATTTTTGCAATAGGCCATTGATTTCATTGAGTATAGATTTTAGCATGATAACCGGATTGCATTTGTTTGAGTTTAAAGATTATTTAGATGATAAGTTCACCTTTGATTTGAATCCCTTGCTTGAACTTAGCATTTATGAATTGAAATTTGAATGTAGTTATCTTGCTAGCTATTGTGCTCTATTTTGTTGGTTTTGCATGTTTATTAAACATTTGGTCTCTTCATTTAAGGCTTATAGCATGTTGGAACATATTGAATTTGAAATTTATTTTGATGAGATAAAACATGATTTTCATGATTATTTTGAAGTTAATTCTAACATTTTAGAAAATGATTACTTTTTTTGTATCTCTTTTGGTTTTGAGAAAGGGAGAACCCTTTTGCACCTCAATGCTTTCCAAGGTCAATAACCATGGAGTAACTCAAAAAGTGATTAATACTTTGCCAACAAGGTATGTGCCACTTGAAGCTTTATTGACTTGGTTATTTAGAATTGGATGGATAGTAGATTATTTTGATAATAATCTTGATTGGATTTTTGGATATGTTGATTATAATCCTTCTTTGACATTTACTTTTGGATATTATTTGAAAGATGATTCATTTTGCGATGTATTCCATGTCTTCTTACATCCAATTTTGAATTTGAATTATCTTGTGATGGATAAGTTTAGTAGTCATTCCATGAATGCATTTCTTGATTTCAATTTGGAATATTTTTGCTTATGGAATATAACTTTTTTAAATTTTGAGATTGGTGATAAATTTATAAATATGCTTCTAATTATTCATTTGGAGTATAATCTCTTTTGGAAAATAATTTTAGTGGAAATAGTGCTTCACCATCCACGGCCAAATCCATAGCCAAATTTTATTACTAATGTATTTTAATATTTTGTAGGCTTGAATAAATTTAGCAAACTCAACAACCCCGGATTAGTGGTACAAGTGCAAAGAGGCAACTCTTTAGATTTGAGGTCAAATCTTCAACAACCCGAAGAAGATGATATGCCCCGAGGTGGCATCCCTCGACCACGGCCTTGTCCATGGCCGAATCTTTCCTTTTACGAGTTTGCTCATTTTGTAGGTGTCTCTCACGAAGCCACCCTCTGGACAAATCTCAAATCACCCAAAGAGGATTATGTGCCCCGGAGCCTGAAGAATCATGCTAGGATAAAGGTAAGTCTCCAATTGAGTTCTTTCACAAAGACATTTGTTATTATTGTAGGAAAGGACCGTTGGAATACTTGGATCAACTCTTGGAGCAAAATTGGTGCAAAAACTTGGAAGCGGTATTTCACCGAGCAATTGGTGTGCACTCAAGAAACGAAGGCTTGGCAAGACATGATGCGCACGAGGAGGACCCATAGCATCCAAATGATTTGCAGAAACAATTTGGCGAGCAAAGGAGGACAATGATTAAGGCATGGCGCGAAAAGGAGGCTCATGGCGCGCAAGATCCAGCAGTGGCACACGTAAAGCACCAACGCCAGCAAGTGACGCACAGGGCAAATACAGATAGTGCGACGACATCGTCCAGCACGCACAAGGCCCACTAGTGCGCGCGCATCAGCGACCCGACACCAACAACTAGTTTCCAGCCAACGGTCTCTATGTTTTTTTTTATTTTTGCAGAACAGTAGCTTACTTTTCCTTGTATTTAAGCTTGTTCTGAACATTGTAAAGGAGAGATGAATGTTGATTAAGCATTGAAGCTTGTTTGCCAGAAACCTGATCGGTTTTTGAAATTCCTTCATGGAATTTGTGTCGGTTGCAAACTGATAGTAGAGAGCCTATTTTCTTGCGAGTTTGGTTGCTCGTTGAGTGAAGCTCCATTGTTCTCTCAACTCTGGAAGAGTTGATGGCAAGAGAACGTGGTTGAATACCAGTTCCCGAGTGTTGAAATTCTTCTCGGAAGAATTTTAGCCGATAGCACATCCATTGCTGTTCATCCTGCTCAGGGCCCTTTCTTTCATTCCATTGCTCATTTCTGTGAAGAATGCAACCTCACTCATCTCCTGGAATCGTCGGTATCATCTCATCTTTCCTTTCAATTTTCTATTTCGAATTTGCTCAGTTTTTTGAATTTCCTTGCTGTTATGGGGTGTTCTTCAAGCATCGATCACATTGTCTGCTTTAAGCCTTCCGCATGTCATTTTTAATCCCATTTGCAGCCTCGAATCGCAACATCATGACTAGTTGGTCATGCAAACAATGTCAAAATTTCACGATTCAGCCCATTCTAGGAACCTTGAAATGTCAGCATGAACCTCATTTTTCAGAACAGATAAGTACGGCTACAAAATATTATAAATACTCCTCAGAGGTCAGTGAAGGAAGATTTTTAGAAAGTCAATAATCCTTCAATGTGTGCTTGATCTTCCATTTATCTCTCAACAAGATAATATTGACCAAACATTGTCCACATGATTTTATGTCTTTGATGACTTTATTTTACTATCCTCCTACAAAATATTAGCTTGAAAATTTGTTAGAAAAATTCCATTGTATGTTTGACGAGTGACGGATCCATGGCACATCAAGATGACAAATGAGTTGGCTGGCTAGCCAACTCAGCACTGTAGCGGGGTCGTTTTAACCTTAGTGAGCCAGACTTTTTTAAGACGCTAATTTGTCGTCGTAATTGCAAATGATTGATAATTAGATATGTAACAATCTAGTTAACATATGTACTTTTGTAATGATGATTGTCAAATATTTGTAATGATATTCGTGTAAATCATCTCAAATAGTTTCTTTTTTAAATACATGTCATTTTATATACTAATAAAGTAATTTTATTAACTAAAGGACTAATTATTATATTTTGACATTAAAATGATAAATAATTATTATAATTTTAATAACTAATTTTGTTTAAAAAAATATGTATTATATTTATATAAATTGAAAACATTTATATTTTTTGGTTTGTTAGACTTGTCTCGTTAAGCCTCGTTTAGCCAGCTCAGCTCAACTCAACTCAACTCAATTCGTTTATACTAGCTCGTGAGATACCTCGAGTTGAAATTATTTTTTGTCGGAATTGTTAGGGTCATTGGACTCGATTTATTTAATTCGCAGTTTGGTCAGACAAACGTTTTTAGGCCCGGTCGACACGTTTGTCATTTGTTCACGTGGTACTATCTAAATTTCTTTTTTTTTTTCTAAAATAAGAAGAAAGTTCAAAACTTGAAGAACTACTTTGGAATCATCAAAACCCATACATGTCATGGTTTTAGAACGTTGATTGATTGTTAGCAGAGAATATCATGCGTTCTTAAAATGGAGAAATTTAAGCAATTAAAATATGAAAATTTTTGACTTATTTTACAAATAAAATAAGTAAACCTTAGGCATTGCCTAGTAGATCAACAACCCTTCGTTTTGGAGTTTAATTGATCTAACTAGATTCCTCAAGTCATCGATACTTTAGCAATTACTAGGAAATTTAATAAAATGGGAAATTAAAGTCAAAAATCTCGTAGAAAATTTTAGGAAAGAAAAGTATTCGCTCACTATTTTTGACATTTAATCATTCCTCTTTTTGATTTCACAATGTCATTAATTCATAATATATTTTCTTAAGTTTTTATAGAATATTATATTTATTTATTTATTTATTTTTTTAAAATATTTATTGACACAATAAATAATAAATAATCTAATTAATATAATAAATTATAAAAAATAAATTTATTATGCTAATTGATAATTACTTATACGCATCAAATATTCAGAAAAAATAGAATAAGAGAATACTGGTATTATTAATGCTTTTGTAAATTCAAATTTAAAAATGAAGAAAAACGAGAATAAAAAAGGAGAGAGAGACCGGGGACCAAGTTAGAATAGCAACCTTAACGTTAAAGGCTAAGGCAGACAAAGCCAAAACCAAGAAGAATAGTCAAATAAGGTGGGCCCCGAAACGACATAACCTATCAATTTTCTCACCCACCCATTTTGACTTTTGCTGGTTTTTTTTCCCACCGGAAGAAGCCTTACCCCTCTTCTACCAACTCTCCTTCTCGACTCCATCCTTCCTCCCATCTCCGCAAAGCCTCTCTCTCAACAACCAAACAAGGAAGCATTGAAATTCCCACTCTTTCTCTCTCTACCTCCCACTCTCTCTCCTCACCAATCAACCACCCTGAGTAAATTAGCCGTCCAAACTGGCCACAGCCAGTTTATATTGGTCAACTGTCTTGTGAACGACATGCTGGTCCACCTTTCCCCATTTTTTTGACCTATTCCTTTTCTTTTTCTTTCACCCTCTTCAAAATTATTGAAAATCTGTGTGGTGGACGTAATAAGTTTTTAAAAAGTTTAGAAATTGAACCAAACGCCCTCCATTATCATGCCTTTTGATTGAAAAAATGATGCCAAGTTCACCATCTTGCTTTGACCAACCCTTTTCAATATCAAAATTCATAAGAAATTCAGAAATGAAGCAGACCCAAAGAAAAAAGAACAACTAAACCCCTAATCTCCTTCGAGAAAAAGCTTAGTTTTCGAGTCTGAATCAGCCATGGAAGTTGTGCTTGTAGAAAGCTTGAATGTTCCAGCTACGGCGGATGAAGAAGATGGTCTATGAGGACTCGAGAATGAGAGTGGAGGGCTCTGCAACAGAGAGAGGATGGTTGTGTTCTCCTTCGTAAGCGACGACCAACATTGCCGGATCATCCAACGCTCTCTCTACGTGTTTTCTGGCCGGACAACCTCTCACGCTGCTGCACTTGTAGTACCCCCTGTTAGTCAAAGGTTAACCATGAATAATTGCTCCAATTAATGAAGAATTTCTGCTCCAATTAATGAAGAATTTCTTTTCCAAATCATACAAGGAAGCTACGAAATTATTGAAGAAAGTTTTATGAACCTTGGATGTGGAGATCCTTTAATGGGTTTCTGCCCGTATTTTCTCCAAGAGTAATCGTCCGGCGGAATATCAGCCATCTTCAAGCTGATCGCCCTAACCCTCACGACCCTCTTTAATCTCAGTTTTCTGCCATCAAATTACAAAATCAATCTGTTTCTTAAATATCCAAAGATAATTTTTTTAAGAGGGAGAGCAAGAGAGAGAGAGAGAGAAGGATAGACCTTTTCTTCGAACAGTGGCAGCGGCCCGAGGAGCCCGCACACTTAGCGGACCCGGAGCCGAGGTTGTCGGAACTACACTTCCTCTTGAAGGAAGAGGAAGAGAGAGGCGGTTTTCCGGTGGAGGAGACCTGAGAGAGATTCGTAATCTGAAACGCAGAAGGCGGCGACGCCTGTTTGCCGTCAGTGTCTCCGGTCAACGACGACATAAAGGAGTTAGGAGCCGAGGAATATGAAAAATTAACAGTGGAAAACGAGTCCTTCCTCTCAATCTCGGAGCCTTTAAAAGCAGCGACTACAACGGAGTTGTTTTGATGGTTAGGGACCGGAGGGATTTGCTGAATCGGAGTTGCGTAGTGAACTTCAGCACTGGAAAGCTCAAATGGAGCTCTTCGGAAGCGGGCATGGCCGACTCTGGTTCGACCCAAAAGAGAAATAACTTTCTTAAACTTAGAAACGGCGACATCGGCCACGGCCTTACAGTCCATCTCGACCTCCATAGGCATCCTGGAGCTGGAACTGGGAGAGTGAGAGTGATTCTCCGGCCTATGGTTCTGCTGCGCACGGGAGAGTAACCTAATGAGCTTTTCGACGCTCTCAAGGCCAGAAGCTGCTTCTTGAACGGCAGAATCCTCCATTTTTGCAGAGAAATCGGAGTTAGGGGTATAACTCATCATGAGCTTCACAGCCATATCTACAAGCCCATGAAAGAGGAGCCACAGAGAAAGAAGAAAAGAGAAAGGAAAAGTAAAAGCGCAAAAGTGAAGAACCAGAGCAACGCTGTTTTGTTGATAAAAGGGGAAGGGGAGGACAGAAGGCGAGAGAGAGAGAGAGAGAGAGAGAGAGAGAGAAAACTCCTTTCTTATGGTCAAAACGGTTCATAATCCGCCGTGAAAACCAATTGGTGCACAGCGTGACTGACCTGTCACGATAGGGAGCTTTGTCGTCAAATGCAGATACGAATAAGATCCAACTGCGCCATTATCATATTAATCTCTAATAACTGCCTTTATAATTTCTCCAATTCAACCCACTCTACTATGATGAGACAATGGAGATCCATAAATTTTAATGCTAAATGCTTTATTTATGCCCTATACTAACTTAAGAGTCCGCTTAACTGATTGATAATCCAAGTGATTGTTGAGGTACATGGCCCATGGGTAAGCTTTAATTATTTTTATTTCTTACCATAAATATATTTGGCCGTTATTTTGGAGGCATTACAGTAATTAATGTCAGACGACCCTATGTTTCCTTGCGAAATGTTGGCTTTGAGGCGATAAACCCTTCCAAAAACAAACCCTTGTCTTATTTTGCAATTTAACAGAGAGATGGGAGAATTTTGAGAACGAAGAAGATTCTGAGTCGAAGGTAACTGTAAATTCAATATGCTCATATGATCGGTAAATTTCATCGAGATTAATTTGATCTTTTTCTTCTCGATATAATTATGACATTAAAATATATATTCAATATAATAGTTTGAACTTTCAATAATTTATTGTCAATAATGTATTGTGTATATTTATTATGAATAATATATGAATAAAAGTTATAGAAATTATATTGAAGAAATAATTCAAAATTCTTGAGAATGCTGTGAATAAAATTATTTTGTAGAAGTATATTTTATTGTAAGTTTAATAACTTTTTCTATGATAATTGGATTACTATAAAATTTAATAGGATTAAACTAGATATGTAGAGGAAAAGAATGACTTTAAAATGAAAAAAGTTGAATGTGTAGAGTAGAAATTATTTACTTTTTAATATGATTAATGCAGTTTAAGTTTTAAACTATAGTGTTTTGGTAAATGGTTTTAAACTACATCTTAGAATGAGAATTTGGAGAAAGTTAAAGAATAAAAAATATTTCTAACACTTTGTACCATGTATTGATGCAATAACATTGGACAATCAATGAAATTAGAACACGTGGCAGTCAACATATATTAAGTAAGTTGTTTACTTAAGTGAATAATTAAGTTAACTAAATATAATTAAGTAGGGGTGAGCAAACAATCGAAGAACCAAAGAGTCAGACCAGAACCAACAATTTGGTCTGGTTCTGAAGAAAAACAAAAGGAATTTCAGTTCTATCATTTTCAGAACTGAAATTCCCAGTTCGATTCTCAGTTCTAATGAGACTGTTCATCTAAAACCGACCCGAACCACAAAATTCCTCAGTCTTATACCCTAACTATTCGTCGACTCGAGTTTCTAACTTCTCTCGATTCTCATCTTCGCAAATCACATAGACCCTTACCCTCACCCTCGCCCTTGCCGAAAACTCGCCGCTCGACTACTATCCCTCTCCCTCGCCCTCGCCATCACTATTATTTAGTGTTCTGTTTCTTCCTTCGCGTCCTCCTCACTGGCTTCACTTTCTCCAATTTTCGCCTCTTGTTTGAAGGTTAGTTGTTATGGGTGTTGGTTTATCTTATAGAGAAAATGGAGATTTTAGATCAATCTACGGAGTTTCTGATTTTGTGTAATTCGATCTGTGTGTTTATTCATCAGAATCTGGATACAATTTTTTGAGTTAATCTTTTTTGTTTCAGAAACATTTCACTCGGTGATTGTATTTTAGCATATTGTATTTGTTTGAGTTAATATGTGTTTGTTTTCTCCACTTTTTCTGTATCTTCTGCTACTCCTATTGAGTTCATCTGTTATTTTAACAGAACACACTTTGTTCTCAGGAAATTTAAGCACTACTGTCGTTCAATGCTTGTAGAAGTTATCTTCAAATAGTAGCAAATACAAATGGCCATAGAAATTTGGCTATAGAATTCCAAGCTGGTGATGAAACTTCAATGGCAGAACTTGTATTAGGGGTGAGCTTTCTTCTTCCTTAATTTTTTTTTGCTTAGGAGGACCAGAACCGGACAAGAACCGAGCCGTTCTGGTCCGGTTTTAGTCCAGTCTTAGGAAAAAGGTTAGGCTTATTGGTGTTAAAATTTGAAAACTAAATTTCATTGGTACGGTCTTAATCTCTAAAAGACCCGGATTGAACCAGACCATGCTCACCCTATAATTAAGGCTAATTAATCATAATTAATTAGGCTAATCATGTTGATTAACTTAAAACTAATCAAAATTAATAAGTTTCAGCTAATTAAACTTAAACATAAGTAATCATAGTATTTTTGCAATTTATCATGCAAGAAAAAGTAAAATAGTACTTGTATATGGACAAAAAGGATAGAATGGTAAATATACCTCAATATCTCTCTAGAAAAAGGTTGAGAAGGCTAAAGAATCAACTATTTTTGAGCAAAGTGTTCAAGTCAAGAGAAAAGGAAAAAGAATGAAGAAAAAAGAGAAAGAAGAGAGAAAAGTAGGAAGAAAAAGTGAGATTTTGTACTTGCTCCTCGAAAGAAAATTACTCATCTTGGGGAGGAGGAACCTTCAATAAGTAAGTAAATCTTATATTTAGAATATTTAATTTAACTTTTATTGCATTGTTTAGATGAAGATAGATTTAAATTATGTTCTTGGTTCTAATTAGACTTAAAATTTTGATGGTAGATTGAAGTTATTAAATTAATCTTGTTTTGATGTGAAATGAATGATGTTTTATAAAAAGATTTATGTTTTGATATTGTATTGTGATGTTAAAAATGTATGTTTTGAAAACAATTTTTTAAATCAATGTGATATATTGGTTGTCAAAATGATTTGCATGAATGAGTTACATGGTTTTAAATGTGCATGACATTTGCTTTGGCTTTATAAAATGTGTTAAAGTATGCATTTGAGGAAAAGAGGACATTGACAATCTTGGTAACACATGAACTCAATGGTTGGACTTGCCTTTTCGTATACGATGTGTATGACTATGGAAATGAGAAGGATATCAACTTAATGTCCTCCTTCAGTTGAAAATTTCTAAAGCTCGAGATAACGTAATGCATAGGTTTCTACAACTCTGCCGAAAAAAGCACGGCAATATTTAAGATTGTGTGATGGTTATACATGTTGGAATTAGAGTGTATTGCATTTTTAAAATAAATATTTGGTTGTTAAAAGATACATTGAAGTTTTCTTAAAAAGATGATTTTAATCATACAAAGTTCATTCTATTTGTATTGGATTTATTTGATGAAAAAAAATTTCAAACAATGGTTGAGTGATGTCAAAAGATTTATTTCGATCAAGTATAATTTTATAGTATTTGCATGGCTTTCAAAAGAATATGATTTTCAAATAATCATTGTAGTGGAAGATGGTGATTGATGTTATATGGTGTTAATAGAGTTTGAATTAGTTATTCTATGTTGTAGATTTACTCACTGGGCTAAAAGCTCATTATGTGGATAATTCATATTTTTCAGATATTGAGAACGTTCACCGAGAGAGAAAATATAAGACAATATAAAGTTTGCAAAGAGACATAGATGAACTATCAAGGTAAATGGTCTTTTTGTTTTAGTGGGATGTTTGGATTTTTTTTGTATAAATCTTTTTGATATGTGACATGTAATGACCTACTTTTGTAGTAGCTTCCGTATTAGAATTCTGATTTTCGTGTAAATTTTCAATGTATAAAATATATGTTGTTTTCTTCATGTAATAGATGTTTTAAATACTTTTATATAAAAAATATATATAATAATAATGATTTTACATGGATCATCCTAATTTAGGACACCAAGTTAAAGAACTATGTTTCATTAACTCATAATGATCTATGCATATGCGAGGTGAGTGTCAATGAGAGCATCCCTTCGATGTTCAACTCTTTCTCATTTTGGGAATCCTCTAACTCGTCGGGGTCTGATTGGTGTAATCGAGTTCTGACAGATTTGGTATCAGAGCTATATATAAAAGTTGTAACTTGTTATGAGGTTAGTAACTATGTTTAGAATGCCTTTTATATTGACTTGATAGTGAATGTTTTTTTTTATTAATACGTGATTTGTTGTAGATGGTGAGAGGAGAATCTACTCGTATAGATGATAACCAAGCCGATAAAATAGTTGAAATGCAAAGACCTGTCATAGCTTTAGCCGATACTGTGAATAGAAAAGTTTTTCAACAGACCAATGAGAGAGTTGAAAGTCCAAATTCAATGGAAGTGAAATTGTTGAAGAGGTTTCGAAAAGCTAAACCTCTGATGTTTAAAGGAGAAAATAATCCAGTCATAGCTGAGGAGTGACTGAGACAAATGAAAAAGAAGTTTGAAAGGGTGGAAATTCCAAATGAATTCAAAGTCAAGTTTGCTGTAAATCATTTCAATGATAAGGCAGATAAGTGATGGGATCAGAATAAAGTATCCCTAGGTGGCCAATTTGGTTGGGAACAATTTGAAAATGTCTTTTTGGAGAGATTCTTTCAAAGTATGCTAGACAAGCAAAAACTAAAGAATTCTTGAAGTTAGTTCAAAAAGACACGAGTGTTTTGGACTATCAAACCAAATTTGAGGAGTTATCAAAGTATGCAAAACAGTTTATTCCCAATGAAGCTGCTAAAGCCCAAAAGTTTGAGCAAAGCCTTAGATGAGGTATTTCTAACATACTATTAGCTCTAAAACTTGAGTCATATTTAGATATGGTTAAGAAAGTCATGCTAATTGAGCAAAGACTTGTGTCAGGAAGGATGAATGAAAAGCAAGAAGAAAAACAAATGGAAAGAATAAAAAAATAGCAAGTGGAGAAGATAAAAAGTTCAAAAAGTCAACATTTACTCCACCTCAATCTCAAACCTCATATTAAAGTAAACCAGCTAAAAGTGAGGTTGACGGTTCACAAACAAATGATACATGGAATAGAACGTGTTATTATTGTGGTGAAGCGGGCCATATAAGAAGAAATTGTAAGAAATAGAAGGTTTAAAATCCTTACACTCAATAACGGGGTCAACAAACTAAATTTTCTATCATGAGTGCTCCTTCATATGTAAGACCAAATTAGCAAGCACCTAGACAATTTGGAGGAAATATCTCAAAAACTACTAGCTCACAACCTAAAGTGCATGCCTTTGGTGCTTTTGGTGAATAAACTATAATGCCGTAAAGTACGAATTTTGTTTGATTCTAGAGCAACACATTTATTTGTGTCAGCTTCTGTTGCATATGCTTTGGGATTAGAAATAATGTTATTACCATAAGCTTTTGGTGTAGAATCAACGTTTGGAGAAAATGTTGTTGTAGATAAAATATGCAAATCTTGTGTAGTATGGATTACATACCATGAGTTAGTGGTAGACCCTATAGTTGTGGAACTTGATTGGTTTGATGTTATTTTGGGGATGAATTGGTTATCTAAGTACAAAACAATTATGGATTGTTACCGAAAGAAAATAACGGTATGTCTTCCACAAGGAGAAATATTTTCATTTTATGGAGAGGCATATACAATTAGACGCCACTTCCCTCGAATTTCTTTTGATTCTAAAAGATGGACAAATAACCTTTTGATGGGGCCGAATAGTGATAAAATTATTCAATTGAAGTGGTAAATGAGTATATGGATGTTTTTCCAAAAGGACTACTTGGATTGCCATCAAGAAGTGAGAGAGAATTTGTAATTGAAGTGTATCCGAGTACAAATCTGATTTCTATTGCTCCTCATCGTATGGCAACAGCCGAACTAAGGGAATTAAAAGTACAATTAGAGGAATTAATGGAGAAAGAATTTATAAGGCCTAGCACATCTCAATAGGGTGCTCCAGCTTTATTTGTTAAAAAGAAAGATGGTACATTGAGAATATAAATTGACTATTGACAACTAAATAGAGTAACAATAACGAACAAGTATCCACTTACTCAGATTGATGATCTATTTGATCAGTTGAGAGGTTCATGTTAGTTCTCAAAAATTGATTTAAGGTCTGGATACCATCAACTAAAAATTTGGGAAGAAGATATTCATAAAAAAGTTTTCAGAACTCGTTATAGCCATTACGAGTGTTTGGTTATGTCCTTCGGTTTGACAAATGCACCTACATCATTTATATGTCAAGCTAAGTAAATGTGAGTTGTGGTTGAAGGAAGTCAAATTTTTAGGACATGTGATTTCTAAGAATGGTATTGCTGTTCATCCTTCAAAGACTGAAGCAGTACAAATTGGGTAACAACCTAAGCCAATTTCAGAAATAAAGAGTTTTCTAGGATTAGTTGGATACTATAGAAGATTTGTTGAAGGCTTTTCTGAAATTTCAATGTCATTGAACCAATTAACAAAAAAGGGTGTGAAATATGAATGAGATGACAAATGTGAAGTAGTCTTTCAGTTGTTGAAAAGAAAATTATTGTCTCCACCGATTTTTATAATTTCGAAAAGAGGAAAATGTTATGTGGCATATTGTGATACATCCTGGTATGTGTCTTGATGCAAAACGATTAAGTACTTGCATATACTTCGAGGCAATTGAAACCACATGAAAGGAATTATCTGATTCATGATTTGGAACTGCTGCAGTGGTTTTGCTTTAAAACATTGGAGGTATTATTTATATTGAGCGAAATTTGAAGTGTTTTCAGATAAAAAAAGGTTTAAAGTATTTATTTACTCAAAAGGAGTTGAATCAAAGATAAATGTGTTGGATGGAATTCTTGGAAGATTATGATTCTACACTCCAATACCACCTAGACAAAGTAAATGTGGTGGCAGATGCTTTGAGCAGAAAATCAAGATTAATAGCAGCCAGTATTGGTATTAAAGATTATGAAATGTGGTATGAAATTGACAAATTCAATTTACAATTAAGAGAAGACAATGAACAAGTATACCTTCAAAATGTGAATGTGAGACCTAACTTAGTGCAAATGATTATGGATGCACAAGACAATAGTATTGAAATAGCTGAATTCAAAATTAAGATTAAAGTAAAGGAAATTGAAAATTTTTCCATGGATATCAATTCGAGAGTAAGATATTAAGGTTGTTTAGTGATTCTCGATGACCAAGAATTGAAAGAGGAAATTTTAAAGGAAAACCATTGCTCAAAATTTGACATTCAGCCCCAAAATAACAAGATGTATCAAAACATGAAGAAATAATATTGGTGGAAGGGAATGAAAGTTGAAATAGCCAAGTTTGTTTCCAAATGCATGACTTGTCAAAGGATTAAAGTTGAGCATAAGAAACCATCAGGATTATTCATTCCATTACCAGTAGCTGAATGGAAATGAGAATATATAACGATGAACTTTGTAACGAGATTACCTAGATCATCAAAGGCAAATGATACTATATGGGTAATAATTGATCAATGTACCAAATCAAGTCATTTTCTACCCATGCGTAGTACTTATTCGATTGATTGGATAAGTAAATTTTATTTAAGAGAAATTGTTGGACTTCATAGTGTGCCTATTTCCATAGTTTTTTTTATGGAGATCCATGATTTACTTTGAAATTTTTGCAAGGTTTACAAAAGGCTATTAAATCAAGGTTGGATCGTAGTATTGCTTATCACCCACAAACTGATGGCGAATTCGAGAGGACAATCCAAATTTTGGAAGATATGCTTATGATCATGTATTATTGATTTTCAAAGACGTTAGAAAGATTATATTCATCTTATGGAATTCACTAATAACAATAGTTACCAAGTAAGTATAGGTATGACACCATTTGAAGCACTATATGACAGACCTTGTAGATCTTCATTGTGTTAGACCGAGATAAGTGAGAATGTCTTATTGGGACCAGCCTTGGTACATAAAAATAATGAAAAGATTAAAATCTTTAAGCAACGATTAGAGACTGTTCAAAGCTCTCAAAAGAGCTATGCTGATAAACGAAGAAGACCTCTTGAATTTAATGAAGGTGATCATGTGTTTATTAAAGTAAGTTGACATTAAAGTTTGAGTAAATTTGGCAAATGTGGTAAATTAGCTCCAAGATTTGTAGAACATTTCCAGATATTACAAATGGTAGATTTGGTAGCCTATAGAATTGCATTACCTCCTCAATTAGTAGGAATACATGATGTTTTTCATATTTCAATGTTAAGGAAATATGAACTAGATCCTGCACATGTTTTGGATTGGAAAGAATTGGAATTTCAACCATATATGGAAATATTAGAAGAATCGGTTACTATCTTTGATTCACAAGATAAAGTGCTAAGGAATAGTAATTCCTATTGTCAAAGTCTTATGGAAGAGAAGAGGAGCTGAAGAAGCTACATGAGAACTAGAAAGTGAGATTGGAGAAAAGTATCCCCAACTTTTTGAGAACTAAGTTAGAGATAAATTTCGGGATGAAATTTTATTAATGGGAGCAAAATGTAATGTTTTAAACCTTCAATATTCTGTTGTCAATTATGTATTGTGGATATTTGTTATGGATGATATATGAATATAAGCTATGGAATTGTATTGAAGAAATGGTACAAAATCCTTAAGAATGCTATGAATGAAACAATTTTGTAGGAACACACTTAATTTAAGTGTAATACCTTTTTCTGTGATAATTGGATTACTATGAAATTTAATCATAATAAATTAAACATGTACAGGAAAAGAATGGCTTTTAAAATAAAATAAGTTGGATGTGTGTAGGAAAAATTATTTACTTTTTATCTGACTAATACAGTTTAAGTTTTAAAGTGTACTGTTTTGTTAAATGGTTTTAAACTACGTCTTAGAGTGGAAATTTGGAGAAAATTAAAGAAGAAAAAATGTTTCCAACACTTTATACCATGGATGCTAGTAATAACATTAAACAACCAATGGAGTTAAGACACGCGGCAGTCAGCATATATTGTGTAAGTTATTTGCTTAAGTTATTAATTAAATTAATTAAGTATGATTAAAGATAATTAATTATGATTAATTATGCTAATAATTTTAATTAACTTAAGACTAATCAAAATTAATAAGTTTCAACTAAGTAAAGTTAAACATAAATAATCATGGTATTTTTGCAATTTACTAAACAAAAAAAGGTAAAATAGTACTTGTACATGGGCAAAAACAATAGAATGGTAAATATACCTCAAGATCTCTCTAGAAAAGAGTAAAGAAGGCTCAAGAATCAACCATTTTTTAACAAAATATTCAGCTCAAGAGAAAAGGAGAAAGAATAGAGAAAAAGAGGAAGAAAAAAAATGGGATTTTGGACTTGCTCCTCAAAGGAAAATTACTCAGCTTGGAGAGGTGATTCTATAGACAAAATCAGTTCATTAGATGAAAATTTCGTGGGAGAGGAAGAACTTTCAATAAGTAAGTAAATCTTACTTTTAGAATAGTTAATTTAACATTTATTGCATTGTTTGGATGGAGATAGATTTAAATTATATCCTTGGTTCTACTTAGGATTATAATTTTGATTGTCGATTGAAGTGATTAAATGGATGTTGTTTTCATGTGAAATGAATAGTTTTTTATAAAAAGATTTATGTTTTAAAATTGTATTGTGATATTAAAAATGAATCTTTTGAAAATATTATTTTAAATCAATGTGATATGCTGGTTTTCAAAATGTTTTGCATAGATAAATTGCATAGTTTTAAATATGCAAGACATTGACTTTATAAAATATGTTAAAGCTTGCATTTGAGGAAGCAGTGCATAGGGTCTTGCAGCCCTGCTGGAGAAAGCCCGAGAATGTGTAAGATTGTGGGATGGTTATACATGTTGGAATTAGGGTGTATTGTATTTTTAACATAAACATTTGGTTGTTAAAAAATACATTGGAGTTTTCTTAAAAAGATGATTTTAATTATACAAAGTTCTTTCTATTTGCATTGGACTTATTTAATGAAAAATGATTTCAAACAGTAGTTGAGTGATTTCAAAAAATAGATTTTGAGCAAGCATAATTTTATAGCATTTGCATGGCTTTAAAAAAAATATAATTTATATGATATTCAAAGAATCATTCTAGTGCAAGATGATAATTGATCCTATATGGTGTTAATAGAGTTCAAATTAATTATTATATGTGTTAAATTTATTTATTGGGCTAAAAGATCATTATGTGGATAATTTATATTTTTCATATAATGAGAACATTCACTAGGAGAGAAAATAACACAATATAAAGTTTGCAAAGTGTAACACCCGTATTTTTGCGGTACCGATTTTTGGGTTGTCGGGACGTTAAACGGCAGGATTCGGGTCGGATTACAGAGAGGGAAATCGGTAAGATTAGGTGGAAAATTATTCCGAGACTGATGGTGGGGAGAAAATTTTAGGAATCCGATTAGAAATAGATTGGATAGCCGTTGGATTAAAGGATTTAAGTGTAAGAGTGAAATAGTAAATTGCATTATTATTGTTTTTTTTATTTATAAAAATAGGGTAGCAAAGAAGAGGGATCGCAGGAACCCTCTTCTCTCTGTGTTTTCCCCTCTCCCCACCGCGCGATTTCTTTTCTTCCCGCGACGATTTCCACCGGCGATTTGTTGTTGCTTTCTCCTCCATTTCAATGGTTCAAGGTAAGTTCAAGTGATTTATGGTTCGATGTTGGTTTGGTGTTGGAGTTGAGGAGAAAAGAGGTGGATAGAGAATTGAGGTTGTAGGGTTAGAGTGTTAATTGAGTGTAATGCTGATTGTTGTGGGTTATTGAGGGTAAATACGAAGCAATGGTGAGAAAGTGAGCGAATTGAAGCGAGAAATTGAGAGTGTAGAACTTTAAGCCGTAAAACGCAGTTAGCCATGGATTTCCGGTCTAGTTGTGGACATTCGTTTTAGAATTTCCGTTTTAGTATGTTAAATTAGGTAATGATTGGAGCGTGTAGCCGCTGGAATTGTGTGATTCTGATAACCGACGCAAAAGTTATGCGCGTCGGAAGTTAGGTGGAATTTGGAGTCGAGATAGATTAGTGAGAGATTACGGTAATTTTGTAAAGTAGAGTAGTGAGATGAGTTTTGACGGAAGATGGTTTTTATTATAGGTTGAGCAGGTTTTGAGTGAGACGAGCACCACTGAAAGCTAGGACGTCAAGTAAGTAGTGTATGCATGCGTTTTGCCCAGGCGGGCCTACACCATGGAATGTTAGGTTGTGATGATTGATTGTGATATGCGTGTGTATTGTTTGTCATGTATCATGTTTTTGAAACAGGAACAAAAATGAATTTGTGCATGGATTTATGTGCGAGTGTAAAATGCGAGATGTGGCGAGGACGATGGATGTGTGGGCAGCTAGGCCCCGTAGTTGGAGAAACTGGGACGGTGGCGACGTGCTAAGGTGTGGTGTGGTGAGTGCATCAAGCCTCACCCTGGTATGGCTATCGCGGCGTGCGTGTGGTGGTGTGCAACTGTGGCCTCGTTGCTAAAGGAACCGGGACGATGATGTCGTGTCAGGGGGTGGTGTGGCGAGTGCATCCAGTCTCACCCTGGAATGGTTGCGGTTCGTAGAGTGACGCGTGGGTACGGATTGAGGGCGTCGTTGCTGGAGAAACCGGGACGATGGCGACGTGCTGGCGACGTGCCAGGTTGTGAGGTGGGGAGAGAGTCCAGCCTCACCATGGTGCAGCCGTACCGAGCGGTATGAGTTGTGACAACATGAGTGAGAACGTAGAAATTGCATGTCATAGGATTGCATTGTTGTTTTACGATTCATATTGCACTGCTTACTGAGCGTTGGCTTATGCTGTGTGTTCCGTGGTGTAGGTGCAGAGATCCCCGAAGGTGAGTTGCCGGAACCTAGGCAGGAGGACTAGACGGTTGGCTGCGTACTACCGTGTGCTGGCAGGTGGAACTTGTCGCTGCGGCCCAACCCGTGGAGTAATGTCGGGAGGTAGATTTCTGTGAGTAGTGTTTTGGTAAGGTTGTGTCGAGTGTATAGTTTTGAGGCATAGTTGGGTTTGGGAGTCCATAATCGAAATTTATGTATAGGTGTAATTTGGAATTTGTTGGAAATGATTATATGAATGGTTCAGGTTCCAATCGGTTGTTTTGATTCGAGGAAGTTTTCGTGTTATTCTCCCTTAGAACTGCTGTTATTTTTGGCTTATTGGTGTGAGGTGTCAACCGAAATCCATAGGTGTCGACCGGTTAGTGTAAATTGGAGGGTGAGTGTCGACCGGGGGGTTCGACCGATGCGGGCAGAGGGAACTAAGTGTCGACTGGCGACCGTGGGTGTCGACCGGTCAGGGTAAAATTAGTGAGAGTGTCGACTGCAGAGTTTGACCGATGCAGGCAGAGGGAAATGAGGTGTCGCGGCGACCATAGGTGTCGACCGGTCAGTGTAAAAACAGGGAGGGTGTCGACCGCGAGGATCGACCTGCACGGGCAGAGAGGGTTGAAGTGTCGCCTGCGAAAGCAAGTGTCGACCCCTCTCCGAGCTGAACGTAAAAGTGTCGACCGGTGATTCCTAGTGTCGACCGACCTGAAGACCCGAGAAGAACGCGGTGTCGACCAACATTCACCAGTGTCGACCGATGGAAACCCGAGATGACCCAGGTGTCGACCAGCGTTTACAAGTGTCGATCGGTTTATGTATTTCTGTGTTTTAAAATGGTGAAATCTATTTAAACTGAATTTAAACGAGTTTTCTGCTGCATTGTCGATTAAAATGTTTTCAAAGATGTTGTTTTAAGTCGAGGAACAAAAGTTTTAAATTTTTACTCAAATTTTATACGAGTTTTGTCGGGGTGAGGAACGAGTGGACAATTGGCGACCCGGGTCCGGGGACGACTCAGGGGCGACTCGGAGTAGTGAACGTACTGGAAACGGGTAGGTTTTCGGGGCGTGACACAAAGAGACATAGGTGAACCATCAAAATGTAGATGGTCTTTTTGTTTAGGTGAGATGTTTGATTTTCTTTATATAAATCTTTTTGAAAGGTTACATGTAGTGACCTACTTTTGTAGTAGCTTTCATGTTAGAATTTCGTATAAATTTTTAATGTATAAAATATATGTTATTCTCTTCATGCAATGAAAATTTTATGTTTTAAATACTTTTATATAAAAAAAATAACAATAATGATTTTAAACGAATCATCCTAATTTAGAATAACAAGTTGAAGAAGTATGTTTCATTAACTCATAACGATCAATGCATGTGCGAGGTGAGTGCCAATGAGAGCATCCATTTGACGTTCGACTCATTTTCACTTTGGGAATCCTTTAGCCCGTCATGGTCCGATTGGTGGAATAAAGTCCAGACATTCAACTTTTCTTTCCTATTCTATATAAATTTCGGGATCACTCTTACCTTGAAAATGAGTGATTATCGTTTTGATGTTGCTTAGATTTCCATCCTTACAGATTGTTCTAGCATACCTCTCTTTTGTAATTGTCATCCTTGTAGTCGGATTTCTCATAGTAATGCTCTATTGGTGATCTGAACCTCCATGCACGGCTATTAGAAGAAGACCTTATTTTTTCATACGTCATGTCTAAAGTCTTAATTTGATATTGAATACTCATCATGTACATCTCCGAATCAAAATTAATACGCATTTTCTCACTACTCATAATTTAAGAAATACAAATAAAAATTGTTAGTGAACAAAATAAGTAAGTAAACAGAACTCACTCACTCCCTCACGTGTTTACACTCGATTTATATTTCTCCATTCGTGTGTCCCTCAAATAATTGCATTTATATGATAATCTCACTATTTTTCCTTTTACCTCTTAATTTCGTTTTTTAGCTCCTTGTGTAAAAACCTAATCAAGAGAAAAAATTTAACAAGCAAGATCAAACTTTTTAACTCAAAATTTTAATTTCCAAAATCTGTTAGAATCAAACAATTGAGGCTATGATATAGAACTTCAAGAAAGAAAACTTTGATATCTCAAAGATTAATGAATGATACTCGAATATTGTGAGAGCAAATAAGATTAATCAGGAACTTCTAAGTCTCCAAGAAAGTAGAATCGATAACTTAGAATTAATTGATACAATCAAATAAGAAGATTTGAAAGCACATTCAAAAGCAAATATTGATGCTTAGAATGAAGAAGTAAAAATTGATGTTCAACATATTGATACTCGAAATATTGAGAATTTTTTTTTTGAAAAACCAAAACTTGATAAGCAAATCATCGTTGCTTGAAAGCTTTTGGGAATTTTTTATTTTTTTTCACAAATTTTGTTTCAAAGGAAAAAATCCAAAATGAAGAAGAAAGAATAAAGATAGACATTTGAATTTATGAGCCAAAGCTTTGATACTAAATGATGAGAACCACGAGTATATTAAACTCGAGACGCTTCAACAGTGTGGAATAGAAACTCAAGAGCACTTTTGAAATCAAGTATAAGGAACTTGACTCCAATCAAACATTGCCTACGGAACCAAAGTTATCAAATAAGGAGCTTGACCTATAACTGAATTTATAGTTAGAACCAAAACTATTAAGTTGATTTTTCAAGTTTTGACTTGAAGAAACTCTAGTTCTTCACAAAGAACCAAAGAGAAAATTCTCATAAAGAGTAACTCAAAATTTTATATATTGATTCTATAATGCTATAGGGTTTATGCCTTTAAATAGATTACAAAATATTATAATATAATAAGAAAGTAATTAGGAAACATCTAAATATTAGAAAACTTAATAAATTAATTAAAAACTAGAATAAAAACAAAGAAAAATTTGGTAACCAAACCAAAGAAAACTTTGACCACATAATAAAAATGTAGTAACCTGAAAATTTTACCACACTAATTAAGGTCCCGCATAAGTTCCACGAAAGATTTTAATGAATTAATTAATTAAAGAAAAGTTAGGAATGAACTCTGAAGAAAATTTATGAATTTTAAAGACGAAGGGACGTGATTTGACAGAATGTCGGAAGATTAAACACGTAAGGGTGTAACGGTAATTTAATAAAATAAAATAAAAAGTGAGAATCAAATTTTAATCTGATTCTCGGGTGGTTTCTTGTAGAAGCCCTCCCTTGAGCAATCCCTCTTCAGTCGAGGGCGACGGCGAGCTTGGAAATGATTCTTCCAGCCTTCTCCTCGCCGACGACTGAGCCCTCCTCTGGGTCTCTCTCTCCTGTGTTCATTTGTGGCGAGAAATCACGGTAAATTCTCTACTCTCCTCACCGTTTCGGTGGCCGAGTGAGGGGATTCAATGAGGTTTCGATTTCTTAAGGTTTTGTGCAAAAATCTAGGGTGTTTAGAAGGTAGATTAATGATAATTAAGTGGATGATGGATTGTGCTTTGAAATTGTGAAAGCCCGTGAATATTGTAGCGACTCGAAAACCCACACGTTTCCAGTACGTTCACTACTACTATTCATTGCTCTGATACCACAAT
Organism: Begonia peltatifolia; assembly: GCA_022433055.1. Classification (NCBI taxonomy): domain Eukaryota; kingdom Viridiplantae; phylum Streptophyta; class Magnoliopsida; order Cucurbitales; family Begoniaceae; genus Begonia; species Begonia peltatifolia. The sequence goes on from CM039522.1 coordinate 5,070,758, forward strand.
TGTAGCGACCCAAAAACAAACTCACCGATTTCTGGTCCGCTCTCCCTGTACTACTACTCATACACACACACTTGGGAAAATTTGTATAAGAATTTAAAACTTTGCTCCTCGACTTAAAATGACACCTTTGAAAACGTTTAAAAATATCACAGTGAAAGACTTTGATGTAAATAAAATTCAAGTTTTCTAAATTATAAAAATCATTTTTGGTTGACCCTGGCAAGCACTGGTCGACACCTCATTTGTCTCTGTTTTCATCGGTCGACACTTCTCCGCTCAGTACACTGATCGATCGGCACTTCATTCATCTATGTCTGCATCGGTCAATCCTTGTGGTCGACACTCTTCTCTATTTTACACTACCAGTCGACATCTGTGGATATCGGTCGACACTTCATTCCTCTCTACCCGCGTCAGTCGATCTTTGCGGTTGACACTCTCGTTTATTTGACACTACGGGTCGACACTTATATATACGGATCGACACCTTTTTTCCTCTCTGTCCGAATAGGTCGACCTTAGCGGTCGACACCTACAGAGTTTGGTCGACCCCTTTACATGCAGGTCGACACCCTGTACTCATTTCTACACTAAGCAGTTGACACCTCCTTGCACAGGTCGACACTTCCTTTATAGAATTCACATAAACACCTTAAATCCTTCAAATACCAACCAAGTTTCGGCCTAACGTTGAGAATAACAAAACTTATACTTTTCCATCAACTCAAAATCATTATTTACAAAAAAAAAAAAAGACTACTAAGGTTTGAAATTCGTCTATACATCCAAGTAACTCAAAACGACTCAAAACAACTTAAAACTACTCAAAACGACTTCGACTACCCCAAAACCCATACTTACACCCACCATGGTCAAAATGCCCTAACAGCTGGCCGGACCGTCCACGAGTGTACTTCTCCAATTGCCTCCTAGTTCTGGGCACGCTCTGAGTACTCACTAGGTATAGCGTCGTCACCTACATCACAGAACTCATCTATTAATCCAATGCTAAGTAAGTAATGTGCATAAAAACAAAACATTGAAAATACACATATCCAAACATATGCAGTTTCTACAATTTCGTCTCTACTTTCGTTTTTGTCTCTTTCTTACATCTTCTTTATCTTCTTACTACTGGGTTCTTCTTTACGTGCTAGATCAAGGTGACACACCTCGCGGTTCACCTCACTGGACAAGGCCAACCTCGATCTAGTAAAGTGACACACCTCGCGGTTCACCTCTCTGGACAATGCCACCACGTAAAGTGGGGGAAGAAGTGATACACCTCGCAGTCCACCTCTAGGGACAAGACCACTTAACCCCACCTTCATTATCTTCTTACGTACATTTTCATTTCATTCGTCTTATCCTACTGTTTCAGTTGTAAAAACATAGAAATTCATTTTCGTACTTTAAAACCATGATGCATAATCACAAAAGCATAACATAAGATAAACGTGCATGCATCCTAATGAATTGTGATGTAGGCTCGAAAGCAAAACACTTACTGCTCTACTAACACTACTTACCTGGCGTCTTTAACAGCTCGTACTTCGTATATGGCTCGCTAATTGGAGAACATATAAAACCACACATCCATTAATTCTTCTTCCTCCAGCTCATAAAACTTTAAGGGGAAACAACACTTTAGCAATCAATCTAACTAAACCCAAAATCCTACACAATTCTCGACAAAATTTGGAATTGCATAACTTATCCAATACTCGTCTGATTTGAACGATTTGAAATGCTACGGACTTCTGAGGATGTATAATTTCTAACAGTCTAATCAAATTCCTAATCCCACACCTATAGCTTGAGCGAATATGGCCGAACAAAAATCGTTCTCTAATCCGTGTATTCAATTATCCAAATGCTCAATCTTCTCCATAAAGTCTCGTAATCTACTCCTACTTCCAGCTTAAACACCAATATATGGATAAAAATCAACTCTAACTTCAAATTCTCGTATTTCTCTCCTAGGTTTTTACCAAACTATCCAATACCCTCGCTAACTTCATTTTTAACACTCAAAACAACTAAAACACTAATTATCTACTAAAAACTAACTAAAACTTATCGTGGATTGAAGATTGAAGAAGGAAACGGCTGATTGTCATCGCTAGAGAGGAAGTATCACTGAGGAAAGGCTCTTCTCACGTGGGGGAGAAGGAGAAAACATAGAGAGAGGGGGGCTTCTGCCTCATTCTCTTTTCTTTTATAAAAATTAATTATATTATTTAATATAATTAATCATAACTACTATTTCGCCCTCAACCCTTAACCGTTTAATAAATCTGTTACTCGGTTCAATTCTGGTTGGATTCTTAAAATCTTCTCTTCTTTATTAACCTCAAAATAATCTTTTATCCAATGGTAGGAATTCTCCGCTCTCAATTCTGACCCAAAACTCAGTCGATGACACTTAAGTATATCCAAAAATTAGTTTTAATTGAAAAATTCTGGGTGTCACAAATATTGAGGGTGGAAATTTTAGGTGAAGGGCAGCTTGGTTTTGATGTTTTTTGTCCAAGTTTCGGTTGTTCATTTTAAAAATTGATCTAGTATGTTGAATTAGGTTCTTAGAGGAGCGTTTAGCCGCTGAAATCGAATGGTTCAGATAACCATTGGAAAAATTATGCGCGTTCGAAGTTTAGTTTAATTTTTGGTCAAGTCGAGTTAGTGAGCCGTTTTGGTCGGATTTTGTTGGGTTGAGTTAGTTATAGTAATTTTAGTACCCAGGAATAGTTTTGGGATGAAATTTGATGTGAATTGGTTATGTAATAGGTTGAGCCCGAATGTTGGATAGAGGCCGATCACCACAGAAGCTCAGGAGGCTAGGTAAGTAGTGTTTGCCTGTGCGTCGCCCTTATAGGTCTACACTATAGGACGGTAGGGAAGATTTGTATGTGTTGTATGTTTTGTATGTTTTGTTTTAGTTATGCATCATGTTTTGAAAAATGTAATGAAAATGAATTTGAGCATAGTTTTAAGTACAAATGTGAGGTGCGATATGTGAACAGTGAGGATAACGGTTACGCGGCCTCGAAGGAAATGATTCGCCCATCGACGCAGACAGGGAATTAACTTTGGGAAACCTGATCCGCTTCCCAACTCTGTAGGAGGATCGTTGATATGTGATTCGTGTGCGGCTTTTGGACCCTATTGCCGGTTAAGCTGGGACGATCGCGACGTGTCAGGGGCAGTGTGGCGTAAGAGCCAACTACCTGAGGCGGTTGTACATTGTGGCCTCGAAGGAAGTGATTCGCCCTTCAACGCAATAAGAGAATCGACTTGGAAAACCTGATCCGCTTCCCAACTCAGTATGAGGATCATGCGATAAGCGTTATGATATGACAACATGAGGAGAGAGTACAACACCTAGAATTTTCCGCTAAAACTAATTTTCGAATTTACGAACTTGTAATCGGCGAAGTTTTGGTCGGAATTGAGAGCGCAGAATTTCTAGCATTAAGTAAAAGATTATTTTAAACTTAATGGAGAAGAGGAGATTTTAAGAATCCAATCAGAATTGAACCGAATAACAGATTTATTAAACGATTAGAGGTTGATGACGGTTTAGTAATTAGGTTATTAGTATTATAAACAAAAAACAAAGAACCAGAACATAAACACCATCGAGTGTTTTTCTTCCCCACCGAGGTTTTCCCCCTTCTTCAGCATATTTTCCTTCCTTCTAGCGACGATCTTCCTTTATCAATCTTCAATCCACAGTAAGTTTTAGTTAGTTTTTAGTAGATAGTTAGTATTTTAGTTGTTTTGAGTGTTGAAAATGAAGTTAGTGAGAGTATTGGGTAGTTTTGGTGAAAACCTAGTGAAAAATTGAAGTTAAAGTTGATTTCTATCAGTATGTTGGTGTTTGAGCCAGAAGTAGGAGTAGATTACGAGATTTTATGGGAAAGAATGAGCGTTTGGATAGCCGAATACTCGACATTCACAAGCTCAACGTAGATTCACTCAATTTAATTCTACTTTTATTTCCAAATCATATTGAAAAGAACATTTGTGAATATAAAATTTTTCGATTCGATTCGAAAACAACTCTCATCCTCAAGGGGGAACACGCAAATCCTCAATATAAAATACGCAGTGGAAAAATACAATTTAAAAGAGTTTTAAATTAAAACGACGAGACTTGAAATTTTGGTAAGGGGTCCGACACACACCCTGCAGGCCTCTCGGGTCCGGTGCTGTGCACCTGCTGCACCCTGCATGCACCACAGTAGCAGTAGCGCCGTGCGCTCTGTGCGCACGCCCAACACGGTGCTCACGCCCCCTCTACTTTGGCGCTGCGTGCACAAACTTGACGCCGCCGCGCCACTTGCACGCCCACCGCTCCGCATGGCCCACGCACCCTGCTTCCGCACTGAGCGTCCGCGCGGACGGTCTCGCCTGACGCCGCGTGACTCGAGCGTAGTTGCAGGGCCGCGTGCCCCGGGCGCCTGCGGTCACGCCACGCTCCCGCGTACCCTGCCACTCTCTTTGTAACGACCCCTTTTCCCAATAAGATATTGTCCGCTTTGGGGATTGGGCCGTAACCCAATATCCTCCCCTCACGGATTTGTTTGGCGATGACTTACCAGTCAGTCACCCAACCTGATACTGCTCTCGCCGGAGCAATCTTAACTTCAGAGTTCTTATGGGATCCGTCGCCAATTGTGCTCTAAAACGCGTCTTACTATCTTGGGAGAATTTCCTTACATATGTTTCATTTCCATATACCTCCCCCAAGCGATGTGGGACTGTGACGACCCCCGTCTCTACGACCCGGCCTACACTTGAGGCGTTACGTCACGCCGTCCCTCGATGTTTGTCGAATAATCGTCCTCATACATACTCATCCGGGTCATCACAATCACTCCCACTCGGGGCCCAACGTCCTCGTTGGCCACATTTTCGGTTGGGTAAAGGCTCTGATACCATTTGTAACGACCCATTTTCCCAGTAAGATATTGTCCGCTTTGGAAATTAAGCCGTAACCCAATATCCTCCCAGTCGGTCACCCAACCTGGTACTGCTCTCGCTGGAACACTCTTAACTTCGGAGTTCTTATGGGATCCGTCGCTAATTGTGCTCCAAAACACGTCTTATTATCTTGGGAGAATTTTCTTACATATGTTTCATTTCCATATACCTCCCCCAAGCGATGTGGGACTGTGACGACCCCCCTCTCTACGACCCGG
>CM039522.1:5078469-5146484 GCA_022433055.1 Begonia peltatifolia
CACACACACACACACACACACACACACACACACACACACACACACACTTAACACTCGGCCAACTTTACAAAAAAAAAAAACAAAGAAGAACAGGTAACTCCACGGCCGAACAGAACCGAAACAGGGGAGGAGATTTCACCTTTGGCCATCTGAGCAAAAAAATCGGTCCACGAGTGCTCAGCTTACCGGAACCCTTTGTTCCGCATCGTCAGTTCCCTTCGCACGGTCGCCGACCATTGATTGATCGCTCGGGTCCTCGATTCTTCGTCAAGGGCGAGCAACTGAAGAGGAAAATCAGAATGGCTTCCTCGTGGTGCCATTCTTGTTTTCATTTTATTTTATTTTATTAATTCAAATTACCAAAATGCCCCCACATGTTTTGAACCTCCGTGTTTCCGTCAAATTCGCGTCTTCCAGACTTCAAAATTCACAATTTCTTCTACGAATTAAATTTCAAGTTTCATAAAATAAATTTCCCGCTAAAAACCTTCTTGAAAATCTTAACGAAAAAAGAATTTAAATTCTGAAAATTTTTGGGTTATTAAAAGTTCTGTGATGTAGGTGATGACGCTATAGCTGGTGAGTATTCAGAGCGTGCCCAGAACTAGGAGACGGTTGGAAGAGTGCACTCGTGGACGATCCGGTCGGCTGTTGGGGCGTTTTGACTAGGGTAGGGGCATGTGAGGGAGTTTGGTTGATTTGAGTTTAATCAAATTTGTTTTTGAATGGTTTTGAGTCAATTAGAGTCATTTGGATGTACAGACAAGTTTCAAATGTTAGTAGTCATTTTTTCTATGTAAATATGATTTTGAGTTGATGGAAAAGTGTATTTTTCTTTGTTTTATCGTTGAATCGAATTTTGGTGTTTTCCTTGAAGGATTAAGGTTTTTAGGCAGAATTATGTGAAGGAGGTGTCAATCTATAGGTTGAGTGGTTGACCAAACCTAGTAGGTGTCAACCAGTATACTGGAGGTGTCGATCAAATTTTTTGAGTGTCGACCGCGAGGGTCCACCTGCGAAGGTAGAGCCAAACAAAGTGTCGACCAGTAGTATAAAATTGGACAGGAGTGTCAACCTCAAAAATCGACCGACGCGGACGGAGAGAAATTTAGTGTCGACCGGTGCACGCAAGTGTCGACCGGTAGTGTAGAAGGGACATTGGTGTTGACCTCAGAGATCGACCGACGACTACAGAAAGAAACATGGTGTCGACCGGTGCACGCAAGTGTCGACCGGTAGTGAAATATTAATAGAAGTGTTGACCGATGTTTACTGTGGTCAACCGAAGGTGATTTTTTTTATGTTTAGAAAACTCAAATTTTATTTATATTAATTTTAGTCAAGTCTTCCCCTGAGATGATTTCAAATGCTTTCAAAAGATTGTTTCAAGTCGAGAAACAAAGTTTAAAATTTTTACATAAATTTTTTAAGAGTGCTTATGGAAATAATAGTAATGAGCGTACCAAGAATCCGTGAGGGTTTTCGGGTTGCTACAGAGAGTGTAGAGTCTGCATATGTTAGGATTGCATTGATGGTTTTCATGTTCATTTCTGCACTACTTACTGAGCACTAGGCTTATGTTCCGTGTTATGTGGTATAGGTGTTGAGGATACAGCAGGTGAGTTCCGAGAGATGTGTCCGGGTTAGTAGGCAGTTGGCAGTGCATGACCAGGGCATTGGTTTTGTGGACTGTGTTAGGACGACCCGACCCATGGAGCATGTTCTGGGTATGGTGAGGGTTTGTTTTAAGTGATTCGTTTTGAGGAATCCATGTCATGTATAGGAGGGTTTGATGTATAGATGAGTTTTAAACATTAGTAGTCATGATGGCGTAGAGTCATATTTTGAAGCGATTTGGGAGATTATGATATGAAATCCAGGTTTTCTTAGTTTAAAATGATTGAAACATTTCTTTGCTCGTTTTCTCTTTTTGAGTTTAAAATTTTATTTAAGGCTACTGGTATAAAGTGTCGACCTGTATGCGTAGATGTCGACCGAACCAGATAAATATCGATTGCGAGGGTCGACCTACGAAGACAAAACAAAACTAGGTGTCGACCTGTGTGTGTAGGTGTCGATCAGTTAGTGTAAAAATAGTAAAAGTGTCGATCACAAGGTTCGACCGATGGAAACAAAGAGGATTATGGTGTCGACCTGTTAGCGAGATGAACATAGAGGTGTCGACTGCAGGGTTCGTGTAACACCCATAATTTTCCGTTTAAATTGATTTTAGATTTAAGTAATTATAATTGGTGGAATTTTGGTCAGAATTGAGAGCAGAAAATTTTTACCCTTAAGTAAAAGATTATTTTGAGCCTGATGGAGAAGAGAAAAATTTAAAAATCCAACCAAAATCAAACCGTATAACAGATTTATTAAGCGGTTAATGATTAAGGCTAAATAGTAAATAAGATTATTATTATTATTATAAAAAAAAATACATCAAAACACCTTACGGTGTTTTTCTACCCAGCGCAAAACAACACCCCACCCACCCAATTTATTGTCCCCTCTCCCGCGCAAAACTTTTGCAATTTTCTCTTCCTGCGATCCTCAGCCAATTTATTCTTCATTTCTTCAGATTTACGGTAAGTTTTAATTAGTTTTTAATAGATAGTTAATGTGTTAGTTGTTTTTAGCGACAAAAACAAAAGTTAGTGAGGGTATTGAGTGATTTGGTGAAAACCTAGGAGGGAAATACAGGAAATTGAACTTAGAGATGATTTTTATCCATATGTTGGTGTTTAAGCTAGAAGTAGGAGTAGATTACGGGATTTTATGAGAAGGATTGAGTGGTCGGATAGCCGTGTACTCGAATTGTGGAATGGTTTCTGCTCAGCCACGTCCGGCCAAGCTGTATGTGTTGAATTAAGAAATGGATGAAAGCATTGGAAACTAGACATTCTGTGGAGCCTATAGAACTTTAGATCGTCCAATTCAGACGAGTATTGGAGAAGTTATGAATTTCTGAAGTTGGTCGAAAATTGAGTTGGATTGCGGGTTTAGTAGAGAGTTTTGGTTTTGTACGATTTATGATTTTCAAGCTAGGAATTTATAAATTGAACGAGGTAAAATTAATGAATGTGTGATTTTAAAGGTATTCCCAGTTAGCGTACGAAGTATTTCTAGGACACCAGGTAAGTAATGGATTGTTTGTGATTTGCCCTAATGCCTACACCATGGAATGGTGGGGTTGCTTGTTTATTTGACTGTTTGTTTTTTTGATTTGTCAGCTGATTGCGTATATGTGTTGACATGCATCATGGTTTTGAATTACGAAAGAATGAGTTTTGAGCATATTTTGAATCGTGCATATGAAATGTAATCAGATAAGAAAAGATCCCACGTATGGGAACGCCTCGTCGTTAATGTGCTAGTAAGAGAGCACTAGAGGGTTCACATTGATGAAAGTACGTAAGATGACATGGTTTGTGAACGCCTCGTCGTTAACGTGCTAGTGAGAAAGCACCAGAGGGTTCTATGATCGATGTTGGGAGGAGATTTTGTATGGCCGTCCCGTGTGTGAACACGATGTGTGTCTCTAATCTAGCTCCGTGGATCATGGTTTGGCTGTCCTGGGTGTGATAGGATGAGTGCTTACTTGACTCACACGTGAAAGTGGAAGATCACAATAATAAAAACGAAACGAAAATGAAACAGAGCATAGAAACTGCATGTGTTAAGGGTTTAGTTGTGTATTGATTTTTAGTTCATATTCTATATTTGCTAAGCATTAGACTTATGTTTTGTGTTTCATAGTGTAAGTGACAGTGAGTTCTCCGGTGAGTTGTTTGAGGACGGGCATGACTAGGATGGCGGTTGATGACGTATGCTATATGCCGGTGCAAGCAGCTTGTTGGGGCGACACGACCATGGTGTGATAGGTTGTGGGATTTTGTAAGCATTGTTGTCTTGAACACCTGTGTATAGATTTTTAGGATATAGGTTTGCGTGGCACGATTATAGTTGGGATTGCTGTAAGGTTGTGTTTATGAAATTACTTGAAGAGATTATGTCTTAAAAATACAGATCTTTACTTTATAGTTTAATCGTGAAAGTTTTCGTTGTCCGTTTTCTTTCGAACTGGTGTTATTTTTATACTGCTGGTGCAAAGTGTTGACCGAAGTCCATAAGTGTTGACCGGTCAGTGTAAAATGAAAGGTGAGTGTCGACCGCGGGGGTTCGACCTGCGAGGGCAGAGCCAAAGTAAGTGTTGACCTATGGTTGTATGTGTCGACCGGTAGTGTAAAAATGGCTGCGGTGTCGACCGCGAGGATCAACCTGGGCGGGCAGAGAGGATCTAGGTGTCGACCTATGAAAGCAGGTGTCAACCGCTCTCTGAAATGAGCGTAAAAGTATCGACCGGTGTTCTCAATGTCGACCAAGGAGAAGACCCGAGAGAAACGTAGTGTCGTCCGGCGTTTGCCAGTGTCGACCAATGAAAAACCCGAGATAACCCAAGTGTCGACCGATGCTTACAGGTGTCGACCGGTGTCTTTATTTTATGTTTCATAAAATGAAGTTTCATTCAAACTGATTTTAATCGAGTTTTCCGCTGCGATGCTATTTAAAATATTTTCAAAAATGCCGTTTTATGTTGAGAAATAAAAGTTTTAAATTTTGTACGAATTCTTACGATACGAGTGAGATAGTGAGTAAATAGCAAACCGGATCCAAGGTGTGTAACGCCTCGAAAACCTACTCGTTTTCGGTTCGTTCACTGCTCCAAAACCACATCTTTAACGCCCCCGAGTCGTCCCTGGACCTGGGTCGCCGACCGTACACTTACTTCTCACCTTGACAGAATTTGTATAAAATTTAAAACTTATGTTCCTTAACTTAAATCACTTCTTTGAAAACTATTTAAAACGCCGCAGCGGAAAACTCAATTAAAAATCGGTTTAAATAAACTTCACTTTTTAAAGCATAAAAATAAAGAGACCGGTCGACACCTGCAAACGCCGGTCGACACTTGAGTTGTCTCGGGTTTTTCATCGGTCGACACTGGCAAATGGAAGACGACAATACGTTTCTCTCGGGTCTTCTCGTCGGTTGACACTTCTACACTTATCTCAGAGAGCGGTCGACACCTTGATCCTCTCTGCCCACGCAGGTCGAACCCCGCGATCGACACTCTCACTGATTTTACACTAACCGGTCGACACCTCATTTCTCTCTACTCGCACAGGTCGAACCGCGCGGTAGACACTCACCTTTCATTTTACACTGACCAGTCAACACCTATGGAGTTCGGTCGACACTTTGCACTAGTGGTATAAAAATAACGCCAGTTAGAAAGAAAACAGACGACGTAAAATTCCATGATTTAAAACTACCGTTTAGAAACCTGAATCATTCCATCAAACACTTCCAAATAATTTCAAAATGCACTTATACATCAATTCCGACTATGAACATTCAAACCCATCTATGCCTCAAAACCTATACACTCGACATAGACTCCTCAAAATACAACTTAAAAGAACCACCATCTAACCTCGCCCCACGGGTCGGGTTGCCTTGATGAATTCCACTTGCCGGCACACGGTAGCACGCTGCCAACTGCTTACTCATCCTGCCTGGACTCTCGTAACTTACCCGCGAAAATCACTGCGCCTACACCACGGAACATACAACATAAGCTTAACGTTCAGTAAGCAGTACAATATGAAACGTAAAACGATGAAGCAATCCTATCTCATGCAGTCTCTACACTCAAGCTCATGTTGTCACAACCGGTGCCGCGTGGTACAGCCGCACTATAGTGAGGCTGGACTCTCTCGCCACCTCACACCCTGGCACGTTGCCATTGTCCCGGTTTCTCCAGCAACGAGGCCCTCAAACTGTACCCATACGTCACTCCATGCACCGCAACCATTCCAGGGTGAGGCTGAACGCACTCGCCATACCACCCCGTGACACGTCGCCACCGTCTTGGTTTCTCCAGCAACGGGGCCATAGTTGCTCACCACCACACACACATCGTAGCAACCATCCCAGGGAGAGGCTGGACGCACTCGCCACACCACCCCCTAGCACTTCGCCACCATCCCGGTTCCTCTAGCAATGGGGCCAAAGACGCCCACTCACACATCGTTCTCACCGCCGCACAAGGCACTTCACACTCGCACATAAAACTATGCTCAAATTCATTTTCGTACACTTTTCAAAACATGATGCATGACTAAACATAAATAGGCAAAACACACAATACATCTCTATCGTCCCATGGTGTAGGCCGGTAAGGGCAATGCACACGCACACACTACTTACCTGGCGTCCTAGCTTTCCGTGGTGCTTGTTTCACCAGAACCTGCTCAACCTACAACAAAACCATTTTTCCGTTAAACTCATCCTAATATTCTACTCACACACTAAAACCACCGTACTAGCTCAACACTTCACGAATTCGCCAAGATTGCTCACTAACCCAACTCGGGTCAAAATTAGCTTAAACTTCCTATGCACATAACTTTTGCGTCTGTCATCAGAGTCACTCGATTCCAATGGCCAAACGCTCCAATCATAACCTAGTTACAACGAATGTCCATACCTAGGCCAAAAATTCAAAAATAGTTCCGTTCTATGGCTTAAAATTTCTACATTCTCGGTTTCTCGCTCAAATTTGCTCACTTCCTCACCCATCTGTCGCATTTATCCTCAATAATTCACAACAATCGATAGTAAACTCAATAAACACTCTAACCCTAAAACTCCAAATCTCTATCCACTAATTTCTCCTTAAGCTCCAACATTAAACCAAAATTAAACCATAAATCACTAAAATCTACCTTACTGTTGAAATAAAGTGGAAGACAGAGATCGGAGTTGGTTGAAGGTCGTCGGAATGAGGGTTCGCCGCGAGAGGGTCTTCTTCCAGTCCTCCCCTTCTCTGTTACTTATTTTATTTTAAAAAATAATAATAATAATAAACTAATTACTTTTTCGCCCTCCCACTTTAATTTTTTAATCAAACGGCTATTCAATTTGTTTCTGGTCAGATTCCTAAAATTTTCTCCCCACCATTAGTCTCGAAATAATCTCCCACCTAACCTTACAAATTTTTCACTCTTCATACCGACCCGAACCTCACCGCTTACAGCCCCGACAACCAGAAAATCGATATACGAAATACGGGGTGTTACAAGGTGGACCGGGCCGCTACAAGTAACAAACCGGGTCCAAGGGGGACTGAGGCTCTAAAAGTTGGTATCATAGCAAAATGGTCAAGTCGTTCAAAAAATTACCCAACATTGCCGGTCGCCATGCAACGTGCTCCACCAACTATAAGTATTTGTTTATTTTTAGTTAGATTGTGACTAAGGTTAGATTACACTAATCTTGTACAGGAGTTAGCCAAGATGGATAGACGACCGAGATGACCTAGAGTTCCGAGAGAGGCAACAGGGTCAGAGAATGATGACAACTTGGCTACGATCAGAATGATGACAAGGGAGCCATGGAGCGGGCTCTAGTGGAGAGAGGTTTAGGAGATTGAAGCCTCCGACATTTGAGAGCCAGATGACAGATCCGACTGCTGTGAAAAGATGGATCCGTACCATTGAAAACATGTTAAAGTATGCCAATGTGGAAGAGGGGAATATGGTTACATGTGCGACATTTCACCTATCAAACGATGCTCAGAGTTGGTGGGAGATAGTAGAGGCCATCATAGCTGCCAGGGACTTGACCTGGAAGGGATTTAAGAAGATGTTTTATGACAAGTATTACAACCAAACTGTCCAAGTTGCGAAGAGGTTGGAATTCTTACAGTTAAAGCAGACTGGGCCAGTAGCTGAGTACGTCAGACAGTTTGAATCATTGTCTTGGTTTGCAAGCCAATTAGTGAGTAATGAAGAAGAAAATGTACTACAGTTTGTGCAAGGGTTGAAGCCGGAGATATATAAAGGTATGACAATCTCTGGAACTGAGGGAGTACTGTATGCAAAAGTCAGTGGCCAAAGCATTGGCAGTGGAGGGGGTGGAAGCCAAATGTGTGAAGCAAAAGGAGAAGCCACCAAAAAATTCTTTAAGGAGATCACACCACAGACGAGCAGGGGAAGATCTTTTTCTGGAACCAAGAGGCCAGGTGGCATTGTGAATTATTCGAGGGGGGAAAGAAACCATAAATGCAGAGTAGGTACCCGCAGTGTCCAAAGTGCTTGAAGAACCGTCCGGGAGAATGTGGACAGTTTGCAGGCAGATGCTATAATTGCAATGAAGCTGATCATATTTCACGAAACTGCACAAAGCCGAAAGTCAACTGGTGATTCACCTGCAACGAGACCGATCACATATCTAGGGATTGCCCCGCAGCAAAGAAGGGTCCAGCCAAGATGACGCCTAGGATCTTTGCTATGATAGAGCCTGAGGATGAAGATCGACCAGCTGTTATTTTAGGTACGGTACTAGTTGATACGGTGCTTGCATTTACGTTGATAGATTCAGGAGCATCACACTCGTTTGTTGCTACGATTTTTGTGGTAAAAGTGAATTTATGGGCTAAACCAACCGGGTGTACATATAAAGTGAGACTACCATCTAGTGAGCGCATGCACTCCGATCAAGTGGTGCGTGACAGTGTCATATCAGTGAGGACTAAGAGCATGCCGACTGATTTGATTGTGATGGGGATAACTTGCTATGACGTGATATTGGGCATGGATTGATTGTTTCGCACTACGCAACGATTCATTGCAGAGCTGGAACTGTTAATTTTCAACCCCTGGATGGTGCGAAACATTCGTTGTAAGCTATGAAGAATGTGGAGAAGCTATCTGTAATGGCACCCATTGGGGCTCGAAGACTATTAATGGGTGAGCATTTTTGCTTTCTTGCAACAATTTTAGATACTCAATTTCACGTGGAGACAAAACCACAGGATATTGTGGTAGTTCGTGAGTTTCTTGATGTATTCTTGGACGATTTGCCTGGTTGACCCCTAGACCGAGAAGTCAAATTTGTGATTGACACATATCTCGGTGCAGAGCCAATATCGAAGAACCCTTATAGGTTGGCTCCTTCAGAATTGAAGGAGTTGAAAAAGCAGTTGGAAGAACTGTTGGAAAAAGGGTTCATACGCCCAAGCTTTTCACCATGGGGCGCACCGGTCCTATTTGTAAAGAAGAAAGATGGATCACTCCGAATGTGCATTGACTATAGAGAGCTGAATAAGCTAACCATAAAAAATAAGTATCAACTGCCGAGGATAGACGACTTATTTGATCAACTCCAAGGAGCTCAGATTTTCTCAAAGATAGCCTTTCGCACAAGATATGGGCACTATGAATTTTTAGTGATGTCGTTCGGGCTGATAAACTCTCCAGCCGCTTTTATGGACCGATGAATCGGGTATTCCAAAAGTATCTAGATAAATTCGTCATTGTATTTATCGACGATATCTTGATTTACTTCCGTAATGAAGACAAACATAAAGAGCATTTGGAGATGGTTTTGGAAACTTTGAAGCAGCATCAGCTGTATGCAAAATTCTCTAAGTGCGAGTTCTGGCTGGATAAGGTCTATTTCTTTGGACATGTGATTTTCGGTGGAGGATTATCGGTGGATCCAGCTAGGATACAGTCGATCAATAAATGGCCTCAACCAAAGAATGTCAGCGAGATTCGAAGCTTTTTAGGGTTAGATGGTTACTACAGGAAGTTTATTGAGGGGTTTTCAAAGATTGCAGCACCCCTAACTCGTCTGACAAGAAAAGAAGTCAAGTATGTATGGTCGGAGGACTGTGAGCGCAGTTTCCAGATACTGAAGTAGAAATTGACTACAGCTCCAGTGTTGACACTTCCGGTGAAGGATGAGAAGTTCAGTATTTACTGTGATGCTTCTAGAATCGAATTGGTTTGTGTCTTAATGCAAAACGGAAAGGTGATCGCTTATGCTTCAAGGCAGTTAAAGCCTTATGAGAAAAGTTATCCAACCCACGATTTTGAGTTAGCGGCGGTCGTGTTCACGCTAAAGATTTGAAAGCACTATCTTTATGGACAGCAATATGAGATATATTCAGATCACAAAAGTCTGAAGTATATCTTCACTCAAAAAGAGCTGAATATGAGGCAGAGGCAGTGATTGGAGTTTGGGAAGGACTACGACCTGGAGATCAAATACCACCCCGGCAAAGCTAATGTAATGGCCGATGCATTAAGCTGGATTTCAACCTCATTTTCAGCAATGAATGCCGAGATATCTAAAGAGTTGAGTGCAGAATTTCAGAGATTTAATTTGGAGTTAGTTTCAAATGTGGCAGTAGATTTATTAGCCTTATCTCTGAAGCCGTCGATTTTTGAGAAAATTCGAAAAGCTCAACAAGATGACCCAAGGTGCAACGAATTTAGGTTGAGCATAGCATCTAATGATAGAACCGAGTTTAGCCGTTCAGATGATAGAATCCTGAAGTTCCAGAATAGATGGTATGTTCTGAGTGATGATCAACTTCGGAATGAGATTTTGTCTGAGGTGCAGTCTTCAAGGTTTTCTGTTCATCCCGGAAGCACCAAGATGCACAGAGACCTTAGACAACATCATTGGTGGCCTAACATGAAGAAGTCTGTAGCAAGGTACGTGGAGACATGCTTGATCTGCCAACAAATCAAGGCTGAGCATCAGAGGCCGGCTGGAAGGTTGCAACCATTGCCGGTTCCAGAATGGAAGTGAGACCAAACATCCATGGATTTTGTTACCGGGTTACCCCGAATGACAAAGGGATTTGATGCAGTGTGGGGGATTATGGATCGTTTAACCAAATTCGCACATTTTCTACTGATGAAGATGACATTTAATATGGACCAGTTCGCAGACCTATACATTCAGGAGATAGTGAGGTTGCACGTTGTACCAATTTCGATTGTGTCAGACAGGGATCCAAGATTCACATCAAAATTTGGGAAGAGTATACACAAAGCAATGACGACACGACTGAATTTCAGTACAACATTTCATCCACAGACAGATAGTCAATCTGAGAGGACCATTCAGATGTTGGAGGATATGTTTCAAGCTTGCATACTAGAGTTCCATGGTTCGTGGAGCAATCATTTACCCTTGGTGGAATCCTCGTACAACAACAGCTATCAGGCTACGATAAGTATGGCCCCTACGAAGCTCTATACGGGAGGAAATGCAGATTGCCCCTCTATTGGGATGAAGTGGGTGAAGATGGCTTGATTGGTCTAGAAATCGTGCAACAAACGACTGAGAAGATCAAGATTATTCGGCAGCAGATATTGAAAGCTCAAAGTCGACAAAAGAACTATGCCAATGGAAGAAGGAGAGTATTGGAGTTCAAAGTAGGAGATGAAGTTTTCTTAAAAATTTCGCCATTCAAGGGTGTAATGAGGTTCAGGAGGAGGGCTAAGTTGAGCCCAAGATACGTTGGACCATTCCCGATCACAAAGAGAGTTCGAAGCACTGCGTACCAACAAGAACTACCAGCAACCATGGAAGGCGTTCATAATGCTTTCCACGTGTCGATGCTAAGAAAGTGTCTCAAAGATCGTCGCACATTGTGGTTCAGCAGGAGATTGAAGTACAGCCAACCTTAGCGTACGAAGAAAAGCCAGTGGAGATTTTAGATTATGTAGTGAAGACACTAAGCAACAAGGATATTCCGCTGGTGAAAGTATTATGGCGTAACCACAATGTGGAAGAGGCAACGTGGGAAAGCCAACAAGATATGATGGATCGTTATCCTGAACCTTTCAAGTATGCAAATTTTGAGGACAAAATTTTTTATAAGGAGGGTGGAATGTAACACTCAGAATTTTTCGTTTAAATTGATTTCGAATTTACGTAATTATAATTGGTGGAGTTTTGGTCAGAATTGAGAGCGGAGAATTTTTACCCTTAAGTAAAAGATTATTTTGAGGTTGATGGAGAAGAGAAAAATTTAATAATCCAACCAAAATCAGACCGTATAACAGATTTATTAAACGGTTAAGGGTTAAGAGCGAAATTGTAAATAGGATTATTATTATTATTATTATAAAAAAAATACATCAAAACACCTTACGGTGTTTTTCCCCCCCCCCACCTCTGTTTCTTCTCCCCTCTCCCACGCGAAACTTCGGCAATTTTCTCTTCCTACGATGCTCAGCCGATTTCTTCTCCATTTTTTCAGATTTACGGTAAATTTTAGTTATTTCTTAGTAGATAGTTAGTGTGTTAGTTGTTTTTAGCGACAAAAACGAAGTTAGTAAGGGTATTGGGTGATTTGGTGAAAACCTAGGAGGGGGATACGAGAAATTGAACTTAGAGTTGATTTTTATTCGTAAGTTGGTGCTTAAGCCAGAAGTAGGAGTAGATTACGAGATTTTATGAGAAAGATTGAGTGGTCGAATAGCTGAGTGCTCGAATTGTGGAATGGTTTTTGCTCAGCCACATTTGGCCAAGCTATATGTGTTGAATTAGTAAATGGATAAGACCATTGGAAACTAGACATCCTGTGGAGCCTGTAGCATTTTAGATCGTACAATTCGGACGAGTATTAGAGAAATTATGAATTTCTGAAGTTGGTCAGAAATTTAGTTGGATTTCAGGTTTAGTAGAGAGTTTTGATTTTGTACGAGTTATGACTTTCAAGCTAGGAATTTATGAATTGAACGAGGTAAAATTGATGAATGTGTGATTTTATAGGTATTATCAGTTAGCGTATGAAGTTACAAAGTGTGAGAAATTTCTAGGACACCAAGTAAGTAATGGATTGTTTGTGATTTGCCCTCGAGCCTACACCATGGAATGGTAAGGTTGTTTGTTTGTTTTGCTTGTTTGTTTTTTTGATTTGTTAGTTGATTGCGCATATGTGTTGACATGCATCATGATTTTGAATTACAAAAGAACGAGTTTTGAGCATGTTTTGAATTGTGCATATGAAATGTAATCAGATAAGAAAAGATGCCACGTATGGGAATGCTTCGTCGTTAACGTGCTAGTAAGAGAGCACTAGAGGGTTCACATTGATGAAAGTACGTAAGATGACATGGTTTGTGAACGCCTCGTCGTTAACGTGCTAGTGAGAAAGCACTAGAGGGTTCTATGATCGATGTTGGGAGGAGATTTTTTATGGCCGTCCTGTGTGTGAACACGATGTGTGCCTCTAATCTAGCTCCGTGGGTCATGGTTTAGCCGTCCTGAGTGTGATAGGAAGGGTGCCTACTTGACTCACACGTGAAAGTGGAAGATGATAATAATGAAAACGAAACAAAAACGAAACAGAGTGTAGAAATGGCATGTGTTAGGGGTTGAGTTGTATATTGATTTTTTGTTCATATTCCAGACTTGGTAAGCATTACGCTTATGTTTTGTGTCCCATGGTGTAGGTGACGGCGAGTTCTCCGGTGAGTTGTTTGAGGAAGGGCATGGCTAGGATGGTGGTTGGTGACATATGCTGTATGCTGGTGCAGGCAGCGTGTTGGGGCGACACGACTATGGTGTGATAGGTTGTGGGATTTTGTAAGCATTTTTGTGTTGAACACCTGTGTATAGATTTTGAGGATATAAGTTTGCGTGGCACGATTATAGTCGGGATTGGTGTAAGGTTGTGATTCTGAAATTACTTGAGAAGATTATGTCTGAAAAATACAGGTCTTTACTTCATGGTTTAATCGTGCAAGTTTTCGTTGTTCGTTTTCATTCAAACTGGTGTTATTTTTATACTACTGGTCCAAAGTGTCGACCGAAGTCCATAGGTGTCGACCAGTCAGTGTAAAATAGACGGTGAGTGTCCACCGCAGGGGGTTCGACCTACGAGGGTAGAGCTAAAGTAAGTGTCGACCTATGGTTGTAGGTGTCGCCCGGTAGTGTAAAAATGGCAGCGTTGTCGACCGCGAGGATCGACCTGCGAGGGTAGAGAGGATCTAGGTGTCGACCTGTGAAAGCAGGTGTCGACCGCTCTCTGAAATGAGCGTAGAAGTATCAACCGGTGTTCTCAGTGTCGATCGACGAGAAGACCCGAAAGAAATGTAGTGTCGTCAGACGTTTGGCAGTGTCGACCGATGAAAAACTCGAGATAACCCAAGTGTTGACCGATGCTTAAAGGTGTCGACCGGTGTCTCTGTTTTATGTTTTATGAAATGACGTTTCATTCAAACTGATTTTAATCGAGTTTTTCCCTGCAATGCTATTTAAAATATTTTCAAAGATGCCGTTTTATGTCGAGAAATAAAAGTTTTAAATTTTGTGCGAATTCTTACGATACGAGTGAGATAGTGAGTAAATAGTAAACCGGGTTCAAGGTGGACTGGGGCGCTACAAGTAGCAAACCGGGTTCAAGGGGGACCGGGGTGCTACAGTTCGACCGGGGTGAACAGAGAGGATTAAGGTGTCGACCAGTGAAAACAACTATCGACTTGTGCAAACATAGGCAAATGAGGTGCCGACCCATGTACATAGGTGTCGACCCTTGTGTGCAGAATGGGTCAGGTGTCGACTGAAGCTTACAGAGGTTGATCGAGACCCTTGTTGTCTTAAAACTTGGATTTGTTTGGTTTTCATATAATGAGTTTCTCCACGTAGGTGTTGTTTTCCACTGCAAAGGGTTTAAATGTTTTAAACAAAGTCGTCTTAAGACGATAAATAAATTTTAAACATTTGTATAAAAATATTTTTAGTGCGAGTACGTAGTCAAATATCGATTCTAGGTTCGGATAACTCGGGCGCTACAGGTTCTGGTATCAGAGCGAATCGGAAACCATTAGATTTTTGGGGCACCGCAAAAAGATAACTTTGATCAATTTATTTGATGAATTTCATGGCTCTCCTTCCTAATTTCATGCCCCATTTTCCTTTAAGAAATAGGAAAAAAGTGGTCGTCAATTTGATAGAGAAAAGAAAACTCTGAATGGATTTTGCATGTGCATGTTTTGTTGTTGTACTTCCATCCCACTTGTCACTAAATCCTTAACTATTTTTCAAGTGTCTTCGGTCTTCCTTTCCTCCCAAGCATCCTCTTCAATACTTAACACGTTTATTAATTTTAGCTATTGTTAAAAATAATCTTTTTTTGGATTTTTAGAATTAATCCATATAAGTCTTCATGCATTTTTTTTGTTATTGATCTTGTCATTGGACCTCTAATGTCTTAACATAGATATTTAATTTTAGACTTAAAGTTGGTTAAACCTTGATTCGCATCACATGAACACTCCATCCTTAAAAGATTCCATTGATCCAAATTTCAAGCATCACATAAAAGATAGCATGTCAACAACCAATATCATTCTAACATCTTGTAAAATTTAGGCTAAGAATGCAAAAAAATGCATTGCTTACTTCATAGTCTCAACATATCTTATAGAAACCTATTAAATTAGCTTCTTGATTGACAAACCCAAAATGTATCAAGTTCTGATGTGCCCCAAGGACCCGTCACATGATCTCAAGTCCAAGCACACACTTTAATCAACTTACATTCTCACACGTTTGTTTCTATTGCAGGTAATGATTCAATGGAACCGGAACTTGAAAGCTTAAAGTGGGAAGTGGAGACTCAAGACATGGAGCAACCAAGACACATCCTTACATGGGAAGCCGCCATTGAAGATCATGAAGCTCTTAAGGGAATTTGTCTTCCCGAGCCAACTTTTTTGTAATGTTTTATTTTGAACTTATTGGGCAAACATTGGCCTTCTTGTTTAACTTATTATTATGTGCATGCATTAGGCCTTTAGGATTAGGTTGAATGGTTAGGATAGATGATGGAAAGGGCTTCGGGTTTGGCTTGCATTTAGAGCATCATTCGGGCATGTAAACATGCCATTCTTGGCCGCGCGCGCGCCAAGGAGGAAGTGCCGCAAGTGGTGGCCAATCTTACCCGATTTGGCCACACCATTGGGCTGCCATTTGAGATGCTTGTCCCCTTTACCTTTTGTGGATGAAACATGGATCCATGACATGGCATTCAGCAACCCATTGATCACCTCTTCGCTTCCACCATCTCGGCCGCACATTGCATCATTTTGGAACCGGTTACAAGCTTCAATCCACCAAGTTTTGAAGACCAAAAGCACAGCCCTAAACCCCTCCATCCTAGGCCTATATAAGCATAGCATTGGTGTGTGTATTTTGGTTGGCAAAGTTAATGAGCATCGACATAGTTTCTAGAGGAAACCGAGGGAGTTTTCTATCACCTTTCCAAGGTAAGTGCTCGGTTCCATGAACCGATTAGGAGTAGCCTCCTAGCTTGGCAACTCAAGGTTGTTGCTCGAGTTTGTGTTCCAGTTTTCTCTCCTCTTTTTCAGGGGAAGGAAACAAGAAGGAAGTGGCCAAAACCGATTCCCCAAGTTGAGAACCTTTCCATGGAAAGGTTGTGATTGCCGAGAACATCACATTGTTTCTTCGGCCGACTTGCAGGTTTGTTTACATAACTTTGCATTTCTAATCAACTTGGACCACGACCACCACCATCACATATCGCACTCAGTCCACTAATCTCACACCAAATTTCGTTTCATTCGAAGCACATTTGGTTGTTCATTTTATTGTTTTTCTCATCAGTTTCTCGGCTTAGCCGAGATCCGAGGGCCTAACCGATCCATTGTGCATTCTAGTGACCGAGCAGGGGGTTAGCCGTAACATTTGGTATCAGAGCATAGGAGGGCCCCGTGGAGTGCTAGAAATCAAGTTAGTTTGGTTTTCCAAACTCATTTGCATGGCTGCACCTTAAAGCCTAAAACCGGGTTTCATTGCTCACCTATTCGGGTTATTAATTTGCTTGCGGTTTCTTTGTTATATTTCTGATTTCTTTTGAGCTAAAATCATCTCCAGCATGTTTATTGAGTTTTTAAACATCTAAGCATGAAGAAATATCAGCCCTTAGACTCCATTTTTGTGGCTGCAATTTCCTTCCCCTTTTGGTTAAACAAATGCTAACCACTTTAGTACTTGTTGTCTTCTTTTCTATTTCAGGAGCAACACTTTTTCTTGCTGTGTTTTAACATTTCCAGCACCTCACATGTCTTATTAAGTACTTAAGCATGCATGTTTAGCTTTAAAATCATATGATTAGCTTGATAGTTGCATCGGTTTAAAATGTTTAATGCACTTTGTTAGAAAACCGCATAGTTCAAAGTTTAGTCTTTCTTTTGATAACCGGTTTGTGTGCACTAATAACCGAACTTGCAGCTTGATTTAAATGAACATTTTTATGCATATTGCTGCTTATATCCTCTGCTAAGAATGAATGTTAGGTTTGTCAAATGTTACATGTGATTCGGTTAAAGTTTGCCTAAAATCCGAGACACAATAGCATGAAATTTCTATTTTTGACATTGCCGAGAATAGTATGTTATATCTTGTTGTTGTGACCTATTTTTTTTTGCACAAGACCGAGCCTATAGCTCTTTAGACTTAAGTTAACATGTTATGTAGTTGAAGCATGTGTCCGTTTTCGGTTTGTTGTGGTTTAAAATTCAAATAGATGCTGTTTTGGTTAAAGGAAAACATACTTTTGCAAAAAACAGTTTTGTGTGCACAAAAATGGCAGGTTTGATGTTGATAGTTAGGACCACTTTGTGCATGACTGAAAGTTCTTCCAAGGCACGAAATTTGGCTGCATGTTAAAACTAATTTGATGCTTTTATTATTGCTCGATTGTTGTTAAAATTCTTGGAGCAAACCGAGGATAAAATTAGTGCCTCATTTTTAGTGAATTGTCACACATCCGAGAGTAGGTAGCATTGTTTTATCTTTGACAATTTAATCTAAATTGCATGATCCAAAAGTGATGAATTCCTTCCTTTTTGCTCATTAGTAGTTGTTTCGCTTTACTAGTATTGTTCAAAAAAAAAAAATTAAATAAAGAGAGAAAAGACAAGGTTGGAAACTGAAAAGTATTACATGAACATTTAGGATAATACTTTAGTTAGGATGTCTTACCTTTCCTAATCATTAGGAATTAAAGCATAGCCTAATTAATTTCCCTTTTCCTAATACTTAGAAAATGAAAGCAAGAGGTAGAATTATCCATGAACCAAACTGAAACTTATGTCAAGAACCGAACCATGATAAGCCTAGTATTCGAGAACAAATCAAAGGCTTAACCAAAGAGTTTAGTGACCTAGGACAACAAGTCAAGGACATAAATCTACGCTTGAAATCTATGTTGGATAATGTTGGACCAAATCACCATAAAGGACCTTCCCAAAGAACAACACCAATGAGAAGAGTCGAACTTTCGAGAAGGCCAAACCATAGAACTTCCGATGGTCGCCATGAATTTGATAAACCTTATGGTATACCCTATTTTAGAGGAACCTTGGATAGTGATGAGTACTACTCTTGGATTGAATCGGTTGAAGAGTACTTTTCTTATGATGATTATTGGGAGAAAGGAAAATTAAAATTAACCTCTCAGAAGCTAATCGATTATGCCAGTTATTGGTAGGAAAATCTTTTAACTAAAAGAAGGAGAAATGGTGAGGAAGAAATTTGTACTTGGAGGGCCATGAAAAAGCTTATGGAAAAGAAGTTTGCACCAAGTACATAAGAACAAGACTATTGGTATGGGCCAAATTCCTGTAAAGTAGTCAAGTCTTCCCATAGGCAAGTTCCCTCTCAAAACGAGTTCCTTAGCTCTTGTAGTAGGAAAAAAGAGACTACCTATATATATGAGGAATCAAAGAACATTAATTATGGTGAATTTTTGAGAGGTAGTCTTGTAGAGCCCCCTATCCTAGCACCCATTCAAACCAAACCAATGGAAGAATCCTTAAGAGAGGAAGAAGAAGAGTCAGAAGAAGAGGTCATCTATCCTTTGGATGAACCATTGTTTGAATTGGATAATGACTTTTCTAAAAGAGAGGATGATGAACCATTGAAAATTTTTGGAGATAACCTTGTAGAGCCCCTTTCCCAAACCGATAGCATTGAGGATCTTGGAATTAGAGAGCTGTTTGAGGAATTCCTACTTGTGGTTGAGAGTGATCAAATGGTAGAGCCCATTAGTACCCTTGAAACCCCCAAAGTAAATTCATGCATAAAGACCTCCAAGATCTAGACATCATTGAAGATTTTGGAATTCTTAATCTATTTGAGGAATCGTTTTTAGAACTTGGGAGTGAGCACATGGTAGAAATTATAGGAACTTCTAATTCCCTAGAGATAGAGTCCCTACCCAAGGAATTCCAACACTTGAGAACTTACAAGGATGTATTGTTGCATGACCCCTTTTATGTTAGTCCTAAGAAAGAAATTAGTGTGAAAGACTATTTAGGTTTGACCTACATGAAAGAAGGAATCCCCCATGTAATGTATACACATATTCTTACCTTCCACGTCCATTTAGAGATATTCCAATTGGATAGAAACTACCTTGACCCCTACTTAATCCAAATCAAGAAAGACCCGGATGCCTTGGAAAGGAAAGACCTTCCCCTTCTTGCCTCATTGGAAAATGAAGAAAATAAGCCCCTAAGGACTTCAAGGCATTCCCCCATCCTTATGCCTAATTTAAAGAAATAATTGTCAAAAGAGCCCTTAAGTGATATAATGCCTAGATTCATTCCCCCGGACACCTTAATTACTTGGACTTTTAAAGTTGGATGGAATGAAGAGCCTAAGATTTTAAGAGTTAAATTGCCACATGGACATTTCTTACTCGTGTGGAAAAAGAATTTAAACTTCTAACCAAAAAATGAACAACTATTTAGAGATGATGGGCAGAGGGATGCAGAAGTTATAAATAAGAGAAATTTCTTTTGGATTTCTAGGCATCTAAGCCCACGAGCTATTACCCTAAGCCAAAATTGTTGGATTTTTGAAGTTGATAGTTTTAAAATCCATAATTGGTGTGATATGCCCCCAAAAACCCTAATCCACATACCCAACCTTTGTGGCCCTATCAATGAAGTACCTAGGATAGCCCTTAACTGCCCACGGCTTAGACCACGGCCTAATTTCTCTATCTACTAGTTTACTCATTTTGTTGGTATTTTTTTTAAAAAAGAATTCAAGAACTCCACAGCCCGAAGTAGAGGAGTACAAGAAGATGACCTTGTAGATTTGAGGACTAAGTTGTGCTTCAGCACTTCTTTTCATCCCCAAACTGATGGGCAAACGGAAGTTGTCAACAGGACTCTAGACTCCCTCTTACGCAGTGTTGTAGGCAAGAAATTCTCTAACTGGGACATTATACTTCCAGGCTTGGAATTTTCCTACAACCGCACCCTTCATTCCACTACTCAGAAATCGCCCTTTGAGGTTGCCTATGGGTTTAATCCATTTACACAGTTGGACCTTGTCCATTTATCTACTAAGGACTTAGCCAACCCATCAGGTGCAAATAAGGCCGAACAAATTAAGAAGTTGCACGAAACAGTGCGAAAGGCAATTTAAAAGAGAAATGAGAGTGTGGCTAAACACGTGAACAAAGGTCGCAAAGAAGTCATTTTTCAAGCAGGAGACTTAGTATGGTTGCACCTCCGGAAGGAAAGATTTCCTGATAAGAGAAAGTCTAAACTTCTACCTCGTGCGGATGGACCATTTAAAGTACTTGAGAGGATCAATAATAACGCTTACAAAATCGAATTGTAGGGTGAATATGGAGTATCCGCGACTTTTAACGTCCAAGATTTATCACCCTATAAAGGCGATGAAGATCAGTTCCAGGACCCAAACTTATTAGATTTGAGGTCAAATCCACAGTCACCTGGGGAGTTCTGATGTGCCCCATGGGACCGTCACACGATCTCAAGTCCAAGCACACACTTTAATCAACTTACATTCTCACATGTTTGTTTCTGTTGCAGGTAATGATTCAATGGAACCGGAACTTGAAAGCTTAAAGTGGGAAGTGGAGACTCAAGACATGGAGCAACCAAGACACATCCTTACATGGGAAGCCGCCATTGAAGATCATGAAGCTCTTAAGGGAATTTGTCTTCCCGAGCCAACTTTTATGTAATGTTTTATTTTGAACTTATTGGGCAAACATTGGCCTTCTTGTTTAACTTATTATTATGTGCATGCATTAGGCATTTAGGATTAGGTTGAATGGTTAGGATAGATGATGGAAAGGGTTTCGGGTTTGGTTTGCATTTGGAGCATCATTCGGGCAAGCAAACATGCCATTCTCGGCCGCGCCCGCGCCAAGGAGGAAGTGTCGCAAGTGGTGGCCAATCTTACCCGATTTGGCCACACCATTGGGCTGCCATTTGAGATGCTTGTCCCCTTTACCTTTTGTGGAAGAAACATGGATCCATGACATGGCATTCAGCAAGCCATTGATCACCTCTTGGCTGCCACCATCTCGGCCGCACATTGCATCATTTTGGAGCCGGTTACAAGCTTCAATCCACCAAGTTTTGAAGACCAAAAGCACAGCCCTAAACCCCTCCATCCTAGGCCTATATAAGCATAGCATTGGTGTATGTATTTCGGTTGGCAAAGTTAATGAGCATCGGCATATTTTCTAGAGGAAACCGAGGGAGTTTTCCATCACCTTTCCAAGGTAAGTGCTCGGTTCCATGAACCGATTAGGAGTAGCCTCCTAGCTTGGCAACTCAAGGTTGTTACTCGAGCTTGTGTTCCACTTTTCTCTCCTCCCTTTCAAGGAAAGGAAACAAGAAGGAAGTGGCCAAAACCGGTTCCCCAAGTTGAGAACCTTTCCGTGGCAAGGTTGTGATTGCCGAGAACATCACATTGTTTCTTCGGCCGACTTGCGGGTTTGTTTACATAACTTTGTCATTTCTAATCAACTTGGACCACGACCACCACCATCACACATCTCACTCACTCCACTAATCTCACACCAAATTTTGTTTCATTCGAAGCACATTTGGTTATTCATTTTATTGTTTTTCTCAAGGGTTTCTCAGCTTGGCCGAGATCCGAGGGCCTAACCGATCCATCGTGCAATCTAGTGACCGAGCAGGGGGTTGGCCGCAACACGTTCACCATTAATATTTAATAAAACACTTATATTTTAAAATGTGTATAACTCCAAGTGCACAAATTCAAATCAAGTGATTCTAGAACCTATAATTCCTTTAAAGGATGTTGGTAACATATGAAATTGGTTTGGATATATAAGCATATATGCTTTGGATATAATGCAGTAACTAAATTATCCCTGCGTTGGATGTACATTGTTTATCACCAACTTCAAATATGCATAACTTCAAGTATATATATATATTCAATGCTATGTTCCAAAGTCTATAGTTCCCTTAACATGTCTATTATAACATACTAAAAAAGTTTAATAATTACAAACTATTAAGATATGTTTTTAAGTTGAAACCTAAACTGTCAAGATTTGCATAGTTTTAGACAGTTTATATGCATCAGTAAAAACATCTATAAAATAACAAATCATCTCATTATAACCATATATATGTTTTTTAAACATAAACATGTATCTTTTCAACAACAAATGTCAAACTTATAACCCTTCAGAGACTTTTTGTATTGCCCCCGAAAATAGTACCTATTTTCAGAGCGTTTGTATACTTGTAAACCTATAAAATGCGGCTAAAAAAACTTTTGAAATGACTTTGAAATTTGTAGCAGAAAACTTTTCATTAAACATTGGCGGGATTTGAAAATTAAAACTAGAAAAAAAATATTTCCATTCATATGTCTCTTTTTTTTCTTAAAAGAAACCAAATGGCGGATTGGTCAGCTCTTGCACTGCCTGTCCAAAAATTCCATCGCCAACCGATCGGCTATCCTGGCCAATCGATCGGCTTAACCCTTGTTTTGTTTTCTTCCATTTTTTCCTCAAAATGTCAACTAAAACAGTCCTTTTAAACTAAAACCAAATCCATCAATTTTTTAGCAACCATATCATTTTCATGCCCAAAACATTTCATATACCACATCCGACCAATCAAAATATTTAAAATCTATCCAATTCCTTTACACATAATTTAAAACCAAAAACGTGTATAAACTAACCCAAAACATTTACATGCCACCCATGGTAAAAAATCACCAAACACAAGTCCACCGCTGGAAATCCATCCATCAACCGCTTCCATCATTTTGAATGGTTTCGTGTAACTCATTTCTAGCTCGTCACGTACATATAGAATTCAAACTATGAGTTTAATACTTAATAAGCATGTTTAAATGAATTTAAAACACATCTATGCATTCCTAATATGTTCGTTCATTTGTTGCATTATCGTACATGATTGGTAAATTCTAGTTTTCCCCAAAGCTGCAGTCTCTGTGACGATGGAGGGACGACCAAATCCTCCAAAGCATACATGATAATCCTTGTGACGATGGAGGGGGGATTAGTTTCTCCAAAGTGTGATAATGGGGTCACTAGAACCTAACCAATGTTGTGATCTAAATGCCGATGGAGGGGCGATCAATACCTCCAAAGCATTAATTCTCATAATCGACAAAGGCCGAATTACTCCTTTCGAAGCATACATAATTATTTATTTCGTTTCATTCGTACGTACATGAAATTTCGTGAAAACCATATGCATAAATCATTTTCGTGCATTTATTAAAACATGATGCATGACAGGACATTCAAGCGTAAACATACAAATAACATACTAGCATTTCGTGATGTAGGCCCTAACGGCAAAGCCCATACAAAGCATACTTCTCTCGAGTCCTTAGCAATCAAATTCAACTTGCACAATTAAATCCTGGTACTTGAAAGTTATAACATATAAATTCTAAAAATCAATATCATTACCCTTAGCTCAAATCATAATTCCTACACACCCAACATATACAATTTAATAACAACAGAACTTAAATTTAAACTCAAGACAAGTGCATGAAATCTCCTAGTTCCAAACAACCACTAAAATAATCATCCTACCATTCATCACATCATCACACTTCAATTGAGGCCAAATCCCAAAAATCCATTCAACAATCCTTTACACATGTTCATAACAACTTTATCAAAACATCCAAATAGAAAATGTCCTTAATCCAAAAGCATTCATTTCAACAATTTACAACCAACTCAAAGCTCAATTCCAAATATAAACTCTAATCCAAATCAAATTCATAATTTTAAGCATATAACCTTAAATCCAACATCATGAACAATGATTCCATGCTCAATCTTCATAACCAATTCAAAATATCTTTAATCTCAAAAGCCTTCAATTCATCAATTATAGCATATTAACAATTCAAACAACAAAAAATGCAAAAAAATCAAATGCTTATACAAGATTTCTCTAAAACCCGAAGTGGGCCAATTTTAACCAAACTTCAAATCATCATATCTAATGCAATACTCAACAAAATTTGATGATTTTGTAACACCCGAAATATTTCAGTTAATTCAATTTTTCAGAATTTCGTATCGGTCAACGGCGAGGTTCGAGTTGGAATCGAGGGCGAAAAGTTTGTATCGTTAGGTAAGAGATTATTTTAGGACCAATGGACAGGAGAGATTTAGAAGACTCCGGCTAGAAACAGATTGAATGCCCGTTTGATCGGAAGAGTTATCGTTGAAGACGAAATAGTAATTAAGATTAATTAGTATTTAAAATTTTTTTTTTTATAACATCAGAGGGGAGGAACGAATTTCTCTCCCCTCCTCGGTGAGTTCCCCTTCTCCCCACCCCGCGAGAGCCCTGCATCGGCGATCTCCTTCCCACGACGTCCAACAACGATGTTTCCTCCTACATTTCTTCAAATCTACGGTAAGTTTTGGTTAGTTTTCAGTAGATAGCTAGTCATTTGGTCGTTTTAAGCTGTAAAAGCGGTGTTAGAGAGAGTTTTGGGTGAGCCCTAGGAGGAAAATATGAAATTTGGAGGTTATAGTCGATTTGTATTCGCATGTTGGTCTTTATGCTAAGAATAAGAGTAGATTATGAGTTTTTATAGAGAATATTGAGTGTGTAGATAACCGAACGACTCGGGTTACGGAACAGGTTCTGTTCGGCCAAGCTGTAGGTGTGGGATTAGAAAATTAGTGAGATCATTAGAAACTAGACGTCCTGAGGAGTCCGTGGTATTTTGAATCGTCCAAATCAGACGAGTATTGGATAAGTTAGGCAATTCCGAAATTGGTTGGAATTTGTGTAGAATGTTGGGAGTTTAGTTAGATCGGTTGATAGAGGTTGTTTCCTTAGAATTTGTGGATTTCATGGATTGTAAAGCTGATAGTTATGTAATTATAGGTTTCCCAGTTAGCAAGCAAAATACGAGGTTCATAAACGAGAGCGGGGTGTCGACCCGTAAGTATCAGGGTCGACCAAATCCTGTAAGTGTCGACTGCAAGGGTCGACCTACTCAGCTAGAGAGCAATGGAGTGTCGACCGGTGCACGCAAGTGTCGACCGGTAATGTAAAGTAAGCAGGAGTGTCGACCGTGAGAATCGACCGACATGGATAGAGAGGATTTAAGTGTCGACTGCCAAATGGAAGTGTCGACTGGTCCGAGAAGTGGAAAGCAGGTGTCGACCACGAGGGTCGACCTATGTTGGCAGAGGTGAATGAGGTGTCGACCGGGGTTTTTCGAGGTCGACTGTAAATGAATTATTTTTTGGGTTTCAGAAACTTATTTTATTTAAATCGAATTTTTATTAAAAGTCTTCCGTTGTAATGTTTTAATTGTTTAAAAAAAGGAGAGTCGTTTGAGTCGAAAAACAAAGTCTTCAAATTTTTAAGGAATTTTAGTAGAAAATGTGAGGGATGGTGACGAGCAATAGTTGGTAGCGAACAGAGAATCTTGGAGGATTTTTGGGGCGTTACAGTGTTGGTATCGGAGCCATTTGGTCAAAATGTTCAAACGATTACTCAATAGCGCCTATCGCCGCACGACGTGCTTTGACAACTGTAAGTGTTTAAGTTTAATGTTATTTACTAGACACTTATGAGGGTAATTAACCATTGTCCAGGAAAAGTAGTCAACATGTCTAGGCGACCAGGACGTCCGAGAGTGTCGAGAGAGACAACCGAACCGAGGAGTGAAGGTGATTCGATGACGATTCGACGGTTGACAGAGTTAGTAGATCGGCAGTCTCAGCAGTGAGCGATGTTGCTGAATCGGGAAGTGCAGGGAGGTGCAGGCCCTAGCTCTGGTCAGGACCAGTCGGGTGATTGATTTCAGAGATTGTGGCCATCGATTTTCAAGGGACAAGTATCAGACCTGATGGCTGCCGATGAGTGGATCCGTGCGATCGAAAGCATGTTCAAATATGCGAAGGTCGAAGAGAAGGATAAGATTGTACTGGCCACGTTCCACCTAACGAAAGATGCCCGAATCTGGTGGGAGTCTATAGAGGCCACCGTCGATGCGTAGCATATGGCTTGGGAGAAGTTTAAGGAAGCCTTCTATGACAAGTATTTTAACAGCATGGTACAGGCAACGAAGAGGATGGAGTTCTTGCAGTTGAAGCAAACTACCTCAGTGACGAAGCACGATTGGCGATTTGAGTCTTTTTCTCGGTTTGCCAGCAATTTAGTAAGTCGGAATGAAGATAAGGTGTTTCAGTTTGTACAAGGGTTGAAGCTAGAAATATATAAAGGAGTGAAGATAGCAGGCATACGGAACGTGCTTTACTCCGAGGTGGTGGCCAAGGCGTTGGAGGTGGAGGACGCCGAGATGAAGTGTGTTAGTCAGCGAGAGGCTTCCAGGAGGTCTTTCAAGGAAGCTGCCCCACAACAAAGCATAAGTGTCTTCCAGCCACCACAACAGAGAGGCACTAAAAGGTTTAGTGAGGGTTCTAGTAGCCAGGAAAGTAGCAAGAGGCCTCAAGGACCGGTACAGTATCCCCAGTGCCCTAAGTGTATGAAGTATCATCCGGGTGAGTGCAGATGGAACTCCTGAAGGTGCTATAACTGTAATGAAGCTGGACATGTGGCCACAAACTGCCCGAAGCCCAATGTTTTATTTGTAATGAGGTGGGCCACATCAGCAGGGATTGCCCAGCTTTGAAGAAGGGTTTGATGCGCACAACCCCGCAAGTATTTGCTAGGTCGGGAGATGAGGAGCAGCCAGCCATGGTGTCAGGTACCATACTAGTGAATTCTGTACCTGCTTATACTTTGATTGACTGTGGTGCTATGCATTCATTTATTGCGACCACGTTCGCAGTCAAGTTGAACATATGGCCTATGTCGGCGGATTGTAGCTATGAGATGATGATGCCTTCTGGCGGGAGGATGCACATGAATCAGGTTGTACGAGATAGCGTGGTGTCCGTGGGAAGCAAACATTTATTAGCCGATCTCATCATTATGAATATAACGGGATACGACGCGATATTGGGAATGGATTGGCTATTCAAGCACTACGCTACGATCGATTGCAGAGCAGGCACAGTGAGTTTCCAACCGCCAGGTGGTGGGAAGCATACTTTTCAGGCCGCAAAGGGTGTTAGGAGAATATCTGTGATGGCGCTTGTTAGTGCTCGTCAGGTTTTAACTGGTGAGTATTTTGGTTTTATCGCCAGCATTATAGATATGCAAATTTCCAGGGATTCGAGACCATAGGATATTTCAATTATTTACGATTTCCCTGAAGTTTTCCTCGATGATTTACCCGGTCTGCCTCCGGATCGGGAAATAGAATTTGCGATAGATGTGTATCCGAGAGTTGAACTAGGATCAAAGAATCCCTAAAGATTGGCGCCAGCGGAGCTGAAAGAGTTGAAGAAGCAATTAGAAGAGCGGGTGGAGAAAAGGTTTATACGCCCGAGCTTTTCGCCTTGTGGCGCACCAATCCTCTTTGTCAAGAAGAAGGACGGGTCATTGCGATTGTGCATCGACTGCAAAGAGTTAAACAAGCTGACGATTAAGAATAAGTACCCTATACCGAGAATAGACGATTTATTCGATCAGCTCCAGGGGGCGCGAGTATTTTCAAAAATTGATTTGAGATCGAGTTATTACCAACTGAAGGTCAGGGCGGAAGATATTCCCAAGACGGCTTATCGGACGCGGTATGGACACTATGAGTTGTTTGTGATGTCCGTTGGATTGACAAATGCTCCAGCTGCCTTTATGGACCTGATGAACAGAGTGTTATGAATATCTCGATAAATTCGTCATAGTGTTTATCGATGATATTTTGTAATACTCTCGGAGTGAGGAGGATCATAAGGAGCACTTGAGATTGGTGTTGAGGATTTTGAAGCAACACCAGCTTTACTCGTAGTTTTCTAAGTGCGAGTTATGGCCAGATAGAATTCATTTTCTTGGTCATGTCATCTCAAGCGATGGAATAGCAGTTGATCCAACAAAGATTCATGCAGTTAAGGAGTGGCCACAGCCAAAGAATGTTACGGAGATACGGAGTTTTCTTGGTTTAGCAGGTTATTACAGGAGATTCATTGAGGAATTTTCGAAGATTGCGGCACCCCTGACCCGGTTAACAAGGAAAAGTGTGAAATATCTATGGTCTGAGGATTGTGAGCATAGTTTCCAGACATTGAAGCAGAGATTAACTACTGCTCCAATCTTGATGCTTCCTATCAAGGACGGGAAGTTTAGTATTTATTGCGATGCTACAAAGGTAGGACTAGATGTGTGTTAATGTAGGAAGGGAAGGTGGTAGCATATGCCTCTAGACAATTGAAGGATTATGAGCAGAACTACCCGACGCCGACCTGGAGTTAGCTGTGGTAGTTTTTGCACTGAAAATTTTGAGACATTATTTATATGGATAGCAGTGCGAGATATATTCCGATCACAAAAGCCTGAAGTATATTTTTACTCAGAAGGAGCTAAACATGAGACAACGGCGGTGGTTATAATTTGTGAAAGATTATGACCTCAAAATTAAGTACCACCCCGACAAGGAGAACATAGCGGCCGATGCTTTGAGCAGAGTAACGGTATCTACTTCGGCTGTGATTTCAGGCATGCCTGTGGCTTTGGATGCGGAGTTTCGGAAGTTTGAATTAGAGGTGGTGTCGAACGTATCGACCATGTTATCAGCTACATCTCTACAGCCCACTATTTTCGAGAAGATTAAGCAGGCGCAGAAGGATGACGCTGGGTGTGAAAAGGTAAAGTCCAGCATGGCTTCCGAGGACAGGTCATAATTTAGTTATTCAGACAATGGAATTCTTAAGTTTCAGAATCGATGATTTGTTCCGAACAATGAGGAACTTCAAAGGGAGATATTGTTAGAAGCGTATTCTTCAAGGTTTTCTATACACTCGGGGAGCACTAAGATATGCAGGGACCTCAAACAGCATTACTAGTGGCCTGATATAAAGAGAATAGTGGCGAAGTATGTAGAGGCGTGTTTGATCTGCCAGCTGGTTAAGCCCGAACACCAGAGGCCAGCTGGAAAATTACAGCCATTGCCGATACCTGAAAGGAAATGGGAGCTGATAGCGATGAATTTTTTTGTAGGGCTGCCTAGGATGACAAAGGGCTATGACGGTATATGGGTGATAGTGGACAGGTTAACCAAATCGGCCTATTTTCTGCCAGTGATGATGACATATTCTATAGATCATTTCGCCGAACTATATATTCAAGATGTCTTGTGATTGCATGGAGTTCCAACTTTGATTGTATCAGACAGGGACCCTAGATTTACATCGAAGTTCTGGAAGAGTCTGCACAAGGCCATGGGTACGCAGCTCAGTTTTAGCACAACGTTTCATCCTCAGACGGATGGACAATCTGAGAGTACTATTCAGATGCTAGAGGATATACTTTGAGCTTGTGTACTGGAGTTCCAAGGATCATGGAGCAAATATCTGCCGTTGGTAGAATTTTCTTATAATAACAGTTTCCAGGCCACGATAGGTATGGCTCCATACAAGGCCCTTTACGGGAAAAAGTACAGGTCCCCGCTTTATTGGGATGAAGTTGGCGAGACGAGTTTAGTGGGTCTTGATATTTTGTAGCAGACAGTAGAGAAAGTTACATTTATTCGGCAGCGTATCTTAACAGCTCAGAGCCGACAAAAGAGTTATGCAGATCAACGGAGAAGGGAGCTAGAATTCGAAGTGAATGATGAAGTCTTTTTGAAGATCTCTCTGTTCAAGGGAGTGGTAAGGTTCGGAAGAAGAGGCAAGTTGAACCCAAGATACGTTGGGCCGTTTCCTATTACGAAGAGAATAGGAAAGACAGCTTACCAGCTACAACTACCAGCCTCCATGGATGAGATTCACAATTTATTCCACGTGTCTATGTTGAGGAAATGTATGCGAGATCCTTCACATATTGTGATGCAGCAGGACATAGAGGTTCAACTCACATTGACGTATGAAGAGAAGCCAGTGGGGATTTTGGATTATGCAGTGAAGACTCTACGCAACAAGGAGATTCTACTGGTGAAAGTTTTATGGTGCAACGACAGCATAGAAGAGGCAACTTGGAAGCGGCAGCAGGACATATGGCCGTTACCCAGAACTATTCAGGTAACAAAATTTTGAGGACAAAATTTTTTTTAAGCAGGGTGAAATGTAACACCCGAAATATTTCAATTAATTCAATTTTTTAGAATTTCCTATCAGTCAACGACGAGCTTCGAGGCGGAATCGAGGGCGGAAAATTTGTATCGTTAGATAAGAGATTATTTTGAGACTAATGGACAGGAGAGATTTAGAAGACTCTGGCTAGAAACAGACTGAATGGCCGTTTGATCGGAAGAGTTATGGTTGAGGGCAAAATAGTAATTAAGATTAATTATATTAATTAATATTTTAAATTTTTTTTTATAACATCAGAGGGGAGGAACGAAATTCTCCACCCTCCTCGGTGAGTTCCCCTTCTCCCCACCCCGTGAGAGCCCTGCATCGGCGATCTCCTTCCCACGACGTCCAACAGCGACGTTTCCTTCCTCGTTTCTTCAAATCTACGGTAAGTTTTGGTTAGTTTTCAATAGATAGCTAGTCCTTTGGTCGTTTTGAGCGGTAAAAGCAGAGTTAGAGAGAGTTTTGGGTGATTCCTAGGAGCAAAATACGACATTTGGAGGTTATAGTCGATTTGTATTCACATGTTGGTGTTTAAGCTAAGAATATGAATAGTTTATGAGTTTTTATGGAGAAGATTGAGTGTGTAGATAACCGAACGACTCGGGTTACGAAATGGGTTCCGTTCAGCCAAGCTGTAGATGTAGGATTAGGAAATTGGTGAGACCGTTAGAAACTAGATATCCTGAGGACTCCGTGGTATTTTGAATCGTCCAAATCAGACGAGTATTGGATAAGTTAGGCAATTCCGAAATTGGTTGAAATTTGTGTAGAATGTTGGGAGTTTAGTTTGATGGGTTGATAGAGGTTGTTTCCTTAGAATTTGTGGATTTCATGGAGTGTAAAGCTGATAGTTATGTAATTATAGGTTTTCCAGTTAGCAAGTAAAATACGAGGTTCATAAACGAGTGCGGGGTGTCGACCCGTAAGTATCAGGGTCGACCAAATCCCGTAAGTGTCGACCGCGAGGGTCGACATACTCAGCCAGAGAGCAATGAAGTGTCAATCGGTAATGTAAAGTAAGCAGGAGTGTCGACCGTGAGGATCGACCGACGCAGACAAAAAGGACTTAAGTGTCGACCGATCCAAGAAGTGGAAAGCCGGTGTCGACCACGAGGGTCGACCTGTAACGGCAGAGGCGAATGAGGTGTCGACTGAGGTTTTTCCGGTTTGACCATAAATGAATTTCTTTTGAGTTTCAGAAAACTTAATTTATTTAAATCGAATTTTTATTATAAGTCTTCCGCTGTAATGTTTTAATCGTCAGAAAAAAAAGAGAGTGTTTGAGTCGAAAAACAAAGTCTTCAAATTTTGAAGGAATTTTAGTAGAAAATGTGAGGGATGGTGACGAGCAATAGTTGGTAGCGAACGGGGAATCTTGGAGGATTTTTGGGGCATTACAGATTCAAAACGTTATGGAATCCTTAAGATATCTACTTTCACATGGCATAATTCATTTAGCAAATAGATTTCAATAGAGTGGTCAAAAATCCCCAAAACTAAAATTGTCCTAACATTTTTCAGTTTTTCACATTTAAATCATCAACCAACTTCAACAATTTATCTACTAATCCAATTCCAATCTTCAATAACATCCAACATTAATATTATGAGGCATAAAACAATAAAAATTTAGCCTAAGGATCTCAAATCTCATGCATCATACTCCCAATCCATAAAACTTACAAAATCACCCAACAAACTAATCAATTAAGCCCCAAACTTGAAAACTCAATTAAAAAAATTAACCCTTATCTTCAAGACATCAAAAGCAGCAAGAGAGGGGAAGGATTGACGTGGGTTTCTTGCCCAAAAATCAAAATTTGGGAGAGGAGAGGGTAGGGCTTCAAGAGAGAGACAGAGAGGGAAATCTATGAGTTTTTCCTTCAAAATCCTAAACTATAGAGAGAGAGGCATGGAGAGAGAGAGGAAGAAAATCAGCTAAGTGAGGGAAAGGAGAAAGGGAGAGAATGATGGTTTCTTTCTTTTTCGTTGAATCTTCATTCAAAACCCATAATTGGAGAAGCTTCCACAAGAAGCTTTGAGGTGTCGAGCCATATTGGCTCCTTCCCACTACCACTTTTCCATCTCCAATTTGTCCTCCCATTTAAATCCTCCTAGAAATTAGATTGGTCCATTTAGTCCCACAATTTGACTCTTAAATTCCCAAAGCTATCCTTCAATTCTAAAATACCGGATACGTAATTAGAAATCATAACACAAAATTTCCGGGTGATACACTTTTGACAACTCATGATACAACGTAAAAGTGCATAATTTCACTATTTTCTCTACGAAATAAAGCAAACTGAACAACAAAAATTGTTCAACTTAATAGGAAATAAACCTAACCTCAAATGGAAAAGGGAAGATCTTATGTTCAATCACATTGCCATGTGTCACTATGCTATTTGTGACAAAATTAGATTTCATAAATTCGATTTAACTTTTTGATTGGATCCTAATTGACGTTCTTTATGATAAGAAAATTCAGCCTTGAAGTCCTTGTATCAACCTACTCAATGTAAAAACTTTAATTTCTTATGCTTCACTAGGACCACTTAAATTTTAGCAATTGTAATTCTCTCTAGTATTATAGTATTATCTCGTATGATGTAAATAAACACTATTCTTACACATTACCAGGTTGTATATATTAAAAGTGCATGTAATTGTATGTTTAAAATTTTCAAATACTATAATAATTACTTTGGGATGTTATTAATCTTGTTTCATTCGAAAAAAACACAAGATTAGTAACTAAAAGGTGCTTAAGGTGAAGAATTAGTATCCTCTACCCAGAAATACACTAGGCCATGTCCCGACCTGGAAAAGGGCCTAACAGAAATGCCAGGTTAAAAGATCAAATCAGCAAAAAATTTGCAGTCGTTGGAGTAGCTACTACTAGGCACAAGTTAAGGTTCCAGTATCATGATATCTCAAGTCAAATCCTCAATTACTGCATGTCTCTTCCACTCGTCTAGAATTAAACAGGGATCGAAGTACGAGGATACCGGCTCAATGCATCAGCAACTGCATTAGCCTTACTAGGATGATACTCTAGGCTGAAATCATAATCCTGCAAATACTCCACCTGCGCTGTCTCAAATTGAGCTTCTTCTGAGTGAATATATACCTTAGACTCTTGTAATCAGCAAAAAATTGGAAACTGACTCCATATAACTCCTCCATATCTTTAAAGCAAAGACGATAGAGGCGAGCTCTAAATCATGAGTGGGTTAGTTTTGCTTCATGCCGCTGGTTCTTCCTGGTCATCTTTTTCCCCGAAGATCAGCTGTCTGACCCGTGATGAGGAGCACTATCACCCAAGGTGTGCATCCTCTCTATCCTCAATGCGGCCTCATATGCCCCAAGCAGGCTATCATACAAGTTCACAGCCATAGTATGCTTAATGATAAAATTCAGGCCCTGAACAAACTTAATAATCTAGGCCTCAACACTGACTCTACCAGAATAGGGCAACAAGTGAATGAATCCGTTATAATAATCTTTCATCATCATAGATCCCTGAACTAGATCAAAATAGGCCCTGGTCATCATGCCCTGATACTCCTTACTGCTGAACTGCCACAAAATAGTAAGGTAAACTCATGTCATCCCATAGTACTAACATCATACTGGCTGCGAATGGCGGTCCACCAATGCCTAGCTGTCTCCCTTAGAAAATAGGTGGCTATCGTAACTTGAGACTCTGTAGGGGTCTGTAGGGTCTCGAAGTTAAGCTCCATCACTTCGAGCCAGTTTTCTGCTTCCGTTGTATCAGTGCCACAAAAAAAAATTGGTGGGTTGAGCTGATTAAACTCCCGGAAATGAATTCCTCCGGAGGCCATCTGGGTAGGGGCTGAATCAGGAGTAGCAATCGGAGCCAGAGGTGGAGCCTGAGCCCTGCTCACCAGGTTCCGCAATGCCTCCAGAATAGAGGATATTTTGCTAGGGTGCTGATCGGGATTCCGAGGAACCCTCCTTCAAGGTATCATTTTAACACTTCTAAAAAACATGAGATTGCACCGCATTAGCATGTTCATTGCACAGTTCATCAGTATATTCTACTAACTGCTCATACTTGCTCTCAACATTTGTCACTATGAGGATCATGGAACCTTGAGTTTTGATACCAATAAATTTCTGTCACGACCTGGAAGAGGCCCTAACAAAAATGTCAGGTTAAACGATCAAATCAGTAGAAAATTTGCAGTTGTTGGGGTAATCACTACATGGTAGGCACAAACTAAGCTTCCAATATCATGATAACTCAAGTCAAAGTCCTCGATCGCTGCATGTCTCTTCCATTCGTCTAGAATTAAATAGGATATCGAAGCATGAGGATACCGGCTCAATATATCAGCAACTGCATTAGCCTTGCCAAGATGATACTCCAGGCTGAAATCATAATCCTGCAAATACTCCATCCACCATGCGCTGTCTCAAATTGAGCTCCTTCTGAGTGAATATATACCTTAGAATGTTGTGATCGGAGAAAACCTGAAAACTGACTCCATATAAATAACTCCTTATCTTTAAAGCAAAGACGATGGAGGTAAGCTCTAAATCATGGGTGGGGTAGTTATACTCCTTGCCGCTGGTTCTTCCTAGTCATCTTTCTCCCTGAAAACTGGCTGTCTGACTCGTGATAAGGAGCACTATCACCTGAGGTGTACAAGCCATATTGAGGAAATCGAAAAAGAAACTCCCTCTCTTTTGTGTCCAATATCTTGAGTTGGTCTCTTATCATTAATAACATAGTTGTAAATATTTCAAACTTACACTGTGGTTGTGTTAAACATGAGTGCTATTTT
The DNA here is from genome assembly GCA_022433055.1 of Begonia peltatifolia. Taxonomy (NCBI): domain Eukaryota; kingdom Viridiplantae; phylum Streptophyta; class Magnoliopsida; order Cucurbitales; family Begoniaceae; genus Begonia; species Begonia peltatifolia. The sequence continues at coordinate 5,113,660 of CM039522.1, forward strand.
GTAAATGTCTTTTGACATATCCAACAAGCTTAGCTTTAAGTTGTAGATCACTTCCTCTTTTAGTATTTTTTTAAGGCTAAAAGATTGAAATGCTTTTTAAAGATAAGAATGGAAAAATTTTAAGATAGCTTCCAAGTCTAAATAACTTGTGTGGTATCTTCCAAGTTAAAATGATTTGTCCTCAAATTTGGATTGTCAGGTAACTCCACCTTGTATTGATTGTTTGTCATTGACCTTGTTAATGATTTCAAAAGGTTCAAAAACTCTGGGATTTAGTTTGGACTTCCTTTCATTCAGAAATCACTCCTTCCTTAAATGAATCCATACCAAGTCTCTAATATTGAATGAAATGAGTCATCTAATGTTGTTTGCATTCTTTGCATAACTCTCATTCTTCTTGATGGTAGCTCTCACCTCATCCTACATGTGTGCGATAAACTCTGCTTTAGCTTTGCCATCTACATTCACTTGCTCCTTGATTGGCAATGAAACTAGATCTTAGTAAGTAAATAAATTGAAGCCATAACAATCTTAATCAGGGTCTTCAATTAGTGCTAGGAATATTCATATTATGAGCAAACTCCATAAAGTTTCGCTCACCAATTCTAAACAATTGTCTAGTTCTGATCCTTGGTTCTTGGATTGCTAAAGTAGAAAGAAATGCAACCATATTTATGATCATACATATTCATAAATTACATTAAACTTGGTATTTCAAGATGAGATCTTAAAATTAATACATTGCAATGTAACTGTGTAATATGTAATTTAATTGCAAAATTTTAAACTTTTAATTACTTATGACAGAACACTATGCAAACAAGATTATTTGTTTTGGAAACTTATTTATCATATCCATGTAACCTGTATAAGTACCTACATCACATCACACACTTTTTACAATATTATTTTTCATACTAGGTTACATATATTACAAACATATTTATAGTCCAAGTATCTCTGATGCTTTACGCCTTTTTATCTTCTACCTTGTCTTTGATCTCCCTTTGTGTTGATCATCATCAAAATCAGAAAAATAAGAGAGAAACTGGAAAATAAACTTTCATAAAGCTTAGTAAGCAAATCCTCGCACTAGAGATTTAACAGAATATGAATAAAAACACGATCTGCGCAATAAAAACCTAACCCTATCTACATAACAAATTTGAATGGATATGCACAATAGTTCATACATAATGTAATTTTTTATGTTTAATGCGCTTGACAAAACATATCATTTCCGATATAGTAAAATGTTGTGATCATATATCAACATGCTAATGTGTATGCTAATACATGTTCAAACACGCATACATCTAGTATCACATACTGCTACATTACCAAGGTTTTTACAAGTCAAGATGTTGCCGAAGTCCTTCTCCTGGTGAGGTCTGAAAAGTCTAACCCTATAGAAGACATATAGATACTCTCTTTTTTCTAAATCTCATATTACATGTGCTCCACGTAACAAGAAAAGTATATATAATTGAATTCTAATGTAAATCAATCATATAACTTCATCTAGCATACAATAATGTGTACTATTGTACATCATACTTCTCACCCAATACATTTAAATTAATGAATATAATGTCACTCATGCAAGATTTATATAATTATAGCATGCATATGATGTATGGTTAGAATGTATACCGAACTACATATTAACTTTATTTGATTAAAATCTTTTTAAAATTTTTTTAATCACAAAAGGTGTGCAAAGATTAGTAGCTTGAACGACGCGATAATTTTAATTTTCATCACTCTGAATGGCACTATGGCACTATTGAAGAAATTAAGACAATCCTAGTTTCTTAACATCCTCCTCACTCTCGATTTCACAAGTAGCCCTCCTCAATATCATGACCTATGATTAGGACAATGTTTGCAAGGTGTCTTGATCTAGACACTTGAAGAACTTGATGTTCTCATTTGATATAAAACCAATTTGTCAGAGAGTTAGGGTGGCTCAGGTGTAAAGGGTTTTGGAAAATTAGGGTTAACTTTTGTAATAAATTATGGGCTTTGTCATCTCATTTAAGTTCAGACGTAACCATCTAATTGTTGTTTAGGTGCAGTTATAACATATTTTTCGTCAATTATAATATTTTCATCCATTCATAAAAGATGTCTTCCTATTTTTATCTTTTAAAATAATACTATATCAGTGCCTAAATATGCGTGTTCAGTTCAAATATAAGAATCAAATAATAAAATAATTATAGAGAAAATAACATAGATTTCATGATGTAAGGTCGTAGCAAAAAAATATTGAAAACTAGGTACTTTCACTTAACTCTTTAATGGCGTCACCCTCCAATCCTCTCACCAATAGAAGTGTATAAGTTTTTAAAGGTCTAGCTCAAAAGCTTTAACTCCTACAAATGAAATCTGAAGTTGGGATGCGAAGAGTTAGGCTAACACTAGAGAAAAGAGGAAACTTTTGTAAGAAAATTCTTTAGCACTTTAGTGTATATAAATTTAAGTGAAGTGCACAAGCAAAGTGAGATTCTATTTATAGTTCTTTTCAAAATTTCTTGATTTGAGAGCATCCTTTGTTGTCGTTTAGGCACCCACAAAGTAGTTGTTGGATAGTCATTAAAGACATCAAACTAGCAATGAGTTTCCATGACTCTAGTTGTGTAATAATGCAAGAAATTTTAAATTTTAGATTTAATTTTTGAAATTTGAATTAAGTCTCGGTTGGAATTTTTGGGAAGCTTTTGGCAGGAAATTCATTTTTAAGGCTCGGGATTTAATTCGTAGAAACATTATGAAATTTTTAAAGTCAGGAGAACGAGAATTTAACGAAATTACGGGTGGTTAAAACATGTGAGGGTGTTTTGGTAATTTTTATTATTTAAATTAATTTTTATAAAAAAAAATTATGAAATAAAACTACTGAACGGCTTCGCGAGGAAGCCGTTCATGTTCTGTTTTTTTCGCCGAGGCCGAGAGGGAACGACCAAGGGCGAGAGAGAGACTGAGAGGGAGAGTGGGAAACGGAGAACGAGCGGCCGACGAAGAACGACGACGAAGTGTGACGCCGGGAGCTCCGACGAGCTGAGCGGAGGTGTGGGTGCAGCCTTTCCCAAGCTGAAAGCCGAAGGTAAGCTCTCTGGTCCAGAGTAATTCGGCCAAGCTTAATGCTCATTTTTTTTCTCTCCGATGTCGATGAACTTATTGAATGCTATGTTGGTAGTGAGGGTCTGCGTATGTGAGAGTGTTGTGGGCTGTAAATGCCCGGCGGGAGGGAGAAAAATCGAGGGGGGAAGGTTGAGTAAAATTCAGGCTGGTGCTCGAATTTTTGATTTTTGAGTTGATTATGCTTGAATGAGTGGAATGTGGATGATTGTGTATGGAAATTTGTGGAATTGAATTGAAGTCGAAATTCGGATTTTGTTTTGTTTAGAAGCAGATTCTGTTTTTGGGGGTTTTGGCCTAGCTTCGGTTATTCATTTTAAATTCTGTTTTTGTGGGTTAAATTAGGTTGTTAGAGGAACGTTTGGCTGCTGGAATCGTTCGATTCCAATATCCGATGCAAAAGTTATGCGTGTCGGAAGATTATGTCAAATTTTGGACCGAGTCAAATTATTGAGCATTCTTAGTAGAATTGTGATGCTTGATGTTAGCGTTGCTGATTTTAGTGCGTAAGGCGAGTTTTGAGTGAGGTTTGGTTGAAGCAAACGGAAACGTGAAATTTGGGTGAAGGGCAGATTTGGTTTTTGGTGTTTTTCACCTAACTATGGCTTACCATTTAAAAATCCGTCTTAGTGTATTAAACTAGGTTCCTAAGGGAACGTTTAGACTATTGAATCGCTCGGTTATGTTAGTGGACACAAAAGTTATGCATGTCTGAAGTTTAGGCTGGTTTTCGGCTGAACCAAATTAGTGACTCCTTTTAGTTGGGATTTCACGGGTTTAGTTAAGGAATGTGATTTTTTTTAGCGTATTTAGTGAATTTTGATGCGAAGATTGATGAGTGATTGTTTATGTTTTAGGTTGAGGCGTTTTTGGTGAAGTTGTGCGTCGAGTGAGCTTAAGACGCCAGGTAAGTAGTGCATGTATGTGTTTTGCCCAGGTGGGCCTACACCAAGGAACTTTAAGATTTATGTTGTTGATTGTGGTGCGTACGTATTGTTTGACATGCATCATGTTTTTTTAAAAAGGAAACGAAAAATGGTTTTAAACATATTTTGAGTAAGTGGTGAGACGTGCAGCGGTGGTACCGCGGATCTTGCTAGTGTGTTGGCCGGTGCATAACCAACCGCAGATTCCGCTCAAGGAGTGGCCCGGCTGGGCAGTCACGCAGCGTGTATGTGTCGACGGTGAGGATGATGGGCAGTAGTACCACAGATCCTATTAGTGTGTGGGCCGGTGCAACACCAGTCACGGATTTCGCTCAAGGAGTGGGCCGACTGGGCTGTCATGAAATGTGTGTGTGTGGCCACTATAGCCCTGTTGCTGGGGAGGCTGGGACGGGGGCGACGTGTTAGGGTGTAGTGTGGCATTAGATTTACCTTCACCCTGATGTGGTTGTTGTGTGGTGATGCGTGTGTGTAGCTTGTAGGCCTCATTGTTGGGGAGTCCAGGACGGTGGCGACGTGTCAGGGTGTAGGGTGGCATTAGATTTATTCTCATCTTGGTGCGGCTGCACTATGATTCACAGATGTGACAACATGAGTGTGAGTGTAGACACTGCATGTGATAGGATTGCATTGTCAGCTTTTACTATCCTATCACATTACTTACTGAGCGTTAGCCTTATGTCGTGTGTTCTATGGTGTAGGTGCACATATTGTCATTGGTGAGCCCCGAGAGCCTAGTCCTGAGGTGTAGAGCGGTTGGCGGGGCGCGACCGAGGCACCGAACGGCGGATTTGTTAGGGAGACTCGACCAGTTGAGATGGTAGGTGATGGTTAGACTGTTTTGGGGTATTTTCTTCTGTTGTGTCGGGATTCATAGTTTATCAGATGATTTCGTATAGGCGTCAGTTGTATAGGATTGTATAGATCGTTTGTGGTGTTTTGGAGATGCGTGTGTACTTTTATATGTTAGAGTATGACATTACTCTATACTGTGGACTTTGTTCATTTGTAGTTGATGGATTTCGTCGATTTTTTATACTTCGATTTTGTATTGGAAATTCTCTGGATAGTTTGATGGATGAATATTTCTAGTTTTATAGTGAACTGTGTGCAGGGTTTAAATTTTGGGATAGCCAGTTTTTAGGCGTTACTTTGTTGAATTTTCGGGAGAAAGGTCTGGGAGTCGAGAGGGTACGAAATAAGTCGGGATGTGCGCGGGAGCGTGGTGTGACCATAGGCGCGCGGGGCACGAGTCCATACAAGTGCGCATCAGTCGTGCGACGTCGGGTGCGGGCGTGCGTGTTGACGTGTTGCACGAAGGTAGGGTGCGTGGGGCACGGACCGCTGTGGGCGTGCGCGTGACGCCGTGGTATTGAGTTAGCACGCGGTGCGCGGGGCAGGACCATGGGCGCGAGGCCCCAGGTTATGGCCCGCGGCGCCGCTACTTGAGCGAGCAACACTGAGTCGGGTAGCGCGAGGCGTGCGTTGGACGCCTTCCTAGAAATTTCAAGTTTTGTCGTCTTATTTTTAAAACTACTTTAAATTGTCTTTTCTGCTGCGTATTCTATATTGAGGATTTCGTGTTCCCTCTTCAGGGCGCGAATATTTTTCGAATCGAGTCGAAAATTTTTATACTTACAAATGTTCTTTTGAATATGATTTGAAAATGAAAGTGGTATTACAGTAAGTGAGTTCGCGTCGAGTCTCTGTAGGTCACAGTGTGTAGATGTTAGTAGCGCACCGGGGACATGTGGGTCTTCGAGGCGTTCTAGTTATGGTATCAGAGCCACGGGGTTGACGTCGTTCAGAGGATTACCTAACACCGCCAGCTGCTGCACGGGAGCACTCCACCAACTGTAAGCATTTAGATTTAAATTTATTGTAAGACTAATGTGAGTTTTGTATATTTTAAAGATAGAAAATGTCAGGAGAGGCAAGAGGCAGGGGTCGACAACGACGTGAGACGCATAGAGCTGTGGGCGATGTGGATAACACCGTCCGATAGCTTACTGAGTTAGTCCACTGCCAGTTTCAGCAGCTGGAGAGATATATGAACGGGGACGACCAGGGTCAGTTTAGTGCCCTGGGTTCGTCTGACAGAGGGGGTGATAGGATTCATAAACTTAGACCCCCGACTTTCGACGGGTCATCTCCAGATCCTCTTAGTGCTAAGGAGTGGATACGGAGCATGGAGAGGATGATGAGTTATGCAAAGGTGGAGGAGCAGGACAAGGTGTCTAGTACGGCATTCTATTTGGCAAAGGATGCTAGTCATTGGTGGGATACTGTAGTGGCCACGAGAGACGTGGGGATCATGAGCTAGGAGGAGTTCAAGTCAGTGTTCTTTTGGTAAGTATTTCAGCCACTCTATCAGGACACAGAAGATGGTGGAGTTTGCACAGTTGAGGTAGACCGGCACTGTGGTTGAGTATGTCCGACAGTTCGAGGCCTTGTCGCAGTTTGCGGGGCATTTGGTGAGCCTCGATGAAAATAAGATACACCAGTTTGTACAGGGCTTGAAGCCGGATATGTATATGGGCATGCCGATTACAGGGACCGAGGCATGCCATACGAGGAAGTGGTAGCAAAAGCCCTGGATATTGAGGAGGCTCGGGCGAACCTTCCTAGTTATAGAGAGATACCCATAGAGTAGCCTCGGAGATTATTCAGGGAGTCCATGCCGCAGTCGAGTGGGGAGGGGGCGTCCATGCAGAAAGGCCTGAAGAGGCCTCGTGATAGTTCTAGCAGCCAGGAGAGCACCAAGAGGCAGCAGGGGTGGGGACAGTTTCTGATGTGCTCGAAGTGTCAGAGGAGTCACCTTGGCGAGTGCAGAGTGGGCCCAGTGCAGTGTTATAACTATGGCGAGGTGGGTCACATGTCTAGAGAGTGCCAAAAGCCATGTCAAAACTGTTGCTTCAACTGTAATGAGGTGGAACACTTTGCCAACAGATGCCTGGTAGTGAGCAAGTCGTCAGCAAGAGTTGCACCGAGGGTCTTTACCCTTTTTGAGCTACATGATGCTGCTCAGCCGTCAGTGATTGCAGGTAACATTTTTGTTTTTGGTACGGCAGCTTATACCTTGATTGATACGGGCGCTATGCTCTCGTTTATATCGACGAGTTTCGTTGTTAAGGAAAATTTGGAGTTCAGCCCCGCCGGGCAACATTATGATGTGACCTTGCTATCAGGGGAACATTTGTATTCAGAACAGGTGGTGGGGGGCAATGTGGTGACAGTGGTGAAAAAGTAGTTGTATGCCGAGCTAGTCATACTCCATATGAGCGGCTATGAGGTGATCTTGGGAATGGATTGGTTGTTCAGACATCATGCCAAGATTGACTGTAGGACTAGAGATGTTCATGCTACACCTTAAAAGCAGGTAAAGGTCTTACCAGGATTTCCGCTATCTTTTCTCGGCAGACTTCGCGGTTGTTGAACAAGAGTTGTTCTGGCAATTGTTAGGGATGCACAGTCACTGGATGATACTCGGTTACAGGATATCCCTATTGTGCAGGAGTTCCCGGAGGTGTTTCGTGATGATTTACCAAGGCTGCCCTCTGACAGGTAGATCGAGTTCGAGATAGACGTTTTTCCAGGTGTCGAGCCAGTGTGGAAGAACCCGTACAGGTTAGCACCTGCCGAACTTAAGGAGCTGAAGGCTCAGTTGGAGGAACTAACAGATAAGGGCTTTATACGCCCTAGTTTTTCACCTTGGGGCATGCCCGTTCTATTCGTCAAGAAGAAAGACAGATCCCTACGTATGCGTATTGACTATCGAGAGCTGAATAAGTTGACGGTGAAGAACAGGTATCCTTTGTCGAGGATTGACGATTTGTTTGATCAGCTACAGGGTGCCGGAGTGTTTTCTAAGATCGACCTTAGGTCCGGCTATCATCAGTTGAAGATAAAGGGAGCGGATGTACCAAAGACGGCCTTTAAGATGAGGTACGGACATTTTGAGTTCCTGGTTATGTCATTCGGGCTGACCAATGCCCATGGATTTGATGCACTGAGTGTTCAATGAGTACCTGGACAAATTTGTGATCGTGTTTATCGACGACATCCTAATTTACTCGCGGAGTGAGGAGGAGCACGGAGAACACTTGAGGACCGTATTGACTATTCTGAACCAGCATCAGCTGTATGCTAAGTTCTCTAAGTGCGAGTTTTGGCTGGACAGGATCTATTTCTTGGGACACGTTATTTCCTCTGAGGATATTTCAGTGGACCCGACGAAAGTTCAGGCTATAAAGGAGTGGCCGCGACTGACCAGTGCTAGTGAGATACGCAGTTTTCTGGGGTTGGCTAGATATTATTGGAGGTTCATTGAGGGGTGCTCTAAGATTTCAGCTCTTTTGACCCGGCTGACCAGAAAGAATGCGAAGTATGAATGGACTGACAAGTGCGAGGACAGTTTTCAGACACTGAAAAGTAAGTTGACGGTAGCTCCTGTGTTGACGTTGCCAGTGGAAGAGGAAAAGTTCTGCATTTATTGCGATGCCTCCAGGATTGGTTCTAGGTGCGTTTTGATGCAGAGTGGGAGAGTTATTGCCTATACCTCCAGACAGTTGAAGACTTATGAGAAGAATTATCCCACTCACGATTTAGAACTGGCAGCAGTTGTTTTTGCACTCAAGATTTGGAGACATTATTTATACGGGCAGCAGTGCGAAAGTTTCTCGGACCACCAGAGCTTGAGGTACATTTTCACGCAGAAGGAGCTGAACTTGAGACAGAGGAGATGACTTGAGCTGGTCAAGGATTACGATGTGGAGATCAAGTACCACCCATGAAAGGCGAATGTGGTGGCAGACGCCTTGCGCCAGGTGACAGCTTCGACTTCTACCATGACGTCGATACGGCCTATTGAATTGATGACAAAGATTTAGAGTTTAGGCCTGGGGGTAGTTTTTGATCTGGCAGCCTGACACGATTCCACCTCGAATGAGTCGTGTTTTATCCACAAACGAAATAGAAAAACAAAATATAAGCAGAAAACCGAATGCTGTCCGATGAGCAACCTTTTAGGCTCTCGGCATAATGATCTTTCGAAAGAAGACGACAGCAAACAGGACCGGTTTCGGGCCACTCTCTTCGTGTATCCTTCTTTGGAAAAGAGAGGGAAGACGAGTGGAACGATGGCTATTCAAGCAACCTCGGGCTTGAAAGCTCAAGGAGATGAACTCCTTCTCGGTTCTTGACCGAACCGAGCCTTACCGTTCACCAAGCTTCAACTACGTCGGCTGAACACAAAAGGGCTATTTCTCATATATTCAACAACCTTTACACATACCAATAGCCATGTATTTATAGACCTAGGGTGGCTGAAGGTTAGAATGAGCCACATGGTTGGCCATTCTTAGTCCACTTGCACACCAGATCACCCTTCAAGCTTTGGCCCATTTGTTGCATCCGTGGGCTGCTAAACTTCGGCCCAATTGTTGCTTCTAACCACCATCTAACTTAACATACATCTAATCCTAATGCCTAAGGATGCATGCAATTATAAAACATTATAGGAAGACGAATGTTTGCCAATAAAAACATAAGGTGAATGTTTGCCGAATAAAATTCAATTACAAATTAATTCCGAGGGAGACAAATCCCTTCTTCATGTGCTTCCTCCTTTAGCTCCCACGATAGCAAGTGCAAGGGTTGATCCTTGTCATTTGTGCTTGGGTCCCATTCCAAATTCGCGAAGAGGCATTCCACACTTGTAATTCCTGCAAAAGAATTGAGGTTGTTAGTTAACAGGTTGGATAAAGTTTGTGCATTGGTTTGTGATCGAGTGACGGCCCTCTAGGGCACATCACAGCCACTTTTTCGGCCTTGTCGTTGAGGTCGACTATTCTGGACAAGATTAGGCAGGCCCAGAAGACTGACTCGGAGTGTAGCGAGCTGAAGGCGAGTATGGAGGCCAGGCATTCTGAACTCAGCTATTCGAAGGACGGGATTCTAAAATTGCGGGATAGGTGGAACAATGCCCCGAGAACCCACATGTCCCCGATACGCTACCAACGTCTACACACTATGACATACAGAGATTCGACGCGAACTTACTTATTTTAATACCACTTTCACTTTCAAATCATATTCAAAAGAATATTTGTGAGTATGAAAATTTATCGACTCGATTTGAAAACAAGTCGCGCCGCAAAGAGCGAACAGAAAATCCTTAACATAAAATACGTAGTGGAAAAGACAATTTAAAGTAGTTTTAAAAATAAGACGACAAAACTTGAAATTTCTAAGAAGGAGTCCAACACACGCCTCGTGCTACCCGACTCAGTGCTGCTCGACCGAGAAGCGGTGCCGCGCGCCATAACCTGGCACCTCGCACCCATGGTCCTGCGCCGCATACCACGGGCGCACACACTCGACCTAGCGCCGCGCTCCCCGCACGCACTCTCTCGGCGCCGTGCGAGCCAACTCGACACCACTGCGTCACGAGCACGCCCACAACGCCGCGTGCCCCACACACTCTGCCTCCGTGAAACACGTCCGCAAGCACGCCCTAACCCGACGTCGCACGACTCATGCGCACTCGCAGGGCAGCGTGCCCCGCACGCCTGTGGTCACACCACGCCCCCGCGCACACTCCGACTTATTCTGTACCCTCTCGACTCCTAGACCTTTCTCTTAGAAACCTAGTTTGACATACTTAGACATATTTTAAAACGATAAGCTACAGTTAGGTGAAAGACCCCAAAAACCAAATCTGCCCTTCACCCAAATTTCACATTTTCGTTTTCTTCAACCAAAAACTCACTCAAATTTTGCCTTACGCACCAAAATCAGCAAGGCTAATATCACTCGTCACAATTCTAGTAAGAACGCTCAATAATTTGACTCGGTCCAAAATTCGACATAAACTTTCGAGGGGCATAACTTTTGCGTCGGATATTAGAATCGAACGATTCCAGCAGCCAAACGTTCCTCTAACAACATTATTTAACCCACAAAAATAGAGTTTAAAACGAATAACTGAAGCTAGGCCGAAACCCCAAAAAACAGAATCTGCTTCTACACAAAACAAAATCCGAATTTTAACTTCAATTCAATTCCACAAATTTCTATACACAATCATCCACATTCCACTTATTCAAGCATAATCAACTCAAAAATCAGAAATTCGAGCTTTAACCAAAATCTCGGCTCAACCTCCCCTCGGTCATTCTCCCTCGCATCAGACACTCACTATCCATTCACTAAACACCCACATTCACAGCCTAAAACCGACCCAACATTCAGCCTAACACTCAAAATGATGGAAGGAAAACAACCATCACTTGGTCGAACACGACCAGAGCAGGGAGGAAGCATACCTTCAGTCCTCAGCACGGGCAACACCGAGCTGTACTTCACCTTAGCTCACCGGAGAACCCGAATCTCGCACCTCTCTCTTTCGTTGCTCGTCGGCCGATCACCCTCTCCCGATTTCTCTCGCCTCACACGGTTGCTCTCTCTCTCTCTCTCGCGTCTCTCTTCTCTTGAGTGTCGATGTTCAACAGTCGAATGGCTTCCTCCCAAAGCCATTCGGTTGTTATGTTATTTTTTTTATAAAAATTAATTTAAATAATAGAAATTTACCAAAATGCCCTCACGTGTTTTAATCGTCTGTATCTTCATTAAATTCGTGTCCTTCCGACTTTAAAATTTTCAGAAATTGTCACTAAATTTAGATTCTGAGTTTTATCAATTAATCTACCCTTTAAAATTTTTCTCGAAACTCTAACCGAGATTAAATTAAAAATTTTAGAAATTAGATTTAAAATTCAAAATTTTCTAGGTTATTACAGGTGGTACGTCCCGAAGGATGAGGAACTGAGGAAGGAGATATTATTAGAGGCTCATTCATCTTCCTTCTCTGTGCATCCCGGAAGCACTAAGATGTACAGGGATTTGAAGCAGCACTATTGGTGGCCCAACATGAATTGAGCGGTGGCCGAATATGTTGAGACCTGCGTGGTCTGCTAGCAAGTGAAAGCGGAACATCAGCGGCCGTCTCGGATGCTCCAACCATTACCAATACCGGAGTGGAAATAGGAGCAGATCACTATGAATTTTGTGGCTGGATTGCCGAGGACTGCCAAGGGCCATGATGCTATCTTGGTGATCGTAAACAGGTTGACAAAGTCATCTCACTTTTTGCCTATGAGGATGACTTATACCATGGATCAGTTTGCTCAGTAATATATTTAGGAGATAGTCAGGCTTCATGGGATCCCGGTGTCGATTATTTCAGACCGAGACCCCAGATTCATGTCCAAGTTTTGGAGGAGTCTGCATAAGGCCATAGGCACCAGGTTAGATTTTAGTACGGCCTTTCATCGTCAGACAGACGGGTAGTCAGAGCGAATTATACAGATTCTGGAGGATATGCTCAGGGCCTGTGTGTTGGAGTTTCAGGCGGCTTGGAGTAAGTTCTTACCATTAGTGGAGTTCTCGTATAATAACTGCTACCGGTCCACCATTGGTATGGCGCCGTACGAGGCTCTCTACGGGATGAAGTGCAAGTTGCCATTGTATTGGGATGAGGTTGGGGAGGCCCGATCTATTGGTCCCGAGATTTTATAGCAGACTGTCGACAAGATTGCCATGATACGGAAAAGGATTGGAGCGGCTCAGAGTCGATAGAAGAGTTATGCGGATAAGAGGCGTCGAGAGTTGGAGTTTAGTGAGGGCGACGAGGTATTTATGAAGATTTCGCCGTTCGAGGGGTTGGTCAGGTTCAGAAAGTGAGGAAAGCTCAACCCTCGGTTTATGGGGCCATTCCTGATTGTCAAGAGGATTGGGAGAACTGCGTACTAGCTTCAGTTGCCCTCATCGATGGATGTCATCCATGATGTTTTCCGTGTCGCGATGCTGAGGAAGTGTATACGCGATCCCTCTCAGGTAATGCCACCGCAGGATATAAAGATCCAGCCGACGCTGTCCTACGAGGAGAAGCAAGTGAGGATCTTGGGGTCTGCTGTGAAAGTACTGTGCAGCAAGGAGATCATTTTGGTCAAGGTGTTGTGGTGCAATCATGGCGTGGAGGAGACTACCTGGGAGCGGCAGCAGGACATGGAGCAACAGTATCCTGAGCTATTCGGTACGTAAATTTTGGGGACAAAATTCTTATAAGGTGGCGGGAATGTAATAACCCAAGAAATTTCAAATATTAGATTTAATTTTTGAAATTTGAATTAAGTCTCGGTTGAAATTTTTGGGAAGCTTTTGGCGAGAAATTTATTTTTGAAGCTCGGGATTTAATTCGTAGAAACATTATGAAATTTTTAAAGTCAAGAGGATGAGAATTTAACAAAATTATGGGTGGTTAAATAATGTGAGGGTGTTTTGGTAAATTTTTATTATTTAAATTAATTTTTATAAAAAAATAATAAAATAAAACAACTGAACGGCTTCGTGAAGCTGTTCAGTGTTCTGTTTTTTTTGCCGAGGCCGAAAGGGAGCAACCGAGGCAAAGAGAGAGACCGAGAGGGAAAGCAAAAACGGAGAACGAGCAGCCGACGAATGACGATGGAGTGTGACGCCGGAAGCTCCGACGAGCCGAGCGGAGGTGTGGGTGCAACTTTTCTCTAGCTGAAAGCCAAAGGTAAGCTCTCTATTCAAGAGCAATTCGGCCGAGCTTGATGCTCGTTTTTTTTCTCTCCGATGTTGATGAACTTGCTGAATGTTAAGTTGGTAGTGAGGGTCTGCATGTGTGAGAGTGTTGTGGGCAGTAAATGCCCAATGGGAGGGAGAAAAACTGAAGGGGGAATGTTAAGCAAAATTCAGGCTGGTGCTCGAATTTCTGATTTTTGAGTTAATTATGCTTAAATGAGTGGACTGTGGATGATTGTGTATAGAAATTTGTGGAATTGAATTGAAGTCAAAATTCAGATTTTGTTTTGTGTAGAAGCAGATTCTATTTTTGGGGGTTTCAGCCTAGCTTCGGTAATTCGTTTTAAATTCTATTTTTGTGGGTTAAATTAGGTTGTTAGAGGAACGTTTGGCTGCTGGAATCGTTTGATTCCGATATCTGACGCAAAAGTTATGCGCGTCGGAAGTTTATGTCGAATTTTGGACCAAGTCAAATTATTGAATGTTCTTAGTAGAATTGTGACGCGTGATGTTAGCGTTGCTGATTTTAGTGCGTAAGGCGAGTTTTGAGTGAGTTTTGGTTGGAGGAAACGGAAACGGAAACGTGAAATTTAGGTGAAGGGCTGATTTTATTTTGGGTGTTTTTCACCTAACTGCGGCTTACCGTTTTAAAATTCGTCTTAGTGTGTTAAACTAGGTTCCTAAGGGAATGTTTAGTTTCTTGAATCGCTCGGTTTTGTTAACGAACGCAAAAGTTATGCGTGTCTGAAGTTTAAGTTGTTTTTCGGCCGAACCAAATTAGTGACTCTTTTTAGTTGCGATTTCACGAGTTTAGTTAAGGAATGTGATTTTTTTTAGCGTATTTAGTGAATTTTGTTGCAAAGATTGATGAGTGATTCTTTATGTTTTAGGTTGAGGCGTTTTTGGCAGAGCTGTGCGGTGAGTGAGCATAAGACGGCAGATAACTAGTGCATGCATGTGTTTTACCCTGGTGGACCTACACCATAGAACTTTTAGATTTATGTTGTTAATTGTGGTGTGCGTGCATATTGTTTGACATGCATCATGTTTTTTTTAAAAAGAGAACGAAAAATGGTTTTGAACATATCTTAAGTAAGTGGTGAGACGTGTGGCGGTAGTACCGCAGATCCTGCTGCTATGTGGGCCGATCTGTAACTAACCGTGGATTCCGCTCGAGGAGTGGGTCGGCTGGGCCGTCACGCTGCGTGTATGTATTGACGGTGAGGATGATAGGCAGTCGTACCGTGGATCCTACTAGTGTGTGGGCCGGTGCAAAACTAGTCGCGGATTTCACTCGAGGATTGGGTCGGCTGGGCTATCACAAAATGTGTGTGTGTGGCAACTGTGGCCCCGTTGCTGGGGAGGCTGGGAACGGAGCGACGTGTCAGGGTGTAGTGTGGCGCGAGGTACACCCTCACCCTGATGTGGTTGCTATGTGGTAATACGTGTGTGTAGCTTGTGGGCCTCGTTGCTGGAGAGTCTGGGACGGTGGCGACATGTTAGGGTGTAAGGTGGCGATAGATTCATTCTCACCTTGGTGTGGTTGCACTACGCGTCACAGATATGACAACATGAGTGTGAGTGTAGAGACTGCATGTGATAGGATTGTATTGTCGGCTTTTACTATCATATCGCATTACTTACTGAGCGTTATGCTTATGTTGTGTGTTCTATGGTATAAGTGCAAATATTGTCACTGGGGAGCCCCCAGAGCGTAGTCCTGAGGTGTAAGATGGTTGTCGGCGGGCGACCGAGGCACCAGACGACAGATTTGTTAGGGCAACCCGACCCGTAGAGATGGTAGGTACACTGTACTATTAAAATACTTGTCATAGAAGGCCTTGTTGAACTTCTGCCAAGTTATGTGTTGAGTATCGGCGGTGGCCTTTATAGACTCCCACCAAAACCAGGCATCCTTTGTTAGGTGAAACATGGCCAGTACAACCTTATCCTCCTCTTCCACCTTCGCATATTTAAACATACTCTCTATTACTCGGATCCATTCCTCGACAACCATCGGGTCTGATACTAGTCCTTCGAAAGTCGGTGGCCGCAATCTCCAAAATCGATCACCCGACTGGTCCTGACTAAAACTACGGCCTGCACCTCCCTGTACTTCTCGGTTCAGCAACATTTCTAATTACTAGGACTGCCAGTTTACTAATTCTGTCAACTGTCGGATTGTCGCAGAATCGTCCTCACTTCTTAGTTCGGTTGTCTCTCTTGGAACTCTAGGACGCCCTGGTCGTCTAGACATTCTGGCTATTTTTCCTGGATAGTGGTCAACTATGCTCATAAGTATTTACTAAACAACACTAAACTTAAACACTTACAGTTATTGGAGCATGTCATGTGGCGATAGGCGCTGTTAGGCATTCTTCTGAATGGTTTGACTCACTAACTCTAACACCCGTAACATCCCCTCCCACTCCTGATTGACTGTCCCCTCTACTCGCTCCCAAGCGGTGTGGGAATTGTGACAGATCCTTATGCCCTCACAATCCACCCCCCTATATAGGGGCCCGACACTCTCGTCGGCCACACTTTCGGTTGAGTAAAAGCTCTGATACCATAACTGTAACGCCCCAAAAACCTACCCGTTTTTGGTTTGTTCATTACTCCGACTCCAGGTCTTTAATGACACGAGTCGTCCCCGGACTCGGGTCATCAACTAAGTACACCCGCTTTTCACTTTGACAGAATTCGTATAAAATTTAAAACCTTTGATTTTTCAACTCAAAACGACTTCCAAAAGAAATACATATAAATGCCGTAGCGGAATCTCACTTAAAATCAGTTTAAATAACTTCACTTTTAAAACATAAAGATTTAAGAGACTAGTCGACACCTGTAAGAGCCAGTCGATACTTGAGATGTCTCAGGTTTCCATCGGTCGACACTTCTACACTCATTTCAGAGAGTGGTCACACTCGCTGTCGCTGGTCGACACCTTGATCCTCTCTGTCTGCGCAGGTCGACCCTCACGGTCGACACCTCTGTCAATTTTATACGGACCTATCGACACGTGGAACCAGGGGTAGAGACTTACTTCTGCTCTGCCCTGCGCAGGTTGAGCCTCGCGGTCGACACTCACCTTCTATTTTACACTGATCGGTCGACACCTTCGGTCATCGGACGACACCTCACTTCTCTCTGCCCGCACTTGTCGAATGTCGCGGTTGACACTCACCTTCCCATTTACACTAACCGGTCGACACCTATGGACTTCGGTTGACACTTCCTCCCTAGAACCTCAGTAAAAACTTAAAAACTTTACGAAATCGATCAGACATCGACATAACTCTAATAATGACCCAACACACACTTTTCCCATCAACTCCAAATCCATTATATACACCAAAACGACTACAAATGTTGGAAATCCTTTTACTTACAAAACGACGCAAAATCACCTCTACCCGCTCCCTAAAACCATACCTATGAACACCACGTCCAAAATGCACTAACAGCCGGCCGGATCATCCACGAACGTCCTCCTCCAACTGCCTCCTAGTTCTAGGCATGCTCGGAATACTCACTAGCTGCTGCGTCATCACCTAAATAAGAGAACTCAATTATTAGCCTAATGCTAAGTAAGTAATGCATATAAACTTAAATACTGAAAAAACGTTCACATCCTAGCATATGCAGTTTCTACAGTTTTGTCTCTACTTTTATTTTCGTCTCTTTCTTACATCTTCTTTATCTTATTACTACTAGATTCTTCTTTACATGCTAAATCGAGGTGACACACCTCGCGGTCCACCTCTCGGGACAAGGTCACCACGTAAAGTGGAGGAAGAGTGATACACCTCACGGTCCACCTCTTGGGGCAAGACCACTCAACCCTACCTTTACTATCTTCTTACTTATCTTCTCATTTCATTTATCTCATCACATCCTACTGTTTTACTTCGTAAAAACATGAAAATTCATTCTTATTTCGTCTCGTAATTTAAAACCATGATACATATCATAAAGCATAACATAAAATAAATTTGCAATACATCATACTAAACATGGAAATTCATAACTCCCTATCTTAAAAGTCCTAACTCATACCAAAACCGAAACTCTCCACTAAACCTGAAATCCCACACAATTTCCGTCCAACTTCATAAATTCACAACTTCTCCAATATTCGTCCAACTTGGATGATACAAAGTACTACGGGTTCCTTAGGACGTCTAGTTTCCTATGGTCTCATCCATTTCCCATTCGGATGTCCATGACTTGACCGAACGTGGCCAAACGGACACCGTTCCCAAGAATTCACATACTCAGCCAATCAACCACCCAATCTTTCCCGCCAATTCTCGTAATCCACTCCTATTTCTATCCTAAGCACCAATATGCGGTTGAAGTTCAACTCTACACTCAACTTTTCACATTACCCTCCTAGGTTTTTACCAAATCACCCTATACTCTTGTCAAACCCATTTTTGTCACTAATAACACTAACACATCAACTAGCTACACAAAACTAACTAGAACTTACTGTGATTAGGAAGAACGGAGGAGGAATTTATCGCCGATCGTTCGCAGGAGAGGAGAGACGAGAGAGAGGAGGGTTTGCTGGAGAAGAACACCGATAATTTTTTTTATAATATTTTATTTTTTTTAATTACCAAAATGCCCTTCACCTATAACCGTTTCATAATTCTTTGATTCCGTCCGATTCCGGTTGAATTTTGAAATTTCTCTCTCCACCATTAGCTTCAAAATAATCTTTCACTTAAGGGTAGAAATTTTCCGTTATCAATTCTAACCAAAACCCTACGATTATAATTACAAAAATCCACAATTAATTTAAACAAAAATTCCGGGTGTTACATCTCACCCTTCTTAAAAGAAATTTTGTCCTCAAAATTTGCTATCAAAACAACTCTGGATATGGGCTCATCATGTCCTGTTGCCGCTCCCAGCTTGCTTCTTCTACGTTATGGTTGCGCCATAAAACTTTCACTAGTGGAATCTCCTTGTTGCGTAGAGTCTTCACTGCATAATCCAAAATCTCCACTGGCTTCTCTTCATATGTTAATGTGGGTTGAACCTCTATGTCCTGCTGCTCCACGACGTGAGAAGGATCTTGCATACACTTCTTTAGCATGGATACATGAAATACATCGTGGATCCCATCCATCAAGGCTGGCAACTGCAGCTGGTAAGCTGTCTTTCCTACTCTCTTGTAATAGGAAATGGTCCAATAAATCTTGGGTTCAACTTGTCTCTTTTCCCAAATCTTACCACTCTTTTAAATGGCGAAACCCTCAGGAAGACTTCATCACCTATATCAAATTCAAGCTCTCTTCTCCAACGATCTGCATAACTCTTTTGTCGGCTCTGAGCTGTTACGATACGCTGCCGAATGAATGCAATTTCTCTACTGTCTGCTGCAAAATATCCAGACCCACAAAACTTGCCTCGCCAACTTCATCCCAATAAAGCGGGAACCTGCGCTTTCTCCCGTAAAGGGCGTCGTATGGAGCCATACCTATCGTGGCTTGGAAACTGTTATTATAAGAAAACTCTACCAACGGCAGATATTTGCTCCGTGATCCTTGGAACTCCAGTACACAAGCTTGAAGCATATCTTCCAGCGTTTGAATAGTCCTCTCAGATTGTCTATCCGTCTGAGGATGAAATGCTATGCTAAAATTAAGCTGCGTACCCATGGCCTTGTGCAGACTCTTTCAGAACTTCGATGTAAATCTAGGGTCACTGTCTGATACAATCAAAGTTGGAACTCCGTGCAATCGCACGATCTCTTGAATATATAATTCGGCGAAGTGATCCATAGAATACGTCATCTTCACTGGCAGAAAATGGGCCGATTTGGTTAACCTGTCCACTATCACCCATATTCTGTCATAGGCCTTTGTCGTCAGAGGCAGCCCTACAATAAAATCCATCGTTATCTGCTCCCATTTCCATTCAGGTATCGGCAATGTCTGTAATTTTTCTACTGGCCTCTGGTGTTCGGCCTTAACCTCCTGGCAGATCAAACACGCCTCTACGTACTTCTCCACCAATTTCTTCATATCAGGCCACCAGTAATGCTGTTTGAGGTCCCTATACATCTTAGTGCTCCCCGGATGTATAGAAAACCTTGAAGAATGCGCTTCTGACAATATCTCCTTTTGAAGTTCCTCATTGTTCGGAACAAACCATCGATTCCGAAACTTAAGAATCCCGTCGTCCGAACAACTGAATTTTGACCTGTCCTCGAAAGCCATGCTGGATCTTACCTTTTCACACCTAGCGTCATCCTTCTTGGCTTGCTTAATCTTCTCCAAAATAGTGGGCTGTAGAGACATAGCTGATAACATGGCCGATATGTTCGACACCACCTCTAATTCGAACTTCTAAAACTCCGCATCCAAAGCCGCTGGCATGCCTGAAGTCACAGCTGAAGTGGATGCCATCTATCTGCTCAACGCAACGGATACTATGTTTGCCTTGCTAGGGTGGTACTTAATCTCGAGATCATAATCCTTCACAAATTCTAACCACCGCCGTTGCCTCATGTTCAGCTCCTTCTGAGTAAAAATATACTTCAAGCTCTTATGGTCTAAATATACCTCGCACGATTGTCCATATAAATAATGCCTCCAAATTTCAGCGCAAAAACTACCGCAGCTAGTTCTAGGTCATGCGTCGGGTAGTTCTGCTCATAAGCCTTCAATTGTTTAGAGGCATATGCTACCACCTTCCCTTCCTGCATTAACACATATCCCAGTCCTACCTTTGAAGCATCGCAATAAATACTAAACTTCCCGTCCTTAGTAGGAAGCATCAAGATTGGAGCAGTAGTTAATCTCTGCTTCAACATCTGGAAACTATGCTCACAATCCTCAGACCACAGATATTTCACACTTTTTCTCATCAAATGGGTCAGAGGCACCGCAATCTTTGAAAACCCTTCTATAAATCTCCTGTAATAACCTGCTAATCTGAGGAAACTCCATATCTCTGTGACATTTTTCGGCTATGGCCATTCTTTAATCGCCTGAACCTTTGCTAGGTCAACAGATATGCCATCGCTTGAGATGACATGTCCTAGAAATCGAATCATATCCAGCCAAAACTCACACTTTGAAAATTTTGCATAAAGCTGGTGTCGCTTCAGAGTTCCTAACATCAATTTCAAGTGCTCTTTATGCTCCTTCTCACTCCGAGTACACCAAGATATCATCGATAAACACTATAATGAATTTATCGAGATAATCGTGGAACACTCTGTTCATCAGGTCCATAAATGCTGCTGGAGCATTTGTTAGTCCAAAAGACATCACTAGGAACTCATAATGTCCATACCGCGTCCAAAAAACTGTCTTTGGGATATCTTCTATTCTGACCTTCAACTGATAATAACCCGATCTCAAATCAATTTTTGAAAATACTTGTGCCCTCTGGAGTTGATCGAATAAATCGTCTATCCTCAGCAGAGGGTACTTATTCTTAATTGTCAGCTTGTTTAACTCCCTTTAGTTGATGCATGTTCGCAATGACCCGTCCTTCTTCTTGACAAAGAGGATTGGCACGCCCCATAGCGAAGAGCTCGGGCCTATAAATCCTTTCTCCACCAACTCTTCTAATTGCTTCTTCAACTTTTTCAATTCCGCTGGCGCCAATCTGCAGGGATTCTTCGACACTGGCTCAGCTCCCGAATACACATCTATCGCAAACTCTATTTCCCGATCTAGAGGCAAAACAGGTAAATCATCTAAGAAAACTTCAGGAAAGTCTTGAACAATTAAAACATCCTGCGGTCTCGAATTTTTGGGAATTTGCATATCTATAATACTAGCAAGAAAACCAAAATACTCACCAGTTAAAACTTGACAAACACTGATAGGCGCCATCACAGATATCCTCCGGACATTCTTTGCGGCCTGAAAAGTATGCTTCTCACCATCCGGCGGTTGGAAGTCCACCGTGCCCACCCTACAGTCAATCGTGGCATAGTGCTTGAACAGCCAATCCATTTCTAGTATTATGTCATATCCCGTTATACCCATAATAATGAAATCGGCTGATAAATTCTTGCTTCCCACCGACACCACGCTATCATGCTCTACTTGATTTGAGTACATACGCTCACCAGAAGGCAACATTACCACATAACCACAGTCCGTTGACACAGGTCATATATCCAACTTAACCACGAATGTAGTTGCAATAAACGAATGCGTTGCACCAGAATCAATCAAGGTATAAGCAGGTACAGAGTTTACCAATATAGTACCTGACACTACGGCTGGCTGGTCATCCTTGCCCATTTCGATCATGGCGAATACTCTCGGTATTGTGCACGTCGGACCCTTCTTCAAAGCTAGGCAGTCTCTGTTGATGTAGCCTATCTCATTACAATTAAAACATCGAACAACCCTGGACTTCGGGCAGTCTCTGACCACATGTCTGGCTTCATTGCAGTTGTAGCACTTTCCAGAGTTCCATCTACACTCTCCTGGATGGTACTTTATACATTGAGTGCACTAGGGGTACTGTACCGGTCCTTGCGGCCTCTTGCTACTTCCCTACCTGCTAGAACCCTCGCTAAATCTCTTTGTGCCTCTCTGTTACGATGGCTGTGAGACACTTCTGCTTTGCTGTGGGGCCACTTCTCTAAAGGATCTCCTGGAAGCCTCCCTCTGACTGATACATTTCATCTCAGCTTGCTCTACCTCTAATGCCTTGGCCACCACTTCGAAGTAAGGCACATCCCGTATGCCTGCTATTTTCACCCCTTTGTATATTTTCGACTTCAACCCTTGCACAAACTGAAATATTTTATTCTCATCCTGGCTTACCAAATTGCTGGCAAACCGAGACAAGGACTTGAATCATCGGTTGTACTCTGTCACTGACGTAGTTTGCTTCAATTGTTAGAACTCCATCCTTTTAGTTTCCTGCACTATACTATTAAAATACTTGTCGTAGAAGGCCTTTTTGAACTTCTCCCAAGTTATGTGCGGAGTATCGGCGATGATTTTTATAGACTCCCACCAAAACCAGGCATCCTTTGTTAGGTGGAACGTGGCCAGTACAACCTTATCCTCCTCTTCCACCTTCGCATACTTAAATATACTCTCGATTGCTCGGATCCACTCCTCGGCAGCCATTGGGCCTGATACTAGTCCTTCGAAAGTCGGTGGCCGCAATCTCCAAAATCGGTCACCCGACTTGTCTTCACTAGAACTAGGGCCTGCACCTCCCTATACTTCTCCATTCAGCAACATTCCTAACTGCAGGGACTGTCGGTTTAGTAATTCTGTCAACTGTCGGATCATCGCAGAATCGTCCTCACTTCTTAGTTCGGTTGTCTCTCTTGGTACTCTAGAACGCCCTGGTCGCCTAGACATTCTGGCTATTTTTCCTGGATAGTGGTGAACTATGCTCATAAGTATTTACTAAATAATACTAAACTTAAACACTTACAGTTGTTGGAGCACGTCGTGTGGCGATTGGCGCTGTTAGGCATTCTTCTGAATGGTTTGACTCATTGACTCTAACACCCATAACATCCCCTCGCACTACTGATTGACTATCCCCTTCACTCCCTCCCAAGCGGCGTGGGAATTGTGACAGATCCTCAAGCCCTCACAATCCACCCCCCTTTATAGGGGCTCGACACTCTCGTCGGCCACACTTCTGGTTGGGTAAAAGCTCTGATACCATAACTGTAATGCCCCGAAAACCTACCCGTATCTGGTTTGTTCACTGCTCCGACTCCACGTCTTTAACACCCCGAGTCGTCCCCGGGCCCGGGTCGTCAATTGTACACCCAGTTTTCACTTTGACAGAATTCGTATAAAATTTAAAACCTTCGATTTTTCAATTCAAAACGACTTCTAAATGAAATACATGTAAATGCCGCAGCGGAACCTCATTTAAAATCGGTTTAAATAACTTCACTTTTAAAACATAAAAATTTAAGAGACCGGTCGACACCTGCAAGAGCCGGTCGACACTAAGATGTGTCGGGTTTCCATGTAATACCCAGAAATTTTTCGTTAGAAAGTTATGTCATATTTTCTTAAATTTTAATCGGCGGAATTTTGGTCTGAATTAATAGCGGAGAATTTCGGCCCCTAAGTGAAAGTTTATTTTAAGACTAATGGTGAAAAGAGAAATTTAAGAATTTAACCGGAATCGGACGAAATCACGGAATTGTGAAACAGTTTAGGGAGGAGGGCAATTTGGTAATTATGAGATAAATATTAAAAAAATAAAAATAAAATAAAAGAGGGAGAGCACTTTTGGTGTCCTCCCCTTCCCCCCAACATTTTTTTTCTCTCTTCCTCTCGCATTCCCTTTCTCTCCCGCGTGAAGCTTGGCGATTTCTTCTGTTTGTCCGCAAGTCTTTGAATCTACGGTAAGTTTTCTTTAATTTTACGTAGTTAGCTGATGCATTAGTGTTGTTATTGATAAAAACCGGATTCGACAAGGGTTAGGGTAAATTGGTGGAAAACCTAGAAGGATAATGCGGGAATTGATTGTGGAGCTGATTTCTGTCCATGTAATGGAGCTTATGATAGAAATTGGAGTAGATTACAAGAATTGGTGAGGAAGATTGAGTGATTTATTGGCCGTGTACGTGAGTTTTGAAACGGTGTCCGTTTGGCCATATTTAGTTAAGTTATGGACATTCGAATGGGAAATAGATGCAACCACGGGGAACTAGGCATCTTCAGGAACCCGCAGTATTTTGTATCGTCCAATTCGGACGAGTAATAGAGAAGTTGTGAATTTCTGAAGTCGGACAGAAATTGTGTGGAATTTCGGGATTTTTGGATAGTTTTGATTTTCATGTGAATTAGGACTTGTAAGTTAGGGAGTTATGAATTTGATGAATTAAAATTGATGGATATATGATTTTATAGGTATTCCAGTTAGAGCACGAAGTTACGAACCACGAAAGATTTCGAGGACGTCAGGTAAGTGATGGATTGATTGTGGTTTGCCTTCAGGCCTACACCATGGAACGGTAGGATTGTTTGTTAGTTTGTTTGTTTGTTGCTTTGATTGTCGTTTGGTTCTTCTATTATGGAGTCGTGCATATGTGATTGTCATGCAAGTTAGGGAGTTATGAATTTGATGAATTAAAATTGACGGATATATGATTTTATAGGTATTCCAGTTAGAGCACGAAGTTACGAAGCACGAAAGATTTCGAGGACGTGAGGTAAGTGATGGATTGATTGTGGTTTGCCTTCAGGCCTACACCATAGAGTGGTAGGTTGTTTGTTTGTTGCTTTGATTGTCGTTTGGTTGTTCTGTTATGGAGTCGTGCATTTGTGATTGTCATGCATCATGGTTTTGAACTACAAAATATGAGTTTTGAGCATGTTTTGAAATGTGTATGTGAAACGTAACTAGATAAGAAAAGACTTGTAACGTATGGGTGAACGCCTCATTGTTAACGTGCTAGTGAGAAAGCACTAGGGGGTTCCCATGGATGAAAGTACGTAATGTGACACAGTTTGCGAACACCTCGTCGTTAACGTGCTAGTGAGAAAGTACTAGAGGGTTCTATGATTACTGTTAGGAGGAGGTTACATAGGGTCATCTTGTGTGCGAACATGATGTGTGCCTCTAACCTCGCTCCGTGAGCCATGGTTTGACCGTTCCAAGTGTGGAGGGGATGAGTGCTAGCCTGACTCACATAGAAAAGTGAAAGATTAAATCAACGAAACGAAAAGAAAACAGAGTTGAGTATAGAAACTGCACGAGTAGGGTTGAGTTATGCATTGGTTTTCAAGTTCATATTTCCATACTTGCTAAGCATTAGGCTTATGTTTTTGTGTTTCTTAGTGTAGGTGACGACGCGCTGTCAGGTGAGGTTCTAGGTGACGAGCAGGCCGAGGTCGGAGTTGGCGGGAGATGTTGCATGCTGGTGCAGGGAAATGTTGGGGCGACACGACCATGGCGGGTAAAGAGACTGTAATTTTGTAAGTGTTTTGAGTCGAATAGAGTTGTATAGATTTTTAAGGAATTTAGGTGGTGTACCAAGGGTACAATAGATAATTGAAATAGGATATGGATGTTTTGAAATTTATTTGAGGAAAGCGTGTTCATAGGTTTTATTTCGCCAATTAGATCGAGGAGATATTTTCGTACGTTTGGGTTTTTTGTATGAACTAGTGTAGAATTTTTACTGATACTGGTGTAAGGTGTCGACCGAAGTCGACAAGTGTCGACCAGTCAGTGTAAATGTAAGTTGAGTGTCGACCGCAAGGCTCGATCTGTGACAGGCAGAGCCGAAGCACGTGTCGACCCTTGGTTACAGGGGTCGACCGGTCCATGTAAAAATGGTTGCGGTGTCGACCGCAGGGAACGACCTGAGCAGGCAGAGAGGGTTAAGGTGTCGACCTGTGGAAACGGGTGTCGACCCCTCTCTGTGGTGAGCAAAAAGTGTCGACCGGTGTTCCCGGTGTCGACCGATGAAAGGACCCAAGAGGAACAAAGTGTCAACCGGTGCTCCCGGTGTCGACCGATGAGAAATCCGAGACGACTCAAGTGACGACCGATGCTTACAAGTGTCGACCGGGAGTCCATGTTTCATGTTTAACAAAATAGAATTTTATCCAAAGTAAATTTAATCGAATTTCTGCTACAAAGCTGTAAAAAAAATTATCCAAAACTGTCATTTTAGGTCAAGGAATAAAAGTTTCAAATTTTACGATACGAGTGTAAGGTGTTGGTATTAGAGTTGGGCAGTAGCGAACCAGAAATATGTAGTTTTCTGAGGCATTACAGGAGTTGGTATCAGAGCCTTTACTAACCGGAAGTGTGGCCGACGAGGATGTCAGGCCCCTCGAGGAGGGGTGAGATTGTGAAGGCAAGAGGTTTGTCACAATTCCCACATCGCTTGGGTGGAGGTAGAGGAGCTGGTTCATAAATGGGAGGGCCACCATAGCCAATATGACACGTTATAAAGCCGTGCGGGCCGAGAGTTGCCCAAAGCGGACAATATCATATTGGGAAGTGTAGGCTACTACTAGTGGTATTAGAGCCATTATGGTCATGTCGTTCAAAGGATTACCCAACATTTGCCGGCCGCCATGCAACGTGCTCTACCAACTGCAAGTAGTTTATTTTAGTTAGATTGTGACTAAGGCTAGATTATGTTAACCTCGTACAGGAATTAGCTAAAATGGACAGACGACCAAGACAACCTAGAGTTCCAAGAGAGACGGTTGGACTGGAGAGTGACGATAACTCGGCCACAATTAGACGGTTGACCGAGTTGGTGGATAGGAAGTCCCAACAATTGGGAATGTTGCTGAACCAAGGACACGGGAGCCATGGAGCGGGCTCTAGTGGGGAGAGGTTCAGAAGATTGAAGCCTTCGATGTTTGAGGGCCAGATGACAGACCCTACAGTTGCGGAAAGGTGGATCCGCACCATTGAGAACATGTTTAAGTATGCCGATTTGGAGGAAGGAATATGGTCAAGTGTGCGACATTTCACCTCACAAATGATGCTCAGAGCTGTGAGAGACGGTAGAGGCCATCCTAGATGCCAGGGACTTGACCTGAAAAAGATTCAAATAAATGTTTTATGACAAATACTATAACCGGATGGTCCAAGTTGCGAAAAGATTGGAGTTCCTACAGTTGAAGCAGACTGGGCCGGTAGCCGAATATGTTAGGCAGTTTGAATTGTTGTCCAGATTTACGAGCCAATTGGTGAGCAATGAAGAAGAAAAGGTGTTGCAGTTTGTGTAAGGATTGAAGCCTGTGATATACAGGGGTGTGACAATTTCTGGAACTGAGGGCGAGCCGTATGCACGAGTTGTGGCTAAGGCACTTGCAGTGGACGGAGTAGAGGCCATGTGTGCGAGGCCAGTAGAGGCAACCAAGAGGTTCTTTAAGGAGATCACGCCACATACAAGCAGGGGAGGATCTTCCTCGGGAACCAAGAGGCCAGGCAGTGCGGTGTACGATTCGAGGGGAGGCAAGAAGCCCCAGATACAGAGTAAGTACCCGCAGTGTCTTAAATGCTTGAAGAGCCACCCGGGGGAATGTGGACAGTTTGCAGGAAGTTGATATAATTGCAATGAAGCTGGTCACCTTTCCCAGAATTGCACAAAGCCGAGGGTCAACCGATGTTTTACCTGCAATGAGACCAGCCATATATCCA
The DNA here is from genome assembly GCA_022433055.1 of Begonia peltatifolia. Taxonomy (NCBI): domain Eukaryota; kingdom Viridiplantae; phylum Streptophyta; class Magnoliopsida; order Cucurbitales; family Begoniaceae; genus Begonia; species Begonia peltatifolia. Next base: position 5,141,502 of record CM039522.1, read on the forward strand.
GATATTGCCTGCGGCAAAGAAGGGTCTGGCCAAGATGACGCGCAAGATCTTCGCAATGATAGAGCCCGAGAGCGAGGATCGGCCAGCTGTTATCTCAGGTACGGTGCTAGTTGATACGGTGCCTGCATTTACATTGATAGATTCAGGAGCGTCGCACTCCTTTATTGCCACGGCTTTTGTGGTGAAGGTGAACTTGTGGGCTGAACCCGTCGGGTGTACATATGAAGTGAGGTTGCCATCCGGCGAGCACATGCACTCTGATCAAGTAGTGCGCGATAGTGTCATATCAGTAGGAACCAAGAGTATGCCTACTGATTTAATTGTAGTGGGGATAACGGGCTATGATGTGATGGGCATGGATTGGTTGTTTCGGCACTACGCAACGATCGATTGTAGGGCTGGGACTGTTAACTTCCAACCCTCAGATGGTGCGAAACACTCGCTGGAAGCTATGAAGAATACGGGGAGGTTATCCGTAATGGCACCTATCGAGGGTCGGAGATTAATAATGGGTGAGCATTTATGTTTTCTCGCAACAATTTTAGATACTCAATTTCATGTGGAGACGATGCCACAGAATATTGGGGTAGTTCGTGAATTCCCTGAGGTGTTTTTGGACGACTTGCCCAGGTTACCCCCAGACCAAGAAGTTGAATTTGTAATTGACACATATCCCAGTGCAGAGCCAATATCGAAGAATCCTTATAGGTTGGCTCCTCCAGAATTAAAAGAATTGAAGAAGCAATTGGAAGAACTATTGGAGAAAGGATTCATACACCCGCGTTTCTCACCATGGGGCGCGTGAGTCTTATTTGTGAAGAAGAAAGACGGATCGCTTCGAATGTGTATTTATTACCGGGAGCTGAATAAGCTGACCATAAAGAATAAGTATCCACTACCAAGGATAGATGACTTGTTTGATCAACTGCAAGGAGCTCGGATTTTCTCGAAGATAGATTTGAGATCGGGGTATTACCAATTAAAGGTCAGATCACAGGATATCCCGAAAACAGCTTTTCGGACTAGATATGGGCATTATGAGTTTCTAGTAATGTCATTTGGACTGACAAATACCCCAGCCGTTTTCATGGACCTAATGAATCGGGTATTCCAGGAATATCTAGATAAATTCGTCATTGTGTTTATTGACGACATCCTAGTTTACTCCCGTAGTGAGGAAGAGCATAAGGAGCATTTGAAGATTGTTCTGGAAACCCTGAAGCAGCGTCAATTGTACGCAAAGTTCTCCAAGTGCGAGTTCTGGCTGGATAAGGTTAATTTCCTTGGACATGTGATTTCCGATGGCGGAATATCGGTGGATTCGGCCAAGATACAGTCGATCAATGAATGGCCACAGCCAAGAAGCGTCAGAGAGATTCGAAGCTTTCTGGGGTTAGCAAGTTACTATAGGAAGATTATTGAGGGATTTTCAATGATTGCAGCACCCCTAACTCGTTTGATGCGAAAGAAAGATAAGTATATATAGACGGAAGACTGTGAGCATAGTTTCCAGATGCTGAAGCAGAAATTGACTACTGCTCCAGTGTTGACACTTCCGGTGATGGATGAACAATTTAGTATCTACTATGATGCTTCCAGAATTAGATTGAGTTGTGTCTTGATGCAAAACGGACGGGTGATCGCTTATGCTTCGAGGCAACTAAAGTCTTATAAGCGAAATTATCTAACCCATGATTTGGAGTTAGCGGTGGTCATTTTTACGCTAAAGATCTGGAAGCACTATCTTTATGGACAACAGTATGAGGTGTACTCGGATCATAAAAGTCTAAAGTATATCTTCACTCAAAAGGAACTGAACATGAGGTAGAGGCGGTGGTTGGAGTTTGTGAAGGACTATGACCTGGAGATCAAATAACACCCCGGCAAAGCCAATGTAGTGGCCGACGCATTAGGAGGAATGTCGACCTCAATTTCATCAATGGACGCTGAAATCTCTAAAGAGTTGAGTGCGAAATTCCAGAGATTTAATTTGGAGCTAGTCTCAAATGTGGCAGCACAATTGTCAGCCCTATCCCTGAAGCCGTTGATTCTTGAGAGAATTAAAGAAGCTCAACAGAATGACCCAAGATGCAACATATTCAGAACGAGCATGGCAGCTAATGACAGGACCAAGTTTAGCTGTTCGAGTTATGAAATTCTGAAGTTCCAGAATAGGTGGTATGTTCTGAACAATGGTCAACTTCGGAAAGACATTTTATCTGAAGCACACTCCTCAAGGTTTTTGGTTCATCCCGGAAGCACCAAGATGTACAAAGACCTTAAGCAACATTATTGGTGGCCTAGCATGAAAAAGTCTGTAGCAAAGTATGTGGAGACATGCTTAATCTGCCAGCAAATTAAGGCTGAACATCAGAGACCAGCTGGAAAGTTGCAACCATTGCCGATTCCAAAATGGAAGTGGGATCAAATATCCATGGATTTTGTGGTTGAATTGCCCTGGACGGCAAAAGGATTCGATGCGGTGTGGGTGATTGTGGATCGTCTGACCAAATCTACCCATTTCCTATTGGTAAAGATGACATTCAACATGGACCAATTTGCTAACCTGTATATTTAGGAGATAGTAAGGTTACATGGGATTCTGATTTCAATTGTGTCGAACAGGGACCCGCGATTCACATCGAAATTTCGGAAGAGTCTGCTCAAGGCAATGGGGACCCGACTGAATTTCAGTACGGCCTTTCATCCTCAGACTGACGGACAATCTGAATGGACTATTCAGATTTTAGAGGATATGCTTCGAGCCTGCATGCTAGAATTCGAGGGTTCAACAACAACTATCAGGCGATGATAGGAATGGCCCCTTATGAAGCATTGTACGAAAGGAAGTGCAGATAGCTCCTTTATTGGGATGAAATCAACAAAGTTAGTCTGATTGGTCCAGAAATTGTGCAACAAACTAGTGAGAAGATCAAGATTATTCGGCAGCGGATATTGACAGCTCAAAGTCGACAAAAGAGCTATGCCGATGGAAGAAGAAGGGAATTGGAATTTTAAGTAGGAGACAAAGTGTTCCTGAAAGTTTCACCGTTCAAAGGCGTAATGAGGTTCGGAAGAAGGGGTAAGTTGAGCCCAAGGTACATTAGACCATTCCGGATTACAAAACGAATAGGAAAGACGGCGTACCAACTAGAACTGGCAGTTTCCATGGACAGAGTTCACAATGTTTTCCACATGTCGATGCTAAGAAAGTGTCTCAAGGACCCGTCACATGTTGTGGTTCAACAGGAGATCGAAGTACAGGCAACCCTGATGTACGAAGAAAGGCTAGTGGAGATCTTGGATTATGCAGTGAAGACACTACGCAACAAGGACATTCCGCTGGTAAAGGTATTGTGGCGTAACCACAATGTGGAGGAGGTGACGTGGGAAAGACAATAGGATATGATAGAGCGTTATCCAGACATGTTTATGTAGCAAATTTTGGGAACAAAATTTTTGTAAGGAGGGAGGGATGTAATACCTAGAAATTTTCCGTTAGAAAGTTATGTCAGATTTCCGTAAATTTTAATCGGCGGAGTTTTGGTCCAAATTAATAATGGAGAATTTCGGCCTCTAAGAGAAAGTTTATTTTAAGGCTAATGGTGGAAAGAGAAATTTAACAATTTAACCAGAATCGAACGAAATCACGGAATTGTGAAACGGTTTAAGGAGGAAGGCAATTTGATAATTATAAGATAAATATTAATAAATAAATAAATAAATAAAATAAAAGAGGGAGAGCACCGTTGGTGCCCTCTCCTTCCGCCTAGCATTTCGTTTCTCTCCTCCTCTCGCGTTCCCTTTCTCTCCCGCGTGAAGCTTGGTGATTTCTTCTGTTCATCCGCGAGTCTTCGAATCTACAGTAAGTTCTCGTTAGTTTTACGTAGTTAGTTAATGCGTTAGTGTTGTTATTGATGAAATTCGGGTTTTGCAAGGGTTAGAGCTAAGAATAATACGGGAATTGAGCGTAGAGCTTATTTTTGTCCGTGTAATGGTGCTTAGGATAGAAATAGGAGTAGATTATGAGAATTAGTGAGGAAGATTGTGTGATTTATTGGCCGTGTACGTGAGTTTTGGAACGGTGTCCGTTCGGCCATGTTCGGTTAAGTTGTGGACATCCGAATGGGAAATGGATGCGACCACGGGGAACTAGGCATCCTCAGGAACCTATAGTATTTTGTATCGTCCAATTCGGACGAGTAATGGAGAAGTTGTGAATTTCCGAAGTCGGACGGAAATTGTGTGGAATTTCGGGATTTTTGGATAGTTTCAATTTTGATGTGAATTAGGACTTGTAAGTTAGGGAGTTATGAATTCGATGAATTAAAATTGACAGATATATGATTTTATAGGTATTCCAGTTAGAGCACGAAGTTACGAACCACGAAAGATTTCGAGGACGCCAGGTAAGTGATAGATTGATTGTGGTTTGCCTTCGAGCCTACACCATGGAACGGAAGGATTGTTTGTTGCTTTGTTTGTTTGTTGCTTTGATTGTCGTTTGGTTGTTCTATTATGGAGTCGTGCATATGTGATTGTCATGCATCATGGTTTTGAACTATGAAATACGAGTTTTGAGCATGTTTTGAAATGTGTATTGAAACGTAACTAGATAAGAAAAAACTTGCAACACATGGGTGAACGCTTCGTTATTAACGTGCTAGTGAGAAAGTACTAGGGGGTTCCCATGGATGAAAGTACGTAATGTGACACAGTTTGTGAACGCCTTGTCGTTAACGTGCTAGTGAGAAAACACTAGAAGGTTCTATGATTGCTGTTAGGAGGAGGTTATGTAGGGCCGTCCCGTGTGCGAACATGATGTGTGCTTCAAACCTCGCTCCGTTAACCATGGTTTGGGCGTCCCGAGTGTGGAGGGAATGGGTGCCAGCTTGACTCACATGGAAAAGTGAAAGATGAAAATAACGAAACGAAAAGAAAACGAAGTTGAGTATAGAAATTGCATGAGTAGGGTTGAGTTAT
>CM039522.1:5146984-5352309 GCA_022433055.1 Begonia peltatifolia
AAACCTTGAACAGTGGGTTTCAGCCAGTATTTCTCTTTGTAGTTCTTCATTACTTTGAACGAACCACCAATTTCGAAACTTAAGAATCTCATCGTCCGAATAACTGAACTCCAACCTCTCATTGGAAGCCATGCTGGATTTAATTTGTTCGCACTCAGCGTCGTCCTTCTGGGCCTACTTAATCTTCTCCAAAATAGTGGGCTGTAGAGACATAGCCGACAACATGGCCGATACGTTCGGCACCACCTGTAAGTTGAATTTCTAAAACTCTGCGTCCAAAGCTAATGGCATGCTTGAAGTCACAGCTGAAGTGGATCCCGTCACTCTACTCAAAGCATCGGCCACTACATTCACCTTGCCGAGGTGGTATTTAATTTCAAAGTCATAGTCCTTTACAAACTCTAACCACTGCTGCTACCTCATATTCAATTTCTTCTGAGTGAAAATATACTTCAGACTTTTGTGGTCTCAATATATCTCGCACGACTATCCATACAGATAATGCCTCCAAATTTTCAATGCAAAAACTACCGCGGCTAACTCCAAGTCATGTGTTGCGTAGTTTTGCACGTAAGTCTTCAATGGCCTAGATGCATATGCTATCACCTTCCCTTCTTGCATCAGCACACATCCAAGACCTACCTTGGAAGCATCGCAATAAGTATTAAATTTTCCATCCTCAGGAGGAAGCGTCAAAATTGGAGCAGTAGTTAATTTTTGCTTCAATGTCTGGAAACTGTGTTCTTAATATTCAAACCACAGATATTTCACATTTTTCCTCGTCAGACAGATCAGAGGCGCTACAATTTTTGAAAATCCTTCAATGAATCTCCTATAATAACCAGCTAACCCGAGGAAACTCCGTATCTCTGTGACATTCTTCAGCTGTGGCCACTCCTTAACTGCCTGGATCTTTGCTGGATCAATAGATATGCCATCGCTCGAGATGACATGTCCTAGAAACGGAATCCTATCCAGGCAAAACTCGCACTTAGAAAACTTTGCATAAAGTTGGTGTCGCTTCAAAGTCCCCAACACCAACCTTAAGTGCTCTTTATGATCATCCTCACTCCGAGAGTACACCAATATATCATCGATAAACACTATAATGAATTTGTCGAGATAGTCATGAAATACTCTGTTCATCAGGTCCATAAAGGTGGCTGGGCCATTCGTCAGTCCGAAAGACATCACCATGAATTCATAATGCCCATATCACGTCCGAAAAGTCATTTTCGGAATATCCTTTGGTCTGACCTTCAACTGATAATAACCTGATCTCAGGTCAATCTTTGAAAACACGCGTGCACCTTGGAGTTAATCAAATAGATCGTCTATCCTTAGCAGAGGGTATTTGTTCTTAATCGTCAGCTTATTCAACTCCTTGTAGTCGATGCACATTCGTAACGACCCATCCTTCTTCTTGACAAAAAGGATCGGCGCGCCCCACGGCGAAAAGTAAGGGGGTATAAATCCTTTCTCCAGCAACTCTTCTAATTTCTTCTTTAACTCCTTCAACTCCGTTGGGGCCAATCTATAAGGATTTTTTGACACTGGCTCAGCTCCTGGATACACATCAATAGCAAACTCTATTTCTCGATCCGAAGGCAAACCGGATAAATCATCTAGAAAAACTTCGGGGAAGTCTTGAACAATTAAAACATCATGCGACCTTGAATCCCAAGAAATTTTCATATCTATAATACTGGCGAGAAAACTAAAAGAATCACCAATCAAAACTTGGCAAGCACTAATAGGCACCATGACAGATATCTTCCGGGCATTCCTCATGGCCTGAAAGGTGTGCTTCTCACCATTTAGGAATTGAAAGCTCACCGTCCCCGTCCTGCAGTCGATTGTGACGTAGTGCTTGAATAGCAAATCCATTCCCAATATCGCATCATATCCAGTTATACCCATAATAATGAGATTGGCTAATAAATTTTTGCTTTCCACCAATACTACACCATCTCATACAACTTGATTAGAATGCATACGACCACCAGAAGGCAACATCACTTCGTAACTACAGTCTATTGATACCGGCCATAGTCTAATCTGACTACAAACGCGGTTCAAATGAAAGAATGCGTTGCACCAGAGTCAATCAAAGTATACGCAGGTACAGAATTTAGCAATATTGTACCTACACTATAGCTAGCTGGTCTTCATCGCCCGACTCGATCATGGCGAACACTCTTGGTGTTGTGCGCGTCGGACCTTTCTTCAGAGTTGGGCAATCTCTGCTATCGTGGCCCATCTCATTACAATTGAAACACTGAGTCACCCTGGGCTTCAAGAAATCTCTAGCCAGGTGTCCAGCTTCATTACAGTTGTAGCACTTTTCCAAGTTCAGTCTGCAATCGTCCAGGTGATATCTCAAGCACTTAGGGCACACGGGGTACTGCACCGGCCCCTGAGTTCTTTTACTACTGCCCTGGCTGCTTGATTCTTTGCTGAATCTCTTAGTACCCCTCTGTTGTTGCTGCTGGGAGACACTTCTACTCTGTTGTGGGGCAACCTCCTTGAAGAATCTCCTGGAAGCCTCTCGTTGTTTAATACATTTCACCTCGGCTTCCTCCAACCCTAATGCCTTTGCCACCACTTTTGAATGAGGCACATCTTGAGTTCCTGCTATTTTTACTCCTTTATATATCTCCGGCTTTAAGCCCTATACAAACTGGAACACCTTATCCTTATTTCGGCTCACCAAATTACTGGCAAATCGGGACAAAAACTCAAACTTGCCGGTTGTACTCGGTTACCGATCCGGTCTGTTTCAACTGTAGGAACTCCATCCTCTTAGCTGCCTGCAATGTACTGTTGAAATACTTGTCATAAAATGCACCCTTAAACTTCTCCCATGTCAATTGTTGTGCATCGATGGTGGTCTCCATAGACTCCCACCAAGACCAGGCGTCTCTTGCTAGATGAAATGTAGCTAGCGAGACCGTGTCCTCCTCATCTAGCTTTGCATACGCAAACATATTCTCCATGGTACGGACCCACTCATCTGCAGCTGTTGGGTCTACTGATTGCCCCTCAAATGTCGGTGGTCGTAACCTCCGAAATCGGTCACTAGGCTGATCATGGCTAGAGCTAGAACCTGCACTTCCTTGAACCTCTCGATTCAGCAAAATTCCTAATTGCTGAGACTGTCTGTTCACCAACTCCGTCAACTGTTTGATCGTCATTGAGTCATCTTCACTCCTCGAGTCAGCTGCCTCTCTCGGTACTCTCGGGCGTCTAGGTCGTCTAGACATGTTGACTAATTTCCTAGATAATGGTTAATTACTCTTATAAGCATCTATTAAATAACACTAAACTTAAACACTTACAGTTGTCGAAGAACGTCGTGTGGCGATCGATGCTATTAGGTAATCGTTGGAACAGTTTGACCATTCGACTCTAATACCACCTCTGTATCGACCCAAAAAACCTACTCGATTTCTAGTACGCTCACTGCTCTGATACCAACTCTGCAACGCTCCGAAAACCCACACAGTTCCTGGTACACTAACTACTACTACTCACACACATCCACTCGGGTAAAATTCAAGTTAAAATTTTAAACTTTGTTCCACGGCTTAAAAAGATACCTTTGAAAATGTTTAAATAAAACATCGCAGCAGAAGACTTCGATTTAAAAACAATTTAAATAAAATTCAAGTTTTCTAAGAAAAAAACAATTTTTGGTCAACAACCTGTGAACACCAATCAACACTCTATTTGTCTCTGTTTTCATCAGTTGACACTATCAGTCGACACATCTCTACTTCTCACGCTAACTGGTCGACACTTACGAGCACCGATCGACACTACGTTTCTCTATGTCCACGTCGGTCGATCCCTGAGGTTGACACTCACGTCCATTCTACACTACCGGTCGACACTTGCGTGCACTGGTCGACACTACGTTTCTCTCTATCCACGTCGGTCGATCTTTGAGGTCGACACTCCCGTCCAATTTTATATTACCGGTCGACACTTTGTTTGGCTTTGCCTTTGCAGGTCGACCCTCGTGGTCGATACTTGCCAAATTCAGTTGACACCTCCAGTATACTGGTCGACACTTACTAGGTTTGGTCGACCCCTCAACCTATAGGTCGACACCTCCTTCACAAAATTCTGCCTAAAAACCTTAAAACTTCACAAAAACAATCGAACTTCAACTCAACGCTAAAAACCATACAACGTACACTTTTTCCTTAACTCAAAATCATTATTTACCTAAACAAGACGACCACTAAAGTTTTAAATCCATCTATACATCCAAATGACTCAAAATAACTTAAAATGACTCAAAACCATTTCGATTGCACTCCCAAACCTGTACCTACGTCCACCAACGCCCTAACAGTCGGTCAGGTCGTCCACGAGTGCACTCCTCCAACCGACTCCTAATCCTGGGCATGCTCTGAATACTTACCAGCTATAGCGTCGTCACCTACATCATAGAACTCATCTAGTAGGCTAATGCTAAGTAAGTAAGACATAAAAACATAACACTATAAATTAACACATCCTAACATATGCAGTTTCTACAGTTTCGTCTCTACTTTCGTTTTCGTCTCTTTCTTACACTTCTTTATCTTCTTACTACTAAGTTCTTCTTTACGTGCTAGATCAATGTGATACACCTTACGGTCCACCTCTCGGGACAAGGCCACCACATAAAGCGGGGGAAGAGTGATACACCTCGCGTTCCACCTCTTGGGACAAGACCACTCAACCCCACCTTTATTATCTTCTTACGTATCTTCTCATTTTATACGTCTCATCTCATCCTAATGTTTCATTCCGTAAAACATGAAAATTCATTTTCGTTTCGTTCTCATATTTTAAAATCATGATGCATAATCACTAAAGCATAACATAAAGTAAACGTGCATGCATCCTAACAAACTATGATGTAGGCCCGAAGGCAAAACATCTACTGCTCTGCTACACTACTTACCTTGCGTCTTTAGCAACTCGTTCGTATATGGCTCGCTAACTAGAGAACTTATAAAACCACACATTTATCAGCTTTACTTTGTCCAACTCATGAAATTCTAACACTGAAAATCTTAAACTCCCAACTAGTCCGATTTGGACGATTCGAAATGCTACGAACTTCTGAGAATGTCTAATTTCTAATGATCTAATCTAATTTGTAATCCAACACCTACAGCTCAGCCGAATGTGGCCGAACGGAATCCATTCCGTAACCCGAGTATTCGGTTATCCAAACGCTCAATCTTCTCCATAAAAACTCATAATCTACTTCTACTTCTAGCTTAAACACCAATACGCGGATAAAAATCAACTATAAACCTCCAAATCTCGTATCTCCCTGCTAGGTTTCACCGAAACTACCAATACTCCCTATAACTTCACTTTTAACACTCAAAACAACTAAAATACTAACTATCTACTAAGAACTAACTAAAACTTACTGTTGATTTGAAGAAACAGAGGAGAATCGTCATTGGAAAGGAGAACTCGCCGAGGAAATGGTTCTGCGAGGAAGAGGGAGGAGAGAAATAGAAGGGGTTTCTAGTGTAGGGGAAAAAACACCGAAAAGTGTTTTGTTGTTATTTTTTTATATAATAACAATAACCAAATTACTAAATCGCCCTCAACTCTTAACCGTTTAATCAAACTGTTATTCAATCCATCTCCGGTTGGATTCTTAAAATTTTTTCTTCTCCATTAGCATCAAAATAATCTTTTACCTAACCGGCTAAATTTTGCGTCCTTAATTCCAACTAGAATTCCCCCGTTTACTGATACGAAATTCTAAAAATTATTTAACAGGAAATTTGGGCATTACAACACATTTATTAATTCTACTTTCCTTCTAACTCGTAAAACTCTAAAGGGAAATAATACTTTAACAACTAATCTAACTACACCCAAAATCCAACTCTATTTCCGACTACCCTTCAAAATATCATAACTATCAAAATTCTTATCCAATTTCGACAATACGAATTGCTACATTTTCCTTAGGAATGCTAGTTCTTAACGGCCTCATCCACTTCCCAATTCCTTGTCCACAGCTTGGTAGAAAGCAGCCAAACTAAAATAGTTCTCTAACTTGAGTATACAGCTATCCAAACGCTCAATCTCCTCCATAAAAACTCATAATCTACTCCTACTTCCAGCTTAAACACGAATACACGGCTAAAAATTAACTTTAACCTCAAAATCTCGTATCTCCCCCCTATAGTTCACCAAAACTATCAAATATTTCCTCTCACTTCACTTTTACTGCTCAAAACAACTAAAAGACTAACTATCTACTAACAACTAACTAAAACTTATCGTAGATTTGAAGGTTGACAGAGGAACTAAGGAGAATTGTCGCTAGAGGGGAGATCTCGCAAGGTGGAGCGCTCCATGCGGTGAGGAGGAAGAAAAACACCGAAGGGGTGTTTTCTCTTCTTTTGTTATATATTTTTTCTATAATAATAATAATAACAATTATCCTAATTACTAAATCGCCCTCAACCTCTAACCGTTTAATCAAATTGTTATTTGGTTTGTTTTCGGTAGAAATGTTATAAATCCATCTTGTTCATTAACCTCAAAATAATCTTTTACCTAATCGGCTAAATTTTGCGCCCTTAATTCCAACTAGAATTCCGTCGTTTTACTGTTACGTAAACCTAAAAATAATTTAACGAAAAATTCTGGGCATTACAACTAATAAATTAAAACATAGTGAAAAAGAGTGCAAATACTTTGTTAACATAATTCGACAAATCTTACCTATGTCTGCACTTAAGGCTCCTCTTTGAAGATTCCTTTCCAACTCTACCTTTTGGTTCAATGGATTGAAGTTCCGGTCAATCCAAAGCCTTTACAATGACTCCTTCATAGGGCATCACCACCAAGTCACAAAAGTTATTGCAAAATGAGGGGCACAGGATTCAAATCTTTCACAAATACAAATCTTATATGATCAGTAGAGACATGAGATTACTGTTAACTTAAAGTGTTTTATGTTTAATATTTATCAATAATGAATATTTTAATTGTGATTAAATAATATTAAAGTTGTTCACAATGAGGATTGTTAGCGGTTTCTCAAAACTATTCATCAGGGATACTCCTCTGATGAGCAGTCTATTCATGAGCTAGTCAATGCTCCATTTGGTTGAGTCACACTATTACTCAGATATTTCTAGAGGTGGTCTTTTGAGTATTGAAAAAATTATTGATCACATGTTTGCGTGCATTTCTGGCATGTCCACCTATTTCATCGACTATCAGTCTCTGACCACTTTGCTTTTGGATAAGATCGATCGAAAACTTGAAGACTTCTCCCACTACTTCTAGTCATATTCATTCACCAACAAATCCCCTTCCTCTCCTCTCGATCTCAATCTCCATCCGACCAATGATGACGCTCCTTCGCAAGATCTATGATGTCTTGTTATTATGTGTAATGGACTATGTTAAAATCATCCTCGTAGTTTAGTTTCATTTTTGGGTATGGTTCTAATTAGCTTTCTTTCTTTGGATAGTGCTCATTTCTCCATCTAGTATTTCATGTCTTTTGAATGCTTTTGAGAATTTTGATAACATGTACTTTAAGTATTTTGATTTTAGACATATTGTCTTTTGAAGTACAAACTGAGGAGCATTTGTTATTTATGATTTTCTCTCATTGTTTTGGTTGAAAGAAGATGATCCCATGGGATTATATGTGGACAACAAAGTCACCTTCAAGAATAATTTTTGCCAATTCTAAAGCTTTACAATACTCGTGATGAATTGCAAGGAGCCTCCATCATTTCCATAATAAAACTCAAAGGCAACCAATATCATTTATAAATGAGGAATGGTACTACATATTTGCAATATCACTACACCGATCCATTTTCTTGAGCACTTTCAAAAGATTCTTGACCTATGTCTTGGTGGAATATTTGAGGTAGTTAAGAATTGTTGTTACTACTTTCGTCACAGAATGTGTTATTACTCCAAACCAAGATTCGTGTTATTCTCAAAAACATTATTGGTGATTAAGTGGATTACAAACTTTTGTTATCGTGAAGGGTTACCCATTATTTCGCATCGTAGTTAATTACTAAGAGAATCAAGTTGTTGGCCGTGGATTTATTTTAGAAGGAGAAAGAAGGAAAACTACCAAGAATTGGCCATATGCAAGCAACCTCAATGTTATTAACCTATTTGGAAGCTTTCCTTGGGACGCGTTGAACTCATGCATGATCACTTACAAGGATGGAAGAGATCACAAGATTGGGAATGTAATACCCCGTATTTTCGCGGTGCCGATTTTTGGGTTGTCGGGACGATAAACGACGAGATTCGGGTCGGATTGGAGAGTGGAAAATTTGTAAAGTTAGATGGAGAATTATTTCGAGACTAATGGTGGAGAGAAAAATTTAGGAATCCGACCGGAAACGGATTGAATGGTCGTTAGATTAAAAGATTAAATCGTGAGGGCAAAAAGGTAATTAATTTATTATTATTTTAATTAATTTTAAATTAAGGAAGGGAGAGGATTGGCAGAAGGAACCCCCCCCCCCTTCTTCCTCTGTTATTTCTCCCCCTACCCGCCGTGACTTTCTTCAGTTCCTTTCCTTCCCACGACGGTTTCCGCCGGCGATTTTGGTGTGGGTTTCTCCTCCATTTCAACGGTTACGGTAAGTCTAAGTAGTTATGGTTCAATATTGGTTTAGTGTTGGAGTTGAGGAGAAATTTGATGGATAGGAGATTTGGGGATTTAGGGTTGAGTGTTATAGAGGGTAATGCTGATTGTTGTGTGTTATTGAGGATAAATGTGATAGATTGATGAGAAAATTATTGAGTTTTATCGAAAGACAGTAAATGTGGGATTTTAAGCCCTAAATCAAAATTGGCTGTGAATTTTTGGCCTAGCTAGGGGCCTTCATTTTAGAAACCCTCTTGGTGTGGTAAACTAGGTTACGATTGAAGCGTTTGGCCGCTAAAATCGTGTGATTCCGATAACCGACGCGAACGTTATGCTTGCCGGAAGTTAGGTCGATTTTTGGAGCTGAATAGGTTAGTGAGCGATTTTATTGAGTGCGCGAAGTGTTGTGCTATTATGGTGATTTTAGTGCGTAAGTAGAGTAGTGGGATGAGTTTTGATGGGAAGATGGTTTTTGTTGCAGGTTGAGCAAGTTTCGGGTGAGACGAGCACCACGGAAAGCTAGGACTCCAGGTAAGTAGTGTATGCATGCGTTTTGCCCAGGTGGGCCTACACCAACGAATGTTAGGTTGTGATAATTGATTGTGATGTGCATGTGTATTGTTTGACATACATCATGTTTTTAAAACGGGAACGAAAATGAATTTATGCATGGATTTATGTGCGAGTGTGAAATGCGAGGTTTGGTGAGGATGATGGGTGTGTGGGCAACTAGGCCCTTTGCTGGAGAAACCGGGACGGTGGTGACGTGCTAGGGTGTGGTGTGGCGAGTGCGTCCAGCCTCACCCTGGTATGCCTGTCGCGCTGTACGTGTGGTGGTGTGCAACTATGGCCTCGTTGCTAGAGGAACCGGGACGATGGCGATGTGCCAGGGGGTGGTGTGGCGAGTGCGTCCAGCCTCACCCTGGAATGGTTGCGGTGCGTAGAGTGATGTGTAGGTACGGATTGAGGGCCGTTGCTGAAGAAACCGGGATGATGGCAACGTGCCAGGGTGTGAGGTGGCGAGAGAGTCCAGCCTCAACATGGTGCGGTCGTACCACGCAGCACCGGTTGTGACAACATGAGCGAGAACGTAGAAATTGCATGTGATAGGATTGCATTGTCGTTTTACGATTCATATTGCACTGCTTACTGAGCGTTATGTTTATGTTGTGTGTTCCGTGGTGTAGATACAGAGATCTCTGAAGGTGAGTTGCCGGAACCTAGGCAGGATGAATAGACGGTTGGCGGTGTGCTACCGCGTGCCGACAGGCGGAGTTTGTCGTGGCGGCCTGACCCATGGAGTGAAGTCCGGAGGTAGGTTTATGGGAGTTGAGTTTTGTGAGGTCTATGTCGAGTGTATAGGTTTTGAGGCATAGTTGGGTTTTGGAGTCCATAATCGGAATTGATGTATTGGTGCCTTTTTGGAATTGTTGGATGAATGATTTAGGTTTGCAATCGGTTGTTTTGATTCGGAGAGGTTTTTGTGTCTTTCTTTCGTAGAACTGTTGTTATTTTTAGGTTGCTGGTGTAAAGTGTCGACCAAAGCCCATAGGTGTCGACCGGTTAGTGTAAATTTGAGGACGAGTGTCGACCGCGGAGTTCGACCGGGGCGGGCTGTAATAACCCAGAAAATTCTAGAGTTTTAAATCTAATTTTCGAAATTTTTAATTTAATCTTGGTTGGAGTTTCGAGAAAGATTTTAATGGGTAAATTAAGTTATAAAACTCGGAATCTGGTTTTAGTGACATTTTTGAAATTTTAAAGTCGGGAGGGTGAGAATTTAATGAAATTACGGGCGATTAAAACACGTGAGAGTGTTTTGGTAAATATAATTATTTAAACTAATTTTAAAAAAAATTTAATGTTTAAGTGGAATGACTTCACGAGCAAGCCATTCCACTTCGGTAACCTGCATACCGAGCACCCGAGAGAGAGCGACAGAGGGAGAGAGAGAAAGAGGCCGAGAGGGAGAGCTGCCGACGACTAACCGCCGAGAGAGAACACGCGCCAGTGTGCCAGCTGTTCCGACAAACCAAAGACTCGCGTGTTGGTGGGTTTTCCCGAGCTGAAAACCACAGGTAAACTTCTCCCCTGTTTCGGCTCTTGTCGATCGAGCGTGAGAGCTCGATTCTTTCTAGTTTTCTGAGGGTTTTGCTTGGTTTAGGGGTCGATTTAGGCTGTGAATGTTGTTTAGTGAATAGGCAGTGTGTGTCTGGTTGGGGGGGAGAAGGACCGAGGAGAGGTTGAGCCAGAATTCGGGTTAAAGCTCAAATTTTCTGATTTTGGTTCAGATTATGCTAAATTGATTTGGAATGTGGCTGTTTGGTAAAGAAATATGTAGAAATCGGGTTGATGTCGAAATTTGGATTGTTTGTGTAAAAGTAGATTCTGTTTTTAGCTGTTTTGGCCTGGTTTCGGTTGATCATTTTCAATTCTGTTTTGTGGGTTAAAATAGGTTGTTAGAGGAACGTTTGACTGCTAGAATCGTTCGATTCCGATATCCGACGCAAAAGTTATGCGCGTCCGAAGTTTATGTCAAATTTTGGACCTAGTCAAATTATTGAGCGTTTTTCATAGAATTGTGACGCGTGGTATTAGCATTGCTGAAAGAAACGGAAATGTGAAATTTGGGTGAAGGGGCAGATTCCGTTTTGAGATTTTTTTCACCTAGCTGCGGCTTACCGTTTTAAAATCCGTCTTAATATGTTAAATTAAGTTCCTAAGAGAAGGTTTAGCCTCTTGAATCACTCGAATCCGATTACGGACGCAAAAGTTATGCGCGTCCGAAGTTTAGACTCGTTTTCGGCCGAACCGAATTAGGGAAACGTTTTGGTGGAAATTTCATTGGTTTAGTTAAGAAATGTTATTTTTAGCATATTTAGTGAATATTGATGTGAAGACTAATGAGTGATTGTTTATGTTTTAAGTTGAAGTGTTTTTGGTGAAGTTGTGCGTCGAGTGAGCTTAGGACGTTAGGTAAGTAGTGCATGTGTAATACCCGAAAATTTACCGTTAGATAGTTATGTCAGATTTCCGTAAATTTTAATCGGCGAAGTTTTGGTCCAAATTAATAACGGAGAATTTCGACCCCTAAGTGAAAGTTTATTTTAAGGCTAATGGTAGAAAGAGAAATTTAAGAATTTAACCAGATTCGGACGAAATCACAAAATTGTGAAACGGTTCAAGGAGGAGGGCAATTTGGTAATTATGAAATAAATAAAAAATAATATAAAAAAATAGAAAAGGGTGAACTGAGAAGAAGAAACGGTGTTCTTCTTCCCAGCAGCCCTCTCCCTCGTTTCTCCTCTCCTGCGCGACGATCGACGCCTTCTTCCAGCAAGTTCGGCCAATTTCTTCTCCATTTCCTCAGAATCACGGTAAGTCCTCGTTAGTTTTGCGTAGTTAGTTGGTGTGTTAGCGTTATTAGTGGCAAAACTGGGTTTGGCAAGGATATATGGCAAATTGGTGAAAACCTAGGAGGGTAATGCGAGAAATGGAATGTAGAGCTGATTTCAGTCCGTATAATGGTTTTTAGGATAGAAATAGGAGTAGATTACGAGAATTGGTGAGGAAGATTGGGTGATTTATTGACGGATGTATGATTTTATAGGTATTCCAGTTAGAGCACCAAGTCACGAAACGCGAAAGGATTTCGAGAACACCAGGTAAGTGATGTACCGCTTGTGATTTGCCTTCGGCCCTACACCATGGAACGATAGGATTGTTTGATTGTTTGGTTGTTTGTTTGCTTGTTTGTTGCCTTGATTGTCGTATGGTTGTTCTGTTATGGAGTCATGCATATGTAATTGTCATGCATCATGGTTTTGAACTACAAAACACGAGTTTTGAGCATGTTTTGAAATGTGTATATGAAACATAACCAGATAAGAAAAGATTTTGCAACGCATGGGTGAAGGCCTCGTCGTTAACATGCTAGTGAGAAAGCACTAAGGGGTTCCCATGGATGAAAGTACATAATGTGACACGGTTTGCAAACGCCTCGTCGTTAACGTGCTATTGAGAGCACTAGAGGGTTCAACGATCACTGTTAGAAGGAGGTTACGTAGGACCGTTCTGTGTGCGAACATGATATGTGCCTCTAACCTCGCTCCGTGGGTTATGGAATAGCCATCCCGAGTGTGGAGGGGATGGGTGCCGGCCTGACTCACACCGGAAAGTGAAAGATGAAAATACTGAGACGAAAAGGAAACAGAGTTGAATATAGAAACTGCATGAGTAAGGGTTGAGTTATGCATTGGTTTTTAAGTTCATATTTCCATACTTGCAAAACATTAGTCTTACGTTTTGTGTTCCTTGGTGTAGGTGACGACGCGCTGTCAGGTGAGTTGCTAGGTGACGAGCAGGCCTAGGTCGGAGTTGGCAGGAGATGTCGCATGCCGATGCAGGGAAATGTTGGGGTGACACGACCATGGCGAGTAAGCAGAGTGTAATTTTGTAAGTGTTTTGAGGTTAATAGAGTTGTATAGATTTTCAAGAATTTTAGATGGTGTGATAAGAATACCGTAGATAAATGGAGTGAAATGTTATTGTTTTGAAATTATGTTTTCAGAATATAAGTTTTTACTTCGTGGATTTAGTCGAGGAGTATTCGTCGTGTGTTATTTCCAAAACGAACTGGTATTGATATTTTCACTGATTCTGGTGTGAGGTGTCGACCGAAGTCGACAAGTGTCGACCGGTCAGTGTAAATGTAAGGTGAGTGTAGACCGCGAGGCTCGACCTGTGACAGGCAGAGCCGAAGCAGATGTCGACCTCTGGTTGCAGGTGTCGACCAATCCATGTAAAAATGGTAACGGTGTCAACCGCGGGGAACGACCTGCGCGAGCAAAGAGAGTTAAGGTGTCGACCTGTGGAAACAGGTGTTGACCCCTCTCTGTGGTGAGCATAGAAGTGTCGACCAGTGTTCCCAGTGTCGACCGATGTTCCCGGTGTCGATTGATGGAAAGACCCAAGAGTAGCAAAGTGTCGACCAGTGTTCCCAATGTCGACCGATGAGAAATCCAAGACGACTCAAGTGTCGACCGATGCTTATAGGTGTCGACCGGGAGTCCCTGTTTCAGGCTTAACAAAATGAAGTTTGGCCAAAAAAGAACTTGATCAAATTTCCGCTGCAGAGCTGTCAAAAATATTTTCCAAAACTGTCGTTTTAGGTCAAGGAATAATGTCTTAAAGTTTTAAAAATTTTACACAATTTTTACAATACAGGTGTAAAGAGTTGGTATCAGCGTGGAATAGTAGCGAACCGGAAAAAGGGGTAGGTTTCTGGGGCGTTACAGCATGCATGTGCTTTGCCCAGGTGGGCCTGCAACGTAGAACTTTAGGATTTTATGTTGTTGATTGTGGTGTGCGTGCGTATTATTTGACATGCATCATGTTTTTTTAAAAAAAAAGGGGAACGAAAATGGTTTTGAACATATTTTCAGTAAGTGGTGAGACGCGGGGCTGTGGTACCACAGATACTATTAGTGTGTGGGCCGATGCGTAACCAACCGCGGATTCCGCTCGAGGAGTTGGCTGGCTGTGCCGTCACGCGGCGTGTATGTGTCAACGGTGAGGATGATGGGCAGTGGTACTGCGGATCCTACTAGTGTGTGGGCCAGTGCAACACCAGTCTCGAATTTCGCTCGAGTAGTGGGTCGGCTAGGCTGTCGCGAAATGTGTGTGTGGCAACTGTAGCCCCGTTGCTGGAGAGGTTGGGACTGGGGCGACGTGTCAGGGTGTAGTGTGGCGCAAGGTACACCCTCGCCCTGATGTGCTTGCTGTGTGGTGATGCGTGTGTGTAGCTTGTGGGCGTCATTGCTGGGGAGTCCGGGACGGTGGCGACGTGTCAGGGTGTAGGGTGGCGCTAGGTTCATTCTCATCCTGGTGCAGCTACACTACGCATCACAGATGTGTCAACGTGAGTGTGAGTGTAGAGACTGCATGTGATAGGATTGAATTGTCGACTTTTACTTTCATATTGCATTACTTACTGAGCGTTAGGCTTATGTTGTGTGTTCTATGGTGTAGGTGCAGATATTATTGTTGGTGAGCTCCGAGAGCCTAGTCCTGATGTGTAGGACAGTTGGTGGCGCGTGACTGAGGCACCGGACTGCGGATTGTTAGAGTGACCCGACCCGTGGAGATGGTAGGTGATGGTGAGATGTACTTGGGTTGTTGTTTTGTGTCGGGATATTTATTGTGGTCAGATGAGTTTGTATAGCCGTCAGTTGTACAGGATTGTATAGAGCGTTTGTGGTGTTTTGGAGACGCGTCTGTACTTTTATATGTTAGAGTATGACATTGCTCTATACTGTGCACTTTCTTCATTTGTAGTTAATGGATTTCGTTGTTTTTTTTTTAAACTTCGATTTTGTATTGGAAATTTTCTGGATAGTTTGATGGATGGATATTTCTACTTTTCTGGTGAATTTTGTACAGGTTTTAAATTTTGGGATAGCCAGTTTTTAGGCGTTACTCTGTCAAATTTTCGATAGAAACGTCGGGAGTCGAGAGGGTACGAAATGGGTCGGGGTGTGCGTGGCGAGTCGCAAAAGGAGTAATGGTGTGTGCGGTAGCGTGGCGAGGCGCGAAAAGAGCGCGGGGCACATGGCCCTGCGAGTGCGCACGAGTCGTGCGACGTTGGGTGAGGGCATGTGTGCGGACGTGTTGCACGGAGGCAGGGTGCGTGGGGCACGCGGCGCTATGGGCATGCGCGTGACGCGGTGGTGTCGAGTTGGCGCGCGCGGCGTCGAGAGGCTGTGTTCGAGGGGCGCGGCGCCAGGTCGAGTGTGTTCGCGCGCGGTGCGCGGCGCAGGACCATGGGCGAGAGGCGCCAGGTCATGGCGCGCGGCACCACTACTTGAGCGAGCGGCACTAAGTCGGGTAGCGTGAGGGGTGTGTTGGACTCCTTCCTAGAAAATTTCAAGTTTTGTCGTCTTATTTTTAAAACTACTTTAAATTGTCTTTTCCACTGCGTATTGTATATTGAGGATTTCATGTTCTCTCTTCGAGGCGCGTGTTGTTTTCGAATCGAGTCGAAAATTTTTATACTTACAAATGTTCTTTTGAATATGATTTGAAAGTGAAAGTGGTGTTAAAGTGAGTGAGTTCGCGTAGAGTCTCTGTAGGTCACAGTGTGTAGACGTTAGTAATGCACCGAGGACGTGTGGGTTCTCGGGTCGTTACAGTTATGGTATCAAAGCCAAGGGGTCGACGTCGTTCAGAGGATTACCTAACACCGCCAGCCGCTTCACGGGAGCGCTCCACCAACTGTAAGTGTTTAGATTTAATTTTATTGTAAGACTAATGTGAGTTTTGTATATTTTAAAGGTAGAAAATGTCGTGAGAGGCGAAAGGCAGGGGTCGACCACGACGAGAGATGCATAGAGCTTTGGGCGATATGGATGATACCGTCCGGCAGCTTACCGAGTTAATCCACCGCCAGTCTCAGCTACTGGAGAGATTTATGAGCAGGGACAACCTTTGTCAGTCTAGTGCCCAGGGTTCGTCTGACAGAGGGGGTGATAGGCTGCATAGACTTAGACCCTCAACTTTTGACGGGTAATCTCCGGATCCTCTCAATGCTGAGAAGTGGATACGGAGCATGGAGAGGATGATGAGTTATGCAAAGGTGGAGGAGCAGGATAAGGTGACTAGTGCGGCATTCTATCTGGCCAAGGATGCTAGCCATTGGTGAGATACCGTAGTGGCCACGAGAGACGTGGGGATCATGACCTGGGAGGAGTTCAAGTCAGTGTTCTTCGGTAAGTATTTCAGCCACTCTATTAGGCCACGGAAGATGGTGGAGTTTGCACAGCTGAGGCAGACCGGCATTGTGGCTGAGTATATCCGACAGTTCGAGGCCTTGTAGCGGTTTGCGGGGCATTTGGTGAGCCTCGACAAAAATAAGGTACACCAGTTTGTACAGGGCCTGAAGCTGGATATCTATATGGGCATGCGGATTGCAGGGACCCGAGGCATGCCGTACGAGGAAGTGGTAGCGAAGGCCCTGGATATTGAGAAGGCTCGGGCGAAGCTTCCTAGTTATAAAGAGGTACCCAGGGAGCAGTCTCGGAGATCATTCAGAGAGTCACTGCCACAGTCGAGTGGAAAGGGGGCGTCCATGCAGAGAGGCCTGAAGAGGTCTAGTGACAGTTCCAGCAGCCAGGGGAGCACCAAGAGGCCGCAAGGGTCGGGACAGTTTCCAGTGTGCTCGAAGTGTCAGAGGAGTCACCCTGGCGAGTGCAGAGTGGGCCCAATACGGTGTTATAACTGTGGCGAGGTGGGCCACATGTCTAGAGAGTGATAAAAGCTGTGTTAGAACCGTTGCTTCAACTGCAATGAGGTGGGACACTTTGCCAACAGATGCCCAGTTGCGAGCACGACATCAGCGAGAGTTGCACGGAGGGTCTTTTCCTTTTTGAGCCAGATGATGCTGCCCAGCCATAAGTGATTGTAGGTAACATTTTTGTTTCTAGTGTGGCAGCTTATACCTTGATTGATACGGGCGCTACACACTCGTTTGTGTCGACGAGTTTCGTTGTTAAGGCAAATTTGGAGTTCAACCCCACCGGGTAGCATTATGATGTGACATTGCCATCGGGGGAACATTTGTATTCAGAACAGGTGGTGCGGGGCAATGTGGTGACAATGGGGGAAAAGCAGTTGTATGCCGAGCTAGTCATACTCCACATGAGCGGCTATGAGGTGATCTTGGGAATGGACTGCCTGTTCAGACATCATGCCAAGATTGACTGTAGGACCAGAGAGATTCATTTTCGACCCCCGGGCGGGGAAAGCTACACTTTCAAAGCAGGTAAAGGTCTTACCGGGATTTCCGCTATCTTTTCTCGACAGACTCCGTGGTTGTTGAGCAAGGGTTGTCAGGGATTTCTGGTAAGTGTCAGGGATGCGCAGTCACAGGATAATACTTGGTTACAGGATATCCCTACTGTGCAGGAGTTCCCAGAGGTGTTTCGTGATGATTTGTCAGAGCTACCCCTGACAGGGAGATTGAATTCGAGATAGATGTTTTCCTAGGTGCCGAGCCAGTGTGCAAGAACCCGTACAGGTTAGCACCTACGGAACTTAAGGAGCTGAAGGCTCAGTTGAAGGAACTGACGGATAAGGGTTTTATATGCCCTAGTTTTTCACCTTGGGGAGCGGCAGTTCTATTCGTTAAGAAGAAGGACGGTGAAGAACTGATATCCATTGCCATGGATTGACGATTTGTTTGATCAGCTACAGGGTGCCCGGGTATTTTCTAAGATCGACCTTAGGTCCGGCTATCATCAGTTAAAGATAAAGGGAGAGGATGTACCGAAGACGGCCTTCAGGACGAGGTCCGGACATTTTGAGTTCCTGGTTATGTCCTTCGGGCTGACCAATGCCCCTACAGCATTTATGGATCTGATGCACCGAGTGCTCAGTGAGTACTTGGACAAGTTTGTGATCATGTTTATCGACGACATCCTAATTTACTCACGGAATAAGGAGGAGCACAGAGAACACTTGAGGACCGTATTTACTATTCTGAGCCAGCATCAGCTGTATGCTAAGTTCTCTAAGTGCGAGTTTTGGCTGGACAGGATCCATTTCTTGGGACGCGTTATTTCCTCGGAGGGTATTTCAGTCGATCCGGCGAAAGTTCAGGCTGTAAAGGAGTGACCGCGACTGACCAGTGCTAGTGAGATACGCAGTTTTCTAGGGTTGGCTGGATATTATCGGAGGTTCATTGAAGGGTTCTCCAAGATTTCAGCTCCTTTGACCCGACTGACCAGAAAGAATGCGAAGTATGAATGGACTGACAAGTGCGAAGACAGTTTTCAGACACTGAAGAGTAAGTTGACGGCAGCTCCTGTGTTGACGTTGCCAATGGAAGGGGAGTAGTTCTGCATTTATTACGATGCCTCCAGGATTGGTTTGGGGTGCGTTTTGATGCAGAGTGAGAGAGTTATTGCCTATGCCTCCAAACAGTTGAAGACTTATGAGCAGAATTATCCCACTCACGATTTGGAGCTGGCGGCAGTTGTATTTGCACTCAAGATATGGAGGCATTACCTCTATGGGCAGCAGTGCGAGATTTTCTCAGACCACCAGAGCTTGAGGTACATTTTCACGCAGAAGGAGCTGAATTTGAGATAGCGGAGATGGCTCGAGCTGGTCAAGGATTACGATGTGGAGATCAAGTACCACTTGAGAAAGGCGAATGTGGTGGCAGACGCCTTGAGCCGGGTGACAGCTTCGACTTCTGCCATGACGTCGATAAGGCCTATTGAGCTGATGTCAGAGATGCAGAGTTTGGGCCTGAAGGTAGTTTCTGATCTAGCAGCCACTCTTTTGGCCTTGTCGTTGAGGCCGACTATTCTGGAAATGATTAGGCAGGCGCAGGAGACTGCCTCGGAGTGTAACGAGCTAAAGGCGAGTATGGAGGCCAGGCGTAATTCTGAGTTTAGCTATTCGGAGGACGGGATTCTGAAATTTCGAGATAGGTGGTACGTCTCGAAAATTGAGGAATTGAGGAAGGAGATATTATCAGAGGCCCATTCATCTTCCTTCTCTGTGCATCTCAGAAGCACTAAGATGTACAAGGATTTGAAGAAGCACTATTGGTGGCCTAACATGAAGTGAGCAGTAGCCGAGTATGTTGAGACCTCCGTGGTCTGTCAACAGGTGAAAGCGAAACATCAGCGGCCATCTGAAATGCTCCAACCATTGCCAATACCGGAGTGGAAGTAGGAGCAAATCACTATGGATTTTGTGGTCGGACTGTCGAGGACTGCCAAGGGTCATGATGCTATCTGGGTGATCGTAGACAGGTTGACAAAGTCATCTCACTTTTTGCCTGTGAGGATGACTTATACCATGGATCAGTTTGCTCAGTTATATATTCAGGAGATAGTCAGGCTTCATGGGATCCCAGTGTCGATTGTTTCAGACCGAGACCCCAGATTCATGTTCAAGTTTTGGAGGAGTCTGCATAAGGCCATGGGCACCAGATTAAATTTCAATACAGCCTTTCATCCTCAGACCGATGGGCAGTCAGAGCGAACTATACAGATTTTGGAGGATATGCTCAGGGCCAGTGTGTTGGAGTTTCAGGCGGCTTGGAGTAAGTTCTTGCCGTTAGTGGAGTTCTCGTATAATAACAGCTACCAGTTCACCATTGGTATGGCACCGTACGAGGCTCTCTACGGGAGGAAGTATAGGTCCCCATTGTATTGAGATGAGGTTTGGGAGGTCCGATTGATAGGTCCTAAGATTTTACAGCAGACTGTCGACAAGATTGCCGTGATACGGAAGAGGATTGAAGCGGCTCAGAGTCGACAAAAGAGTTATGCTGATCAGAGGCGTCGGGAGTTGGAGTTTAGTGAGGGCGACGAGGTATTTCTAAAGATCTCGTCATTCAAGGGAGTAGTGAGGTTCGGAAAACGAGGGAAGCTCAACCCTCAGTTTGTAGGATCATTCCTGTTTGTCAAGAGGATTGAGAGGACTGCGTACCAGCTTCAGTTGCCTTCGTCGATGGATGCCATCCATGATGTTTTCTATGTCTCGATGCTGAGGAAGTGTATGAGCGACCCCTCTCAGGCAGTGCCGCAGCAGGATATAGAGATCTAGCTGACGTTCTCCTATAAGGAGAAGCCAGTGAGGATCTTGGGGTCTGCTGTGAAGGTACTGCGCAACAAGGAGATCCCTTTGGTCAAGGTGTTGTGGCCCAATCATGGTGTGGAGGGGACTACTTGGGAGCGGCGTGAATACATGGAGCGCAAGTATCCGAACTTATTCGGTACATAAATTTTGGGGACAAAATTCTTATAAGGTGGGAGGGATGTAATAACCCAGAAAATTCCAGAGTTTTAAATCTAATTTCTGAAATTTTTAATTTAATCTTGGTTGGAGTTTTGAGAAAGATTTTAACAGGTAAATTAAGTTATAAAATTTGAAATCTAGTTTTAGTGACGGTTTTCGAAATTTTAAAGTCGAGAGGGCAATAATTTAACGAAATTATAGGTGATTAAAACATGCGAGGGTATTTTGGTAAATATAATTATTTAAACTAATTTAAAAAAAAAATGTAATGTTT
The DNA here is from genome assembly GCA_022433055.1 of Begonia peltatifolia. Taxonomy (NCBI): domain Eukaryota; kingdom Viridiplantae; phylum Streptophyta; class Magnoliopsida; order Cucurbitales; family Begoniaceae; genus Begonia; species Begonia peltatifolia. Next base: position 5,167,738 of record CM039522.1, read on the forward strand.
AAGTGGAATGGCTTCACGAGGAAGCCATTCCACTTCGGTAACCTACATACCGAGGACCCGAGAGAGAGCAACCGAGTGCGAGAGAGAGAGGCCGGGAAGGAGAGCTGCCGACGACCGACCATTGAGGGAGAGCGCGCGCCAGTGTGCCAGACTAATCCGACGAACCAAAAACTTGCGCGTTGGTGGGTTTTCTCGAGCTAAAAACCACAAGTAAACTTCTCCCCTGTTTCGACTTTTGTCGACCGAGCGTGAGAGCTCGATTCTTTCCAGTTTTCTGAGGGTTTGGCTCGGTATAGGGGTTGATTTAGGCTGTGACTGTGGGTGTTTAGTGAATGGGCAGTGAGTGTCTGGTTAGGGGGGAAAAGGACCGAGGAGAGGTTGAGCCGGAATTCGGGTTGAAGCTCGAATTTTCTGATTTTGGTTCAGATTATGCTAAATTGATTTGGAATGTGGCTGTTTGGTAAAGAAATCTGTGGAAATTGGGTTGATGTCGAAATTTGGATTGTTTTTATGTAAACCCAGATTCTGTTTTTAGCCGTTTTGGCCTGGTTTTGGTTAATCGTTTTCAATTCTGTTTTTGTGGGTTAAAATAGGTTGTTAAAGGAACGTTTGGCCGCTAGAATCGTTCGATTCTGATGTCCGACGCCAAAGTTATGCACGTCAAAAGTTTATGTCAAAATTTTAACCGAGTCAAATTATTGAGCATTTTTTGTAGAACTGTGACGCGTGGTGTTAGCATTGCTGATTTTAATGCATAAGGTTAGTTTCGAGTGAGTTTTGGTTGAAGGAAACGGAAATGTGAAATTTTGGTGAAGTAGCAGATTCGGTTTTGAGACTTTTTTCACCTAGTTACAGCTTACCGTTTTAAAATCCGTCTTAATATGTTAAATTGAATCGCTAGAATCCGATTACGAACACAAAAGTTATGCTCGTCCGAAGTTTAGGCTGATTTTCGGCCGAACTGGATTAGTGAACGTTTTGGTGGAAATTTCATGGGTTTAGTTAAGAAATGTTATTTTTAGCATAGTTAGTGAATATTGATACAAAGATTAATGAGTGATTGTTTATGTTTTAGGTTGAGGTATTTTTGGCGAAGCTGTGTGTCGAGTGAGCTTAGGATGCCAGGTAAGTAGTGCATGCATGTGCTTTGCCCAGGTGGGCCTACACCGTAGAACTTTAGGATTTTACGTTGTTGATTGTGGTGTGCATGCGTATTGTTTGACATGCATCATGTCTTTAAAAAAAAGGGGAACGAAAATGGTTTTGAACATATTTTCAGTAAGTGGTGAGACGCGTGGCGGTGGTACCGCGGATCGTGCTAGTGTGTGGGTCGGTGCGCAACCAACCGCGAATTCTACTCAAGGATGATAGGCAGTGGTACCGCAGATCACGCGGCGTGTATGTGTCAACGGTAAGGATGATAGGCAGTGGTACCGCAGATCCTACTAGTGTGTGGGCCGATGCAACACCAGTCGCAAATTTCGCTCGAGGAGTGGGCCGGCTGGGCCATTGCGAAATGTGTGTCTGGCAAGTATGGCCCCGTTGCTGGGGAGGCTGGGACGGGGGCGACATGTCAGGGTGTAGTGTAGCGCGAGGTACACCCTCACCCTGATGTGGTTGCTGTGTGGTCATGCGTGTGTGTAGTTTGTGGGCCTCGTTGCTGGGGAGTCCGGGACGGTGGCAACGTGTCAGGGTATAGGGTGGCGCTAGGTTCATTTTCATCCTGGTGCTGCTACACTGCGCATCTTAGATGTGACAACATGAGTGTGAGTGTAGATACTGCATGTGATAGGATTGCATCGTCGGCTTTTACTTTCATATTGCATTACGTACTGAGCGTTAGGCTTATGTTGTGTGTTCTATGGTGTAGGTGCAGATATTATTGCTGGTGAGTCTCGAGAGCCTAGTCCTGATGTGTAGGACGGTTGGCGGCGCGCGACCGAGGCACTGGACTGCGGATTATTAGGGCGACCCGACCCGTGGAGATGGTAAGTGATGGTGAGATGTACTCGGGTTGTTGTTTTGTGTCGGGATATTTATTGTGGTCAGATGAGTTTGTATAGGCATCGGTTGTACAGGATTGTATAGAGCGTTTGTGGTGTTTTGGAGACGCGTGTGTACTTTTATATGTTAGAGTATGACATTGCTCTATACTGTGGACTTTCTTCATTTGTAGTTGATGGATTTTGTTATTTTTTTTTTAAACTTCGATTTTGCATTGAAGATTTTCTGGATAGTTTGATGGATGGATATTTCTAGTTTTCTGGTGAGCTGTGTGCAGAGTTTAAATTTTAGGATAGCCAGTTTTTAGGCGTTACTCTGCCGAATTTTTGGGAGAAAGGTCAAGGAGTCGAGAGGGTACGGAATGGGTCGGGGTGTGTGTGGTGAGCCGCGAAAGGAGTGGTGGTGTGCACGGGAGCGTGGCATGACCATAGGAGCACTGCGCACGCGACCCAGCTAGTGCGCACGGGTCGTACGACGTCGGGTGAGGCGTGCGTGGACGTGTTGCACGGAGGGAGGGTGCGTGGGGCACGCAGCGCTGTGGACGTGCACGTGATGCGATAGTGTCGAGTTAGCGCGCGCGCCGCCTAGAGGGTGCGTGCAGGGCGCGCGGCGCCAGGTCGAGTGTGTGCGCGCCCGGTGTGCGGCGTAAGAGCATGGGCGCGAGGCGCAAGGTCATGGCGCGCGGCGCCGCTACTCGGGCGAGCGGCACTGAGTCGGGTAGCGTGAGGCATGTATTGGACTCCTTCTAAGAAATTTCAAGTTTTTTTGTTTATTTTTAAAACTACTTTAAATTGTCTTTTCCGCTGCGTATTTTATATTGAGGATTTTGTGTTCCCTCTTCGGGGCTCGAGTTGTTTTCGAATCGGGTCGAAAATTTTTATAATTACAAATGTTCTTTTGAATATGATTTGAAAATGAAAATAGAATTAAAGTACTTGAGTTCACGTCGAGTCTCTGTAGGTCACAGTGTGTAAATGTTAGTAGCGCACTGGGGACGTGTGGGTTCTCGGGGCGTTACACGGGCAAAGAAAAATGAGGTGTCGACCAGCGACGGTAGGCGTCGACCAGTCAGTGTAAAATCAGCGAGTGTCAACCGCGGGGGGATCGATCTACGTGGGCAGAGAAGGTCAAAGTGTCAACCTGCAGAAGCATGTGTCGACCACTCTCCGAGCTGAACGTAAAACTGTCGACCGGTGATTTCTAGTGTCGACCGACGTGAAGACCCAAGGGGAACGTGGTGTCGACCGGTGATCGCTAGTGTCGACCGGCGTTTACAAGTGTCGACCGATCTCCGTATTTTTATGTTTTAAAAAGGTGAAGTCTATTTAAACCGATTTTAAACGAGTTTTCCCGTTGCGGTTTTTCATAAATAATTTTTGAGGATGTCGTTTTGAAAAGTTTTAAATTTTACACGAGTTTTGTTGGGGTGAGGAGCGAGTGTATGGTTGGCGACCCGGGTCCGGAGACGACTCGGGGGCGTTAATGATGTGGTATTGGAGCAGGGAACATACCGAAAACGGGTAGGTTTTCGGGGCGTTACAGAGAAATAATTGTCAAGATAGAGAAGGCCTTGAATTTGAGGTCAAATCCTTTCCAACCTCGGCAAGATGATGTGCCACTGGATCCGCTCAAAATGTCTTGAACAAAAAGAATTTTTAACTTATTTGTTCATGTTATAGGTCTCTCTTTCTTATTTTGGATGAAGAAGAATAATTCAAAAACAAAAAGAGAACCAATTGGAGCAATGGAGAATGACTCAGTTTTAAAGAACCAAAGATGAATCAACTTGTACCACCATTCAATAGATCAATTTGGGCCACTCTCCTTGAAAGCTTAAAGAAGGATGTAGCCCAAGAAGCACCTAGAGGAGCTAACAATTTGGTCCATAGAGCTCCTAGCACGGATCCCCAAACCAAGTTATTAACCAATCAAGCATCATCTCTGGGAAGCACATGGATTCTTACATTCCATTTTATGCAACTTATTTGTATCTTTATTTAGAATCTAAGAACTATGGTTTTAATATCATATTTGTTGTAATATTGATGTTGGGGGACTATCTTAAGTTAAGGTGGACATAAAAGCTTAGGAGAAGTCCAAAGGTGTTAGGCCTTTCCTTATTCAGCCGAACACCATTTAACTTCCTTTTACTTATCCTTTTGGTAATAGCTTCTCTTAGAAGTTGTAAAAACCTAATTCTTAATAAGGTATTTATATCATCCTTAAGGATTGCTCTTAGAAGTACATTTTGAATGAAAAGTTGAACTCTTCTTGGAAATCATGAGCTCCCATGCTTCAAGTTGCCACATCTCCTTAGTGAGTAACATCTGATTGAGTGTATGTTTGTTTTTTGCTTCCATTATTGTGAGTGTAATGGATTCAGCTATATTGCACCCTTCTTCTCCATCTTTCGTTGAGGTAGAACATTCAGCAATGACGTAATAACTCTAATCACAAGAAGTTGTAGAGTTCATCCTCAAAGAGAGCCAAATAACTAAGAAAGTGCAACCATAACATTTTCTGAACCAACGTGCAAATTTGTAACCACATCTTTTCCTCTCCATCGAGTTAACCCTTTATTGTTTGACTATTTAGGACTGGTTGGTTGAAGGGTCACTTTGATATTGGTGTTGATATAAAATGTTTGAACAAAGATTTTGGTATTAAGATTAATAATGCTAATTTTAGAGAGCTAATGAATCATAACTTGCTTGATTATTGGAATACTTGCAATTTTCCTTGTGAGTTTTGAAAAAAAAAACAAATTCATATACTAATCTTGGTATACTTCTTATGGATAAAGCAATGAAAGGGGAAGATACCACGGACTATGACTCAGACAAATAAAAGGATGATGACCGATTGGATTTGGTTAGTTTTTGTAGGGGAGGATCTCTTATCACAAGCATAGAGGGGTTTGGAAAACCTCCTCTAAATGAGGATCCTTATGTTGGGATGGGGAGCAAAGAAGAAGAGGGCTTCAAAGTAGATTTGAGGACAAATCCTCAGTAACCGGGAAGGGATGATGTGCTACAGGATGCCATCATCCGATTACAGATCAAGTATTTAGCCGAATTTCAATTTAACTTGTTTTCTAATCTTATAGGTTATATTTATGGAGGCCGAGTGAAGCCAAGGTCCTACCATCAAGGCATGGAGATGTCATCCAACCGAGCTAACAAGAAAGGATCACTCAGTCACTCCACACTCAAAGGAGGACATGAGCCCGGCCACCTCGAGTTAGGCTCAAGATTCATGGCTGCTTCTCTAGGCAAGTAAGGATGAAGAGTAATACAGTCAAACATGGAGGAACCAAGCCATTCACCTGCACATCCTCAAGAAGGGATTTGCCTCCCTTAAGGCAAATTATGTAATCTGAATTTATTTTATTTTTTTACAAACTTTAGTTTGTTTTCTAATTGCATGCATGGTTTAAAGACTCTTAGAAGGGCAGGGAGATAAATAAATATTTGAGGGGAGGTGACATACATTGTAAGGGTAAAATGGGGCACTAAATCATGAGAGAGAGAAAAGAAATAGTACCATTTGTACTTGGCCAATGAAGGCCAAGCATCTCCTTCTTTTCTATAGATTTCTTCATCCTCTTGTGAGCTAAACCCTAGCTACTCATTTGGAGGAAAAATGAGATACATTTGGAGGGTAGAATGGAATACTTAATCATGGGAGAGAGAAGAGAGAGCTAGGCCATAAGGTGGCCAATGAAGTGTCTCAATGAGGGTCCTCTTCTAGAAGCTTCTTAATCAACTTTGTGGCTGGACCCTAGCTGTCATTTTGGGGGGTATTTAAGCATCTTTTTGAGGTTGTAACACTAGCTTTTGTTGCTAGATTTTGCTACTGCAAAAATCATGGCTCTTCTTGGAGCTTCCAAAATCAACACCTACTCGGTGAGTCATATTCGAGCAAGGAGTGGTCTCCATTGTCTTGTTGACTATTATAGACACATTTCTTGTCCTTCCTTTTGATTTTGGAATCATGGTAGGGAGGTGGTAAACCTGGTCTTGAGCTAGAGCATTCCTTTCCGAAGGATTCTTCATATGAAGGTACTAGAAGTGACCTAACAGACTAGCCAAGGTTGTTCATGCACAGCTCACTAACTCCCACGAAGTTTTCACCTGACATTTTCAGGGTCTTTTGTCCCCTTATCAAGTAAGAAAGTTCTAAGTTTTCAAGTTATTTGGATTAATTAAGAAAGTTATACTGCCCAGAAGTTAGACTATTCTCAAGTTTATGCAGAATCAGATCGAGTAGATTTTACACTTTTGTTTCGTGTATAACTTTTGAACCGTAACGAATTTGGGTTGAAATCTTAGGAGCATCTTATTTATATTTTTGGTCAACTACTATTAAATTTTCAGAGCATTTGCTTCAAAAACGTAAAAGTTATACGTTCTAAAAGTTGCTTAATTTTGGACAAGATTCTGTTTTTCCTAAAACAGATTTTGTGTTTCCTTTTTGTTGTTTCATTGCTGCTTCCTTTTGATGTTTTTCGTGGCCGGTCATTGAAGTTTTCCCATTTTGAAGCACATCAAGGGGTGGAGCAACAGTTGTCGTGGTAGGATTTTTATACTTTCTGCATTCGCATAGCAAGATTTTCCGAAAAACCATATTTTGGTGGGTTGTCACTTATAAAATAATGATGGGCTCTTGTCACTAACACGTCAGTTTTTATACATATATGTACATAGGTTTTCACTCACATTTATTTTAGCATATATTATGATGTTTCTACTGTGGATTTTGAGACGATGAATCCTTTTGATTCTTTAGGTTGTTTGGCGCCAAAGTACCATGAGGCTATCCTAGTACCCGTTACAATGCGTGAAGGCGATTTTTTTGCATGTTTACATGGGTGATAGGGTAGTGATGACGCGCTCTTTGGAAGCCCACAACCCTGAAACTTGATAAGGGTTGATTGTCGTGCGGGTTTGTCTCATTATTAACCATGGGTCTCTGACCGCTCGAGTGATGAGTTGGATATCTAGATCGCTATCACATTTACTTTCTAGCTCATGAGATGTTATTGGTCTTCTGATCACCGCCTTTCTATAAGGTGTGTCAGAGTGGTCTTTGTGCGACATTTATTTTTCACTTATGTGTTTTCTACGAAAAACTGTGAGGGTATATTTATATACCATAGATTTGTCACTCCTAAAAATTCAATGAAATTTTTCTAACATATTTTCAAGTTTCTATTTTGTAGGTTTTCATGGAACAACATGCTTTAAGGATGTCAAATATTTTAATTTAGCATCTACTTACATTATGACCTTCTTCAAGGTGAGACATAAATAGAAGAGATCAAGCACTCACTGAAGGATTATTCGACCTTTCAAAAAAATTTGCCTTCACACTAACCTCCAAGAATTAATGGCAATATTTGGCAGTCTTATTTATTTTTTTCGAAAAAGTAAGCCTATTGAAAAATGTAGCTGACATCTTAAAGTTTGTAGAATGAGTTTGATCAAAAAAATTGGACATCATTTGCTTTGCCAACCAGAATGATTATAGAGAGGATATTTCTCACCAAGAAATTCGATCACATAGCTGATTCTAGAAGGGGATTTTATTTTTAACTTATGCTTGTAGTTTTTTCAATCCTTTTACTGAACCTTATTCAATTTTAGTGTGTATTATTGATGGTGGGAAGCATCTTCTGAGGAGGAGAAAGCAACATGGCAAGAGGAGACCGTAAATTAAATGGTTTCCTCATTTGGCCTAACACCCCCTTTCTCCCACTTTCATTTTACCCTTTTGTATTGACATTCATTTAGGTTGTAAACCCTAATTTTGTTGTGTTATTTATACGACCCTTATGGGCTACTATTGGCAGCACATTTTGAAATGAAAAATTAAAGTTGTATTTATCCAAATCTTGAAGCTTCCAAGCCTCAAGTAACTGCATCTTCTCAGTGGGATATATCCTAGTGTATGTGTGTTTTCGGCTTCCCCCTTTGTGAGTGTAGTGGAATCCATTTCATTGTCGCTCTTCCTTGAAGGTAGAACATTTAGTAAGGGTGTACAAAGCTCAGTTCACAGCAAGTGAGAGAACTCTTCCTCAAGGAGAGCCAAAGCCTGAGAAGGTGCCTCTTTTTTATCTTCCGATCAACGAGCACTACTTTATCCATATATTCTCATTCCCATCAATTCACCACCTTCCTTTTTTATTACAACCACCCTAACATATACAACATTAACTGCCACAAGAATCACATCCATTCAATTTCACATAAAAGAGTTATGCTTCTCCGAACTTGATTCATTGTTCTCCGCCAGAGTAGTAATCTGAGCTCCAACGGTCTCTAGTATTTTAATCATAACTTTTGTTCCGCATCGACTTAGACCATGACATTTTGAGAGAACATTCAAAACATCTAGCGATAGAAGCTATTAAAATTTTAGCTCCAAAATCAATGTTCTACTTGAGTTATTGATATTCAAAATTGTTGTTCGTTTCTAAGAAAATGGCACAAGTTCAATTTTCTTGTCACCTACGTGTGTGACACGTTTTATGAATAACTCGCAAAGGCCTCGTGGAGCCAGTTTTTAAATAAAAGAAAGAAAATATGTTTTTATTAGTTCTTTTATTTCACTCATGCATAGTTTTGGAAGAGAAATCGCATTTTTGGAATAATGATAAAAACTTGGTTTAAACGGAATGCATTAGGTATAACTTCATTAGTAAGTTAGTAACTCACCCCAACCATCTCATTTCAATTAAGATAAAGAGAATAGCGGCTAGGATCTACCTGAGTGGGTGCAAGAGGAAGACCTTTGTTTTTTTCTTTTCTTTATAACTCTAGTTGTTTTTATTTCGGTAAGAATTTAGTTGTCAACTCTATTTAGATCTAGGTCTGTAACTTAACTTATGGACTCAGGGCTTTTCTTTATTTTCATGCACGATTGGACATAGGATAAATTTTATTTGTAATTATGTCATTTGACTGGTTTTATCTTTAAGGCTTTTGCTGCCGAATTCTTGCCTTATGCCGGATAACTGGGTTTCCTTTCGAGGAATCGAGTTGCTCGACCTGGCGTTTCTGCTCCGGCCCCTTCTCGGGTCTTGACAAATCATCCATAATAGTGTCGACCAAGCTGTCAAACGACATTTAAATATACTCACAATGGTCATACAAGGTGATACGCTATGAAACACCATAGCTTAAAACCGGCTAGAATTATGACTGAATTTTATTTCTAACTTGTTTGTTCATGTAGTAGTAAGAGAAGTTGGTGTCAACGCAAGAATAAAGCTCAACCATCAGGACAACTTCGAGACTGGCAAGCCTCTATATTTGAGGATAAATCTTCAATCACCTAGAGAGGATAATACACTACGGGACTTCTATCGGACGATCACAAACCAAGGTACGTAACTTAATTAATTTTCCATCTAACTAGTTTGCTGGATTTCGTAGGTAAATACCGTCTTAAAGCATGGATTAAGAGTATGGGCACATGGCTTTTAGGAAGGATGCACATGGCAAAGGAATGGCGCGCCTGGGTTGAAGAAATAACACACACAAGATGGGCTCACCCAGAAAAGACATTCTGTCAACCACCTGGCGCATGCAAAGGAAGGCAGCAATAGCGGGTGGCACGCACCATTAAAAGGGAATAGGCATGCACAAGATGGAACTATGGCTCTTTTTGCATGGAGAATAGTGCACTTGGCATGGAGGATGGTGCATGAGTTGCACCTGGGCGCGCACGCATCAAGATGGTCGCGCAACATCGCGGTTGAACAGCATCAGGCGTGCGTGCACGAGCAACATCGAGCACGCACACGACCAAGTGCGCGAAGACACCATTGAGCGCGCACAGTGGAGCAAGAGACGCACGCAGTAACAGGTGCGTGGTCGACACCATACGCTCCAACGGCTATTTTTCTCAATGGCACCTTCCTTATCAGATTGTTTTTCCTTTCAGGTTTTCTTCATAACGCGATTTTCTTCTACTATTTATTCATAGTCTGAATGGTTGTAAAGCATCTTTGGATCAATGGAAATTTGTTGAAGTTTTATCTTCATTTTAGAAACCTTGTCTTTGTTTGGCGTGTAACATTCGAACTTTTAGAGTTTCCCTTCAGTGCTTTATATTTGAATGGGTTGTCCATATTTGGCAGCCGAGTTCAGTGCGTAATATCTGAACTAGGTTCCTTCGGTACATCATATCCGAAGGTTTATAACTTTCGTTCCAATCGGTGCGTAATATCTGATCATCTCCGTCAAGGTTTATTTTCATCCTATTCACTCCATCGGCGTCTTCTCGATAAGTTAAGCTAGGTATCTCACTCACCCACCTCCACTCCATTATTCGTTCCATTTTTTGTTTTAGGCTCTGTTTTGCATTGTTTTCTGTTAAACACAAGGACAACGAGTTTGCTGATCATTTTTTGGCCTCTACTTGCATTTGTTCCTACTTAGCAAGAGATCTACAGGACCAAGGTGTCTCATCTGGTATCAGAGTAAAAGTTGATCTCTAGTTTGTTGTTTTGAGTTTTCTGTTCTGTTTTGAAATTTGTTTTTTAGTTTGTTTATTTTGTTGTCTGTTTTTCTTTTCAACATAATTTTGATCTGTTTGGGATACTCTTCTAAACTGTTGACTAAGAACATTGTGATTTTTCTATTTGTGTTTCTTTTTTAGTTTCTTTTTTTTCTTTGTTTGTTTCTGTGTTGTTGTTTTTGTTTGCGCTCTCTTTGTCTTTGGTCTCTGTTTAGTTTTATTTTCTATCTAGTGTTTGGTTGTTCATTTCTGTTCACTAACCAAAAAGAACCAGTTGCATGAGCTTTATTTTGGCTTAGTTGAATAGCAAACCTCACTGTGCGTCTGAAAGTTTACAGAAGCATAAGAGCACCATATGATACAAAGGCATAAAATCTCATTTGCATGGTTTTTATTCTATCAAACTGAAGTTTTACATGTTGCTTGAGATTATTCTTAACTGTTGGCATTAATCTTGCACAATCATCTTAGAAAACCTTGTTTTAGCTAGCTGAAATATATGTCCAGTACTATGTTTGAAATTTTCTAGAGTGATTCCACGAGTGATTTATTTTCATTTGTACATCTTTAAACATATTTTAGTTGAAGAGCTTACTGCTGTATTTTCCTGATTAATGTTGATTGTTCTGTTTGCATGAAATTATTGGTTCTGTTTCACGTAACTGAAGGTAATTCCCATGCAAAACCAACACATATTCTGCTAGTGAACTAGGGTGTGGCATCTCTACTTTGGTTTCTGCTTGTGCGTCATTAAAGTTACTGTCTTGTTTTGTTCTTTCTTGATATTACGTCAAACACCAAGGATGAACTGCATCATTATTAACTAATACTCCCAACTTTAAATTTGTGGAATCAGAGACCCATTTGCTTTTGATCTCCAACTTCCATCAAAGAACCACCGAATCACACTCATTTTACAAATATATCACTTTTTTCAAAATTAATTTTCATTAATGTAAATTTATTGTTAAACACAGCCGCGTCTCCATTCGCTCTCGATCATCAGGTGCAGATGTTGCTTCCCCTGCCTAAAGGTGCGCGCGATTCGACGGATTTCAGAGACTTGGGGTAGGGCTGCTTTAATTCTTGTTTGTCATCACGGAGCCTCTTTGTCTTCTTCTCCACCAACCAAACCCCGAAAAGCTTCAGACTCTCTCCCTCCTCTTCCGCCATAGCTTTGCCTCCTTTGTCGTCCTCCACACCAATGGCCCCAGTTGATCCATCTTGGGTCGACGCATGGCTTCCTTGACGCATGATTAGATCGATCTGATCCGCGCCCACCTTCAAATACTTCTTCAGAAAACCCACCAGATCGTCGCACTGCTTCTTCGTCTCAGTCAGTTCACAGTTCAGAATCTGGTTGTCCTTCTTCAGTTTGTGGTTCTCCTTAGACAACTCTGCCACCTGAGTTACTTGCACCGTCTCTACAGACCCCGGGTTCTTCGAATCCGGTGACGAAGTCGACGTCGACCCGCCGTCCTCGCCTGAGTCCGACGGCGACATGTGATCAACTCCTCCTGATTTCCCAGCAGTTTTTCCCTGCGTAGCTGTCGAAGTTGCTGTCTTCCGGCGACGGATCTTGATGAGGAGCTCCTTCTGCCCTTGCTTGAAGTTTTCGTTCGCGAATTCCCATTTATCGGGAACAGTTTTTCGAAATCCCTGCAGAAACAAAATTTATTTGAGGAAAACACAATCCAACATCTCTCTCATCTGAGCTAAGGATAAGCTGAAGTTCTTTTAACTCGAGCTTTTTCAAATTGTCCTATCACGTTTGAACCACGAAACAACACTATCCTAGTCAATAGACACGTGGCAAGCAGCAGCCGAGGTGGACTGTACTTGCGCCTTTGTATTAAAAAGGGTTATTTCGGACAAGTGGTTCTTTATTTTCTAGTAGATTGGATGAGCCCAGACGGTGGAATTGCTAACGTTTGAACCACGAAACAACACTATCCTAGTCAATAGACACGTGGCAAGCAGCAGCCGAGGTGGACTGTACTTGCGCTTTTGTATTAAAAAGGGTTATTTCGGACAAGTGGTTCTTTATTTTCTAGTAGATTGGATGAGCCCACACGGTGGAATTGCTGCATCTAATTTCCATTCTATCACGTGATTAGCAGGTAGCACGTGGCTCTCCTACTACTGGAACCCACCTTAAATAGAGGAAACTTATCTACTCGGTAGGTGGGGATGAAATGGTCAATACGGTGGTTGAAAAGTCAACCAAAAGAAAAAAAAAAATTACGTAATTTCCGTCGCCATCTTGAGGGCTTGAAAAGATATTTTTGAATATCAGCTAGCGTGTCCTCCTGAAGCTGAAAAAGGATGAATACGGATCCGAATTCGTGATCCGGATCGCCATAAGAAGATAACAAGATCGATTGGAACAAAAGAAAGCTAGCTCACCTTGTCGTTAACAGGTGGCTCTCATGATCGGAATCACTAGCAGCCGTAGCCAAACTAAGTGGTAAGCAGAAGAAAGAAGAAGAGAACTTACGTAAGTGTTGAGCTGACGAACAAAGCTTGAGAAATTATTGTGTTTAAAGAATTTGGGAAGCAAATCGTTTGCGAAATCGGCCGTTTTCCAAACGACAAAGGTAGTGCCACTCTCGCTCCATGAAATCACGGCGTCGCTGCTCTCATCTTCCACCAACTGATACGTTTTCGTCAGAAACGGAGAAGGAGCTGACCTTTGTGCCATGTTTCCCGGCCAAAAGAGGATTCCAAGAAAAAATAAAACCCAAAGCAAATATCGTGAAAACTAATTTCCTAATCTTGGTTTGCGAGAAATGACTTTTTGATTTTCTTCAGATCGAACTAAAGAGAAGAAGAGCAGTGAGGAACTCCCAGTCCCAGCAGTAGAAACCAACGAGGAAGAACATGGAGTGAAAGAGACTAGGAGAGGGCTTGCGTCGATCAGATTCCTCCATAGGTGCGAACCAGAAGAAGCTGTTGGATTAGGGATAAGGACAATACCATAACTTCCTTATGGGAGACCTAATAGGGAGGTAATATTATTCTTCCCTGTTTCAGCTGATATAATTTTATAGAGAGAGGAAGACCAAAGAGAAAAAGCAAGAAAAAGAAGCAGCCAAAGAGAGGAAATTATAAGCCAGTTTCTAGAAATTTTGAGAAGGAAACATACTTCAAATTAAAGTGTTAAAATAGAGCCCCACTTGGAGTCTTGTTTTCAAAGGGTGATATGAGAGAGAAAAGTTTAGAGAGAGAGCGAAACTGTTTTGTAATGGGAAATCGGTGGCGTTTTCTTCGCTCATGAGGAAGCTTCGAATGCATTTTCTCAAAGGAAGTGAGACCTGCTAACGCCGATGACAGCTCAAGTTCCCTCTCTTGAGCTAGAAATCATATAGTAATGTAATTTCTCTTGCCCAGCTCTCTCCGAAATGGAGAAGGAATCCAATCTAATGAACTCCCGTAGGTAATTCTAGCAGAAGAGCTTGTGAAAATTAAAAATTTTGACAAAGAAGACAAACCATATATTAAACATTCTAGAAATAGAAAAGCATTTCATATGAATTGGAAATCCATTCGATTTTTTTTCTTTAGCTTTTGAAAAAAGGGTAGAAAAAAGAAAAAAGAAAACGACGTCGTTTGGATCTTGTGCACTTACAAGTGTTTCTAAGCATGCATCTCTGTTAATTATTCATTAACAAAAAAAATGATTAATTAAAATCATAAATTAATAAATAAATAACGCACCATATACTCAAACTCACAATTCCATGGCTTGACTAGATTGATATCTAAATAAGATATTGAATTCTAATTGACTAGTTAACTAAACTTTTTATGAAATAAAAACGGATCGATGAAAATGGGAACAATCCGACCCTCGACAACATTAAACCATCATGACTCAAAAGGGACTCATAATTGCTATGTAGTCTCTAATGCTCTTAATGTAGTATTGTCCGCTTTGCAATAGAGCCCGTATGGATTCGTACTTGTAGTTAGTCCAAAATGTGTTGTATTAGGTAGAGAAAAAATTTTTACTTATTAATCATTCACTTCTCACTCTACCATGAAATGTGGGATTGTGCACTTCCAATTATATGAGCTGTACCCTCACAATCAACAAAATCTTAGTTAGTTTTTGTCTTTACAAAGTAAACTATCACAATTTCCTCTCTGGGGCCCGACGCCCCCGTTAGCCATAATTCTAGTTGAACTTCTCCTTTGTTATCATTTGTAGTGTCTTCGATGATCTATTTAATATCTTTCGCTCTACGCCAGATCTCGCACAAATTTATTCTTAGAGTTACATCAAAACATACTGTATTACGCAGGGAGAAGAACTCTACTTAAAAATCATTCATTTTTTACTTTATCAAGCAATATAGGATTATGCGTGGCCACTTGTATTGGATGGGTCATCATAATCACATAGTTTTGAGATGTTCTTACCTTCACAAGGCGGACTGTCATAAATTGAATAGAGAAAGAATCGACCTATACAAGAGTCGAACACCCAACCATCAATAAAACTTAATAATCTTGAAAAGAAGACTTAAGTAGCCAATATAAAACTTAGAGCCATGACCCAAAACATTGGGTTTATAGCAGGTCCAACCGTTACATTTGATAGTGTAATGTTCCAAATACAAATTTGATAATATTCTAATATGATATATTAACTCCAACTTGGAAATAAATTGAAAAATACTAAGTCTCACCAACAATGTCAATCTAAACTAAATTGAAATAAAACTAATAAATGTGCTAAGCTTGATCCTGCATCAGTTGCTCCAAGATTCCCTAACTAAAGGGTAAAATTTGGAGTCAATTAAGGTGAATTGACCAAATTCAATAGAAATTATAAGTCATCTATCCAATATTTCAAAAAAGAAAAAGGTGTGCATGCATAAAAAAATTAATGTATTGAAATCAAAAACAAAAATGTTATCCAAAATATGTTCTAAGAATCATCAGTAAAGCAGACCTCAAATTGATCCACTATACCGTAGTAAAAAATTAAAAATAGATCACTACTATCATATATAAAAAATTAGTGATAAATGAACTACTCACGGTCTATAAACACACTATCTCATAACATATAAAGAATGACGATTCTCGGCAATTGCAAATAAGAATAACAACCCTAATCAATTTTAGGGATTTGCATCTAAGGACAAGACATAGTTGGTTATTTCATTATTCTATTAACATCATAAACAAACACCTTCTCACAATGTCCAAAGGTGAACATCAAATCAATGACCCTCCAAAACATGCATGGGAACCCATAACTATGGTGTAAACCAACGAAGAGACTTATAAAATAAATCATATAAACAAACTTGATCTAAAAGTGTAGTTTAAACCCATTGTGGTTAACCAAACCTTTGAAATAACAAAAAACTTTGGAACCTATTAAAACAATCCCACAAACAAACTTGGTTTAAGAATGCAATTTCAATCTTTTGTGGTCATCCAGAGTAAGCTCTGGTCCCCAAGATGAAGGCCTAGTCAACCGGAGGAATGCTTGGTCTACCAAAGGAAGCTCTGGTCAACTGATCCAACAAGAAACTATTTGGGTTTCCAAAATACTCTGATTTTCACCTGATTTGTCTACTCCAACAAAACTCACAAATGTAGGAATCAAGAACATTCACTCACACTCGGATATGACTCATCGAAATGGTAGTGGCAACAGAAGATGAACTCCAAAGATGAAAAGAAAACTTCCCCATTTAGATTTCATTCAAAAGGATGTCAACAACTTTTACTACAAGGAGCTACGGATGGTTTAATGCACCCTTTGAGGGAAATTAAGGTTACAAAACATTAGATGAGTTTTTATCTTAAAAAACAAAAAGAAGGGAAAGTGTGTTTAACCAAATGAGGTAAGTTAACACCTTTTTGGCTTCAACATGTCATTTGTCCCTTTCATACTCTAAGATGCTCCCTACCATTAATGACAAAATAATACGTAAATAAAATTCAACACTAAACTTAAAATAAAGCAAGCATAAGGTGGATTAAATGGGCTTTCTAGAATAATAATCAGAGAGTAAGGAAAGAGAGATGCAATCGATTTGTTAACACAGTTTGATCAACCTTGCCTACGTTCGCACTTCAAAGGTTCTCATTCAAGTTTCTCTCTAATCTAAACTTCTTGAATTCACTAGATTGACCTTCCGAACGTTAGACTCTTTCTTAGGGCATGACCTTCACATGTTTATGAGATACTATAAAAGTTTGAACTCTCACACACCCTCAAAGGATACAATCTCAAGTAGATGAACTAGGAGAGATGTAAGGTAAATTGAAAGCTTGGATTCTCAAGTGAAATTCATAAGCAATTCTCAAATTCAGTCTCCACTCTTCTATTTATACAAGTCTTCAAAAAGTAGATAGACTGGTCGACACATTAGTTTGATTAGTTGACCCTTTCGTGACCATTGTGTGTCATTTTGAAGCTGTTCAACAACATAGTGGACACTTCATTTTAGCAATCAACACTTTGAGCAATTTAAACTTTGTCAAGTGAGAAGGTGTCAACACTTTCAGGGCCAAGTAGACACTTCTGCGCTTTTGAGAATTTTTGCACTTGTTAATCATATTGCTTAAGGAAATCACTTTGTTGAACTTGAATAAACTTGATAGATAATTACAAAAAGTTTTTAATTACCTAATTCACCCTCTAGGTTTTTCTTTTGTCTTATAATTGGTATCAGAGCAAGGTTTTAAAACTTCTGTTGTGATTGTCTTACAATTGAGTTGTTGCGGGTGAATCGGATCTATGTCAGTTTCTTTGATGCGCTAGCATTTTATTTCTTTTTATGTAAGGACTTAATTTTGTGTTGTAGTGGACATTGACATGTATTATTTTTCATTTTCTATATTTTTACTATTGTTTGTATTATCATATTTGTTATTTTGAGGAGATCTGGGATCGCTAACAAAAATCTTCCACACTCAGCCTTAGGTTTGACGATGGACCTCCCCGAGATTGATTGTTTAACCTAGCATTTTTGTTAGGCTCCTTTCTGAGTCATAATGGTAACGAACCACTTCTACCCAGTAAGATATAGTCCGCTCTGGGAATTGGGTCGTAGCCAAATATCCTCTTCTCACAGATTTATTTGGCGAGGACTTCTCAATTGTAACGACCTCTTTTCCTAGTAAGATATTGTCCGCTCTTGGGATTGGATCGTAACCTAATATCCTCCCCTCACGGATTTTTTTGCCGAGAACTTCTCAGTCTGTCACCCAACATGGTACTGCTTTCGCCGGAGTACTCTTAACTTTAGAGTTCTTATGGGATTCGTTTTCAATTGTGCTCCAAAACGCGTCTTACTATCTTGGGAGGGTTTCCTTACATATGTTTCATTTCCATATACCTCTCCAAACGATGTGGGATTGTGACGACCCACTCTTCCACGACTTGAGATGTGACTATACTTGAGTCTGCGATTTGCCTACACTCGGTTTACGTCTCGAAATTTGCCCCGCAGTGGTCCTCTCATATGTACATATTCGCGTCATCCCCCACCCCCCCCTCGCTCGGGGGCTTGACGTCTTCGTTGGCCACATTTCCGGTTGGGTACAGACTCTGATACCATTTGTAACAACCTCTTTTTCCAGTAACATATTGTCCTCTCTGCGGATTGTGCCGTACACCAATATTCTCCCCTTACGGATTTGTTTGGCAAAGACTTCCCAGTCGGTCACCCAACATGATACTGCCTCGCCAGAGCACTATTAACTTCATAGTTCTTATGAGATCTGTTGTCAATTATACTCTAAAACGCGTCTTACTATCTTGGGAGGGTTTCCTCACATATCTTTCATTTCCATATACCTCCCCAAGCGATGTGGGATTGTGACGACCCCATCTTCCACGACCCGGCATTTGCCTATATTCGAGTCCGGGATTTACCTACACTCGGCTTACGTACTGAGGTTTGCCCCGCAACCTGAGGTTTACCCCTTAGTCGTCTTCATTTCTACACATTCGGGTCATCACACCAGCAGTCACCCAAAATGGTACTACTCTCGCTGAAGCACTTTTTAACTTTGGAGTTCATATGGTATTTGTTGTCAATTGTGCTCCAAAACACGTCTTACTGTCTTGGGAGAGTTTCCTTACATATGTTTCATTTCAATATATCTTCCCAAACGATGTGAGATTGTGATGACCCCCTTTTTACGACTCGAGATTTACCTATACTCGAGTTCGGTATTTACTTACACTCGGCTTAAGTCCTTAGGTTTGCCCTGCAACACGAGGTTTGCCCCGCAGTCGTGCTCACATACACATTCGAATCATCACAATCACTCCTCTCGGAGGCCCAATGTCCTCGTTTGCCACATTTTCAGTTGGGTACAAGCTTTAGGTTTTAAACATCTGTTGTGATTGTCTTGATTATATTGTGATTTATTTCTATGGCATTAAAGTTGAATTCTTCGCATGTTGAGGGGCAATCTATTTCTAAGTCTTATTTCTTTGATGATAATAATTACGTCTATTAGAAAATTAAGATGAAAAATCCATGGATTATGACTTTTAGAGTGTTATTGAAAATTGTCTCTATATTCCTATCAAACTAGAAAATGATGTAAATATGCATGCCTAAACTGCCTATGGATTTTGATGAGCATCATCAGGGAAAACTATGCTTGAATGTCTAAGCTATGAATACTCTATATTATGCTCATAATAGGGATGACTTTAATAGAATACAAGGTTGTGATCATGCAAATGAAATTTGACATTTAGTTGAAGTTACACATGAAGAAACTAATAGAGTAAAAGAAAATAAAATGAGTATGCTTATACATAAGCATGAACTATTTTTAATAGAAAAAGCTGAATCTATTAGTTCAATGTTTACGTGTTTCACTAACATTACTAATAGTTTGAAAGTGCTTGGTAGCATTTATCCTATTGAAGAATTGATTTGGAAAATTCTCTGATGCTTACCAAGAGGATGAATATCCAAGGTGATGCCTATCCAAGAGGTGAGAGATCTCAAAGTTCTCAAATTAGAGGAGCTCATCAGATCACTAATAAATCATGAGATAACCATGAAGACCAACGAAAAAGAAGATTCAAAGAAGAAGGAAATGTCCAACAAAAAATGCATTGCCGTAAAAGCTTCCTCAAGCAAAACAAGATAGATTCAAAAAGGAAGAAGATGATGAGCCGATTGTCTTCATCACAGGAGGTTTATCTAGTTCCTCCAACTCAAAAAGTTGGAAGGAAAAAGGTTCTCAAAAGAAGACAACTCTCAAAAGGAGAAAGAAGCCACATGCTTTTAATGTAGAAAGCTAGGATACTTTAAAGTTGTTTGTCTTCAAGCGAAAAAGGTGTCAAAGACATTAAAAAAAAGTGCAACAAAAACTACATTGGATGATAGTGAAAATGTCACTTCTTTCGAATTAGAATAAGACAAAAAAACTTGAAATTTCTAGGACGGAGTACAACAGACATCTCAAACTACACCAATTGCACCCACGTCCCTACTTCGGCGCCCCACGTGCACCCTCTCGATGCCACGCGCGCCAACTCAATATCACCGCGTCATGTGCACGCTTACAGAGCCGCGTGCACCATGCACCCTGCCTCCGTAAAGCACGTCTGCATGCACGCCCTCACCCGACGCTGCACGACCCGTGCGCACCCGCAGGGCCGCATGCCCCGCGCACCTGCGATCATACCGCACTCCTGCGCCCATACACACTCCCCTAATACCTCACTGTATTCACCACGGCCTAACCCATACCCTCTCGACTCCCAATCATTCTTCCGAAATTTCGGCAGAGTAACACCTAAAAACTAGGTATTCCAAAAATTCAAACCCTGCACACAGTTCATCAGAAAACTAGACATATCTATTCATCAACCATCCAGAGAAATAACCAAATTGAAATTTAAAGACAACAAATCCATCAACTACAAATGAAGAAAATCCACAATACAGAGCATTACCAAGCTCCTACATGTAAAATATACGCGTACGTCACCAAAATCACACGCACTCCATAAGCCCCTATACAACTGACGCCTATATAACTCGTCCAATCAACTGTACATCGACACAATAAAAGAAAATACCCGCAATAGTCAAGCCACTACCTACCATCTCCACGGGTCGGGTCGCCCTAACAAATCCACCGTCCGGTGCCTCGGTCACACCCGCCAATCGTCCTATGCCTCAGGACTAGGCTCTCGAGGCTCACCAGCAATATCGTCAACACCTACACCATAGAACACACATCATAAGCCTAACGCTCAGTAAGTAGTACAATATGAAAGTAAAAGCCGACAATGCAATCCTATCACATGCAGTCTCTACACTCACACTCATGTTGTTACATCTGTGACGCGTAATGCAGCCGCACCAGAGTAAGGAGGAGCCCAACGCCACCCTATACCCTGACACGTCGCCACTGTCCCGTACTCCTCAGCAACGAGGCCAACAAGCTATACACGCATTACGACACAGCAACCATATCAGGGTGAGGGTGTACCTCGCGCCACGCTACATCCTAACATGTCGCCCCTGTCCCAGCCTCCCCAGTAACGGGGCCACAGTTGCCATACACATATTTCACGACAGCCCAACCGGCCCACTCCTTGAGCGAAATCTGCGACTGGTGTTACACCGACCCACACACTAGTAGGATCCGCGGTACCACTGTCCTTCATCCTCACCGCCGACACATACACGTCACGTGACCGCCCAACCGGCCCACTCCTCGAGCAGAATTCGCGGTTGGTTACGCACCAGCCCACACACTAGCAGGATCCGCAGTACCACCGCCACGCGTCTCACCACTTACTCAAAATATGTTCAAAACAATTTTCGTTCCTCTTTTTAAAATATGATGCATGTCAAACAATACACATGCACACCACAATCAGTAACATAAATACTAAAGTTCCACGGTGTAGTCCCACCTGGGCAAAACACATGCATGCACTACTTACTTGGCGTCCTAAGCTTACTCGACACACAGCTTCGCCAAAATGCCTCAACCTTCGATCTTTCAGCGCGGGAAGGCCGAACCAACTTCTTCCTTTAGCTCATCAACACCCCTTTAGCACGGTCGTCGTCTGTCGGCAGCACGCTCGGAGTTCTCTCCTTTGGTCAAGCTTCACTCCTCTCGGGCGGTCGGTTGTTACAATATCTTATTTTATTTTATTTAAATAATTAAAATTACCAAAACACCCTTATGTGCTTTAACCGCCCGTATTTCGTTAAATTCTCATATTCCCGACTTTAAATTTCGAAAACCATCACTAAAACTAGATTATGAGTTTTATGACTTAACTTCCCCGTTAATATATTTCTCGAAACTCCAACCGAGGTTAAATTAAAAATTTCAGAAATTATATTTAAAAAATCCAAAATTTTTCAGGTTATTACACCCCCACCCCCCCCCCCCCAACCCCACTTTATAAGAATTTTGTCCCCAAACTTTACGTACCGAATAAGTTGGGATACTGGCGCTCCATGTCTTCACACCACTTCCAAGTAGTTTCCTCCACACCATGATTGTGCCACAACACCTTGACCAAAAGGATCTTTTTGTTGCACAGTACCTTCAAAGCAGACCCTAAGATCATCACTGGCTTCTCCTCGTAGGATAGCATCGGCTGGATCTCTATATCCTGTTGTGGCACTACCTGAGAGGGATCGCGCATACACTTTCTCGGCATCGAGACATGGAAAACATCATGGATGACATCCATCGACGAAGGCAACTGGAGCTGGTACGTAGTCCTCCAACAGAATTGGTCCCACAAACCGAGGGTTGAGCTTCCCTCGCTTTCCGAACCTCACTACTCCCTTGAATAGCAAGATCTTCAAAAATACCTTGTCACCCTCGCTAAACTCCAACTCCCGACGCCTCTGATCAGCATAACTCTTCTGTCGACTCTGATCTACTTCCATCCTCTTCCGTATCACAGAAATTTTGTCGACAGTCGGCTGTAAAATCTTAAGACCTATCAATCGGGCTTCCCCAACCTCATCCCAATACAATGGCGACTTGCACTTCCTTCCGTAGAGGGCCTCGTACGGCGCCATACCAATGGCGTTGTTATTATATGAGAACTTCACTAATGGTAAAAACTTACTCCAAGCTGGCTGAAACTCCAACACACAAGCCCTGAGCATATCCTCAAGAATCTGTATTGTTCGCTCTGACTGCCCGTCGGTCTGAGGATTAAAGGCTGTACTGAAATCACTTCTACTCCGGTATTGGCAATGGTTGGAGCATCCCAGACGGTCGCTGATGTTCCGCCTTCACCTGTTGGCAGACTACGCAGGTTTCAACATACTCAGCCACCGCTCGTTTCATGTTAGGCCACCAATAGTGTTGCTTCAAATCCATGTACATCTTAGTGCTTCAGGATGCACAGAGAAAGAAGATGAATGAGCCTATGATAATATCTCCTTCCTCAGCTCCTCATCCTTCGGGACGTACCACCTATCCCGAAATTTCAGAATCTCGTTCTCTGAATAGCTGAACCAAGAATTAGGCATGGCCTCCATACTCGCCTTCAGCCCGCCACACTCCGAGTCAGTCTCCTGGGCCTGCCTAATCCTGTCCAGAATAGTCGACCTCAACGACAAGGCCGAAAGAGTGGCTGCCAGATCAGAAACTACCTCCAGGCCAAAACTTTGCATCTCTGTCATTAACTCAATAGGCCCTATGGATGTCATGGCAGGAGTCGAAACTGTTACCCGACTCAGGGCGTCTACCACCACATTTGCCTTTCCCGGGTGGTACTTGATCTCCACATCGTAATCCTTGACCAGTTCGAGCCACCTCCTCTGTCTTAAATTCAGCTCCTTCTGCATGAAAATGTACCTCAAACTCTGATGATCTGAATAAATCTCGCACTGTTGCCCATAAAGGTAATGCCTCCAAATCTTGAGTGCAAATACAATTGCCGCCAGCTCCAAATCGTGAGTGGGATAATTCTGCTTGTAAGCCTTTAACTGTCTAGAGGTATAGGCAATGACTCTCCCACTCTGCATCAAAACACACCTCAAACTAATCTGGAGGCGTCACAATAAATGCAGAACTTCTCTTCTTCCACAGGTGGCGTCAGTATAGGAGCTGTAGTCAACTTCCGCTTCAGCGTCTGAAAACTATCTTCACACCTGTCAGTCCATTCATACTCCGCATTCTTTCTGGTCAGCTGGGTCAAGGGAGCTGAGATCTTAGAGAACCCCTCAATGAATCTCCGATAATATCAGCCAACCCTAGAAAACTGCGTATCTCACTAGCATTAGTCGGCCGCGGCCACTCCTTTACAGCCTGAACTTTCACCGGATCGACTTAAATACCCTCCGAGGAAATAACGTGCCACAAGAAGTGAATCATGTTCAACCAAAACTCGCACTTAGAGAACTTAGCATATAGCTGATGCTGACTCAGAATAGTCAATACGGTCCTCAAGTGCTCTCTGTGCTCCTCCACACTCTGCAAGTAAATCAGGATGCCGTCGATAAACATGATCACAAACTTGTCCAGGTACTCCCTAAACACTCGGTGCATCAGATCCATAAACATTGCAGAGGCATTGGTCAGTCCAAAGGACATAACCAGGAACTCAAAATGTCCGTACCTCGTCCAGAAGGCCATCTTAGGTACATACTCTCCCTTTACCTTCAACTGATGATAGCTGGACCTCAGGTCAAGCTTAGAAAACACCCGGGCACACTGTAACTGATCAAACAAATCGTCAATCCTTGGTAATGGATACCTGTTCTTCACCGTCAACTTATTCAGCTCCCGATAGTCAATACACATACGTAGGGATCTGTCTTTCTTCTTGACGAATAGAACTGGCGCGCCCCAAGGTGAAAAACTAGGGCGTATAAAACCTTTATCCGTCAGTTCCTCCAACTGAGCCTTCAGCTCCTTAAGTTCGGTAGGTGCTAATCTGTATGGGTTCTTGCACACCGGCTCGGCACCTGGGAAGACATTTATCTCAAATTCGATCTCCCTGTCAGGGGGCAATCCTGGTAAATCAATTCGAAACACCTCCGAGAACTCCTGAACAATAGGGATATCCTGTAACCGAGTATCACCCTGTGACTGTGCATCCCCAACACTTGCCAAAAACCCCTGACAACTCTTGTCCAACAACCGTCGAGTCTGCCATGAAAAGATAGCGAAAATCCTGGTAAGACTTTTACCTGCTTTGAAGGTGTAGCTCCCCACCCGGGGGCCAAAAATGAACCTCTCTGGTCTTGCAGTCAATCTTGACATGATGTCTGAACAGCCAGTCCATTCCCAAGATCACCTCATAGCCGCTCATATGCAGTATGACTAACTCGGCATAAAACTGCTTTCTCCCCACTGTCACCACATTGCCCCGTACCACCTGTTCTGAATACAAATGTTCCCCTGATCGCAAGGTCACATCATAATGTCGCCCGGCGGGACTGAACTCTAAATTTTCCTTAACAACAAAATCCGTCGACACAAACGAGTGTGTAGCGCCCGTATCAATCAAGGTATAGGCTGCCACACCAGAAACAAAAATGTTACCAGCAATCACTGATGGCTGGGCAGCATCATCAGGATCAAAAAGGGCAAAGACCCTCGTTGTAACTTTCGCTGACATCTTGCTCGCAGCTGGGAATCTGTTGGCAAAATGTCTCACCTCATTGCAGTTGAAGCAATGGTTCTGACGTGGCTTCTGGCACTCCCTAGACATGTGGCCCACCTCGCCACAATTATAACACCGCACTGGGCCCACTCTTCACTCGCTCGGGTGGCTCCTCTGACAATTCGGGCACACTGGAAACTGTCCCGACCCCTGCGGCCTCTTGGTGTTCCCCTGGCTGCTGGAACTGTCACTAGGCCTCTTCAGGCCCTTCTGCATGGACGCCCCTTCTCCACTCGATTGGGGCAGTGACTCTCTAAATGATCTCTAATGCTTCTCCTTGTGTACCTCTCTATAACTAGGAAGCTTTGCTCGAACCTCCTCAATATCCAGGGCCTTCGCTACCACCTCCTCGTATGGCATGCCCCGAGTCCCTGTAATCCGCATGCCCATATAGATATCCGCCTTCAGGCCCTGCACAAACTGATGTACCTTATTCTCATCGAGGCTCACCAAATGCCCCGCAAACCATGACAATGGCTCAAACTGTCGTACATACTCGGCCACAGTGCTGGTCTACCTCAACTGCGCAAACTCCACCATCTTCCGTGTCCTGATAGAATAGCTGAAATACTTATCGAAAAACACCGACCTGAACTCCTCCCAGGTCATGGTCTCCGCATCTCTCGTGGCCACTACAGTATCCCACCAA
Organism: Begonia peltatifolia; assembly: GCA_022433055.1. Classification (NCBI taxonomy): domain Eukaryota; kingdom Viridiplantae; phylum Streptophyta; class Magnoliopsida; order Cucurbitales; family Begoniaceae; genus Begonia; species Begonia peltatifolia. The sequence continues at coordinate 5,193,573 of CM039522.1, forward strand.
TGGCTCGCATCCTTGGCCAGATAGAATGCCGCACTAGAAACCTTGTCCTGCTCGTCCACCTTTGCAAAACTCATCATCCTCTCCATGCTCCGTATGCACTCTTCAGCACTGATAGGATCCGGAGATGACTCGTCAAAAGTCGGGGGTCTAAGTCTATTCAGCCTATCACCCCCTCTGTCAGACGAACCCTGAGCACTAGGCTGACCAAGGTCGTCCCTGCTCATAAATCTCTTCAGCTGCTGAGACCGGCGGTGGACTAACTCAGTAAGCTGCCGGACGGTATCATCTATATCGCCCACAGCTCTATGCGCCTCTCGTCGTTGTCGACTTCTGCCTCTAGCCTCTCCTGACATTTCCTACATTTAAAATATACAAAACTCACATTAGTTTTACAATAAAATCAATTCTAAACACTTACAGTTGGTGGAGTGCTCCTGTGCAGCGGCTGGCGGTGTTAGGTAATTCTCTGAACGACGTCGACCCCGTATCTCTGATACCATAACTGTAACGCCCCGAGAACCCACAAGTTCCCGGTGCGCTCACTACGTCTACATGCTATGACATACAAAAGCTTGATGCGAACTCACTCCATTTAATATCCCTTTCATTTTCAAAATCTTATTCAAAAGAACATTTGTAGGTAAGAAAAAATTTCGACTCGATTCGAAAACAACTTGCGCCCCGAATAGGGAACACGAAATCCTCAATATAAAATACGCAGCGGAAAAAATAATTTAAATTAGTTTTAAGAATAAGACAACAAAACTTGAAATTTCTAGGACGAAGTCCAACAGACATCTCGAACTACACCAATTCGGTGCTGCTCACCCACGTCCCCACTTCGGCGCCCCACGTGCACCCTCTCGGTGCCACACAGCGCCAACTCAACATCACCGCGTCATGCGCACGCTTACAGCGCCACGTGTCTCACGCACCCTGCCTTCGTACTGCACATCCACACGCACGCCCTCACCCGACGCCGCACGACCCGTTCACACCCGCAGGACCGCATGCCCCGTGCACCTGCGATCACGCCGCACTCCCGTGCCCATCCATACTCCCCTAGTACCTCACTATATTCACAACGGCCTAACCCATACCCACTCGACTCCCAATCATTCTCCCGAAATTTTGGCAGAGTAACGCCATCAAACTGGCTATCCCAAAAATTCAAACCCTGCACACAGTTCACCAGAAAACTAGAAATATCTGTCCATCAACCATCTAGAGAAAACTCCATAACCAAATCGAATTTTAAAGATAACAAATCTATCAAATACAAATGAATAAAATCCACAATACAGAGCATTACCAAGCTCCTACATGTAAAGTATACGCGTACGTCACCAAAATCACACGCACTCTATAAACCCCTATACAACTGACGCTTATACAACTCGTCTAATCAACAGTACATCGACATAACAAAAGAAAATACCCGCAATAGTCAAGCCACCACCTACCATCTCCATGGGTCGGGTCGCCCTAAAAAACCTGCTGTCTGGTGCCTCGGTCGCTCGCCGCCAACCGTCCTATGCCTCAGAACTAGGCTCTCGAGGCTTACCAGCAATATCATCAATACCTACACCATAGAACACACATCATAAGCTTAACGCTCAGTAAGTAGTACAATATAAAAGTAAAAGCCGACAATGCAACCCTATCACATGCAGTTTCTACACTCACACTCATATTGTCACATCTGGGACGCGTAGTGCAGCCGCACCAGCGTAAGGAGGAGCCTAACGCCACCCTACACCCTGACACGTCGCCATCGTCCCGGACTCCCCACCAACGAGACCCACAAGCTACATACGCATCACCACACAGCAACCACATCAGGGTGAGGGTGTACCTCACGCCACACTACACCCTGACACGTCGCCCCCTTCCCAGCCTCCTCAATAACGGGGCTACAGTTGCCATACACACAATTCGCGACAGCCCAGCCGGTCTACTCCTCGAGCGAAATCTGCGACTGGTGTTGCACCGGCCTACACACTAGTAGGATCCGCGGTACCACTGTCCATCATCCTCACCGCCGACACATACTCATCGCGTGACAGCCCAACCAGCCCACTCCTCGAGCGGAATCCGCGGTTGGTTACGCACCGGCCCACACACTAGCAGGATCCGTGGTACCACCGTCACGCGTCTCACTACTTACTCAAAATATGTTCAAAACAATTTTCGTTCTCCTTTTTAAAATATGATGCATGTCAAACAATACGCACGCACACTACAATCAGTAACATAAATAATAAAGTCCCACGGTGTAGGCTCATCTGGGAAAAACACATGCATGCACTACTTACCTGGCGTCCTAAGCTCACTCGACGCACAGTTTTGCCAAAAATGCCTCAACCTTCGGTCTTTCAGCCCGGGAACGCCGAACCAACTTCTCCCTTCAGCTCGTTGGCACCCCCTTCGCACGGTCGTGGTTCGTCAGCAACACGCTCAGAGTTCTCTCATTCGGTCGGGCTTCACTCCTCTCGGGCACTCAGTTTACAATAGCCGAATGGCTTCCTCCCGAAGCCATTCGGTTATTACAATATTTTTTTATTTTATTTAATTTAAATAATTAAAATTACCAAAACACCCTCACGTGCTTTAACCGCCCGTATTTCGTTAAATTCTCGTATTCTCGACTTTAAATTTCGAAAACCATCACTAAAACTAGATTTCGAGTTTTATGACTTAACTTCCTTGTTAAAATATTTCTCGAAACTCTAACCGAGGTTAAATTAAAAATTTCAAAAATTAGATTTAAAAAATCCAAAATTTTCTGGCTTATTACATAATTGATCCATTTAATAATCTAGTTGAAAATTTTAATTTGTTTAAGTCTAAATACAAAGTGTTGAAAAATGAGAATATTGATTTAGTTAGAAAGCATGCTAGCGTAACATTTTTATTAGAAAATAAGATTAGTGACTTAAAAAAAGAAAAAGGTACAAAGTGTTGAAAAATGAGAATATTGATTTAGTTAGAAAGCATGCTTACGTAATACCTTTATTAGAAAATAAGATTAGTGACTTAAAAAAATAAAAATGTTGATATAAACAATATTGTGCTTAATTTACTAACCGTTGCAAAAATTTGAAAATGCTTTTGGAAAAGCAAATAGTGATATTTGATAAATCCGTTATTGGATATGAAACTTTTAAAAGAAAAAAGGTGAACAAATTTTTTTTTTGTTAGCCCAAGCACTTGTAATGTATGCAATATAATTGGTCATAAGTCTTTTGTTTGCTCTCCAAAATTAAATGAAAAAAATTTAACTTCTATTTTGATATGGGTTCCTAAAGGAACCAAGAATAACAATCAATAATCCAAAAGGATTTGGGTACATAGTTGTAATGGTTTGAATTTTCAATATTTTATTGTCAATAATGTATTATGGATATTTATCATGGATAATATATGAATATAAATTATGGAAGTTGTATTGAAAAAATGATACACAATCTTTGAGAATGCGATGATGAAACTATTTTGTATGAACAAACTTGATTGTAAGTATAATAATGTTTACTGTGATAATTGTATTATTATGAAATTTAACAATCTTAAATCAGACATATAGAGGAAAAGAATAGCTTTAGAATGAAAGAATTTGGATTTGTGTAACAAAAATTATTTATTTTTTAATATGATGAATGCAGTTTACATTTTAAACTGTTCTATTTTGGTAAATAGCTTTAAACTACATCTTAGAGTGGGATTTTAAAGAAAGGTAAAGAAAAAAATGTTTCCAACACTTTGTGGCATTTATCCATGCAATAACATTGGACAACCAATGGAGTTAGGACACGTGGCAGTCAGCATATATAGGATAAATTGTTTGTTTAATTAATTAATTAAGTTAATTAAGTATGATTAAGGCTACTTAATTATGCTAATCACATTGATTAACTTAAAACTAATCAAAATTAATAAGTTTCAGCTGAGTAAACTTAAACGTAAGTAATCATGGTATTTTTACAATTTATCATGCAAGAAAAAGTAAAGTAGTACTTGTACGTGGACAAAAAGGATAGAATGTAAATATAGTCCAAGATCTCTCTAGAAAAAGGAAGAGAAAGCTGAAGAATTAGGCATTTCGTACAAAGTATTCAACTCAAGAGAAATGTAGGAAGAAGAGAGAAAAAGAGGAAGAAAAAGTAAGATTTTGGATTTGTTCCTTAAAGAAAAATTACTTATCTTAGTGAGACGATTCTATAGGACTAAAAATCAATTCATTAGGTGAAAATTTTGTAAGAAAATAGGAACCTTCAATAGGTAAGTAAATCTTACATTTAGAAGAGTTGATTTAATATTTATTGCATTGTTTAGGTGGAAATAGATTTTAATTATGTCCTTGGTTCTGATTAAGTTTAGAACTTTGATTGTAGATTGAAGTGATTAAATGTTGTTTTGATGTGAAATGAATGATGTTTTATAAAAATATTTATGTTTTCAAATTGTATTGTGATGTTAAAAATGAATGTTTTGAAAACATTATTTAAAATCAATGTGATATGTTGGTTTTCAAAATGATTTACATGATTGAGTTGCATGATTTTAAATGTGCATGACATTGGCTTTATAAAGTGTGTTAAAGTATGCATTTGAGAAAAATAAGAAGTTGGCAATCTTAGAAACACATAAACCCATCTTTTTGTGCGATGTGTATGACTACGAAAATGAAAAGGAGATCAACTTAATGTCCTACTTTGGTTGAAAATCCATAAACTTTGAGAGAAAGCAATGCATAGGGTCCTACAGCTCTGCCGGAGAAAGCCCAGGAATGTGTATGGTTGTATGATAGTTATATATGTTGGGATTAAAGTGTATTGTAGTTTTAACGTAAACATTTAGTTGTTAAAAAATGCATTGGAGTTTTCTTGAAGAGATGTTTTTAATCATGCAAAGTTCATTTTATTTGTATTGGATTTATTTGATAAAAATAATTTCAAACAATAGTTGAATGATTTCAGAAGATTGATTTTGAGTAAACATAAATTTATAGCATTTGCATGGCTTTGAAAAAAACATGAATTATATTATTTGCAAAGAATCATTGTAGTGGAAGATGGTGATTGATCCTATATGGTGTTAATAGAGTTTGAATTATTTATTCTATGTATTAGATTTATTTACTAGTTAAAAGCTCATTACGTGGATAATTCATATTTTTCAGATATCGATAACGTTTATCGAGAGGAAAAACATAAGACAATATAACGTTTGTAAAGAGACATAGGTGAACCATGAAGATAGATGATCTTTTTGTTTGGATGAGATGTTTGGACTTTATTCCTATAAAAATCTTTTAGACAGATCAAATATAGTGACCAACTTTTGTAGTAGCTTTCGTGTTAGTGCTCTGATTTTCATATAAAACCTACTTTTGTAGTAGCTTTCATGTTAGTGCTATGATTTTCATGTAAACTTTAAATGTATAACATGTATGTTGTTTTCTTCATGCAATGGATGTTTTATATTTTATATACTTTTATAAAAAATAATAATAATAATGATTTTAACCGAAGCATCCTAATTTAGGATTACAAGTTGAAAAAATATGTTTCATTAACTAATAATGATTTATGCATGTGGGAGGTAAGTTCCAATGAGAGCATTCCTTTGACATTCGACTCCTTCCCACTTTGGGAATTCACTAGCTCGTCGGGGTTCAGTTGGTGGAATTAGGTCCTAACAAGAATAGACCCAATTGATTTTTTTTTCTTTATAGGTTGAAGGATCTCCCATGAAGAAATTGATGTACTTTGATAGCGGTTGTTCAAGGCATATGACGGGAGATACTTTAAAATTTTTCCTCCATCTTAAAGAAGAAAGAAATGTCACATTGAAAATACAGGTATTGCTTTTAACCAACTATTGAAAATGTATTATTGGTTGACAGATTGAAGCATAATCTTTTAAGTATTAGTCAGTTATGTGATAAGGGTTATAAAGTGATTTTGGAGTAAAAAATTTGCATGATTGAGAATAGTTCAAATGGAAAGATTTTATTTATAGGTTATAAAAATGAAAATGTATCCACCATTAAATTTAGACATGTTTCTTGTTTTGATGAAAATTATTTTTTCAGCAAGCTCTTCTATTAATTGTTGGTCTTGGCATAGGAGGTTAGGTCATGTTGGTATGGACATTCCAGCAAAAATTTCAAAGAATGATCTTATTAAGGGTCTTCCAAAGATAGCATTTGAAAATGATAGAGTTATGGTATTTGTCAAATGGCAAAAGAAACAAAGAATTTGTTTGTCTCAAAAAGTGTTGTCTCTTCTTTCAAATTTTTTCAACTTTTTCATATAGAGCTCTTATGATCATTCAAAATTGCTAGCTTAGGAGGTAAGCATTATGCATATGCTATTCATATGGTTTTCTTCCTAGATTCATATGGTTTTCTTCCTAAAGATAATGAAACTTTTGAAATCTTCTCTAGTTTTAGAAAGAAAGTTCAAAATGAAAAAGATTTATCCATTGTAGCTATCCGTAGTGATCATAAGAATGAAAGATTTGAGCTTTCTTGCCAAAAATATGACATTGAGCACAACGTTTCTTCCCGTAGAATACCTTAACAAAACAGAGTTATTAAGAGGAAAAATAAGTCTTTTCAAGAGCTAATTTGACTATGCTCAATGAGAATAATCTACCTAAATACTTTTTGGCGGAAGCCATCACAACGACTTGCTATGTTCTTAACTGTGTTTCCCTTTGCCCTATTATAAAAATAACCCCATACGAGCTTTAGATTAAGAGAACACCAAGTGTCAAATACTTTAGAATCTTTGGTTGCAAATGATTCATTCTTCATATCAAGGATGATTTGGTAAACATTTGGCTCCAAGATAAATTTTGAGATATTTTTAGGTTATTCTACAACTAGCAAAGCCTATAGAGTTTTTAATAAAAGAACTCTAAAAGTAAAAGAATCCATGAATGTTACATTTGATGAAATATCAAAACCGTCAATCGATGTGGAGTTAAACAACGGTTTAGAAAAGGATATGGACTTTCTTGTAATAGGTGGAAAGGATAATTCAAACCATAAGAGCACATCTGTAGAGCTTCCTTATCATGAATTATAAATCATTCCAATCGATAATGTTAATGACGATTTACCTAAGTATTGAGATATGCTAAAAATCACCTCATAGATGATATGTTAGGTGATTCTACCCTGAAATATAGAGTTATTACATTCTTTAAATAATTGTTTTTCCTCAAGTAATGAAACAATTAAAAATTATACTCTTTATTCAATAGTTAATTTTCCTTTTATTTCTTCCAAGCTTCATCAATCTTTATTTATAGCTCCACTCCCTAAGTTTACAACTAAAGCTCTAGAATAGAATTGATCAAAAAATAGATTTAAACACTATAAGTTCGTTCTCCAAACAATTTTCAAACCATGAACATATTGCTATAGCTTTCATAAGTTTTGTAAAAAAAATTATGCTTTAAAATCAAAGTTTTATGAGCTATTTTTATAAACTTCTATCAACCATATCAAATCAATGGAAAAATAAAATTAGAAAGACAAATTTAGAAATATTTATTTTTATTTTTCTTTCAATCCCCTTTTTTATTTATTTTTTAAATTCAACTTTCGTTATATTTTACTTACCTGTAACAGTATATTTTTACGGGAATATCAACATGAGTAAGGAAAACATCTGGTTACTCAGTGGAATCATGTTTAAGGAATACTAATATATTTAAGGAAAATGTTTCGCTTAAAATAGTGGAGTACAATTTTTTTTTGCTTTTAACCATGCAATGTAGTGTCTCTCTATTTACTAGCAGTTGCCCTCTTCTTTTCATCCAGACATCATTGATATAGTCATTAGAGACATCAATGAGCCAATCACCTTCAGTAGTTAAGTTGGTACGGGGCTACCACGTTGGGCGTTTGTATTTCTTGATCAGCATTTGCATTAAGACATAGTTTGAATTCTTATCTCCATGACCCAATTTACACAAGATCCTATATGTGTCCACAACAAGTGTATGTGTAACACCCCGAAAAACTCCACGTTCCCGGTGCGCTGCAGTACATCTACACACTATGACACTTTAAAACTTGACACAACTCACTCAGTTTAATAGTATTTTCGTTTTCAAATCATCTTCAAAAGAACATTTGTGAGTATGAAAAATTTTCGACACAATTCGAAAACTACCCGTGCCCTGAAGAGGGAACACGACATCTTCAATATAAAAATACGCAGCGGAAAAGAAAACAATTTAAAATAGTTTTAACATAAAACGACAAGACTAGAAATCCTAGGAAAGAGTCTAACATCCCCCTCGAACTACACAAAGTCGGTGCCGCACACTCGCGTTCCCACTTCGATGCCCTGCGCGCACCCTCGCGGTGCCGCTCGTGCCAACTCAACATCACCGCGTCACACTCACGCTCACAGCGCCGCGTGCCCCACGCACCCTGCCTCCGTACCCGATGCCGCACGACCCGTGAGCACCCGCAGGGCCGTGTGCCCCGCGCCCTGTGATCACGCTGCACTCCCACGTTCATCTACACTTCTCTAGCACTCGCTGTACACATCCCGACCTATTCTATATCCTTTCGACTCTAAATCCCTCTCCCGAAATTTCAGCAGAGTAACGCTTAAAAACTAGCTATCCCAAAAATTAAAACCATGCACACAGTTCACTAGAAAACTAAAAATATCCATCTATCAACCATTCAGAGAAAACTCCATCAATTACAAATGAATAAAATCCACAATACAGAGCATTTCCTAGCTCCTACATATAAAATATACGCGTACGTCGCCAAAATCACACACACTACATAAACACCTATACAACCGACGCCTATACAACTCATCTCATCAGCTGTACCTCAACATGGCAAAAGAAAAATACTCGCAAAAGAATCAAGCCGCCACCTACCGTCTCCACGGGTCGGGTCGTCTTAACAAAATCCGCCGTCCGGTGCCTCGGTCGCATGCCGCCAACCATCCTATGCCTCAGGACTAGGCTCTCGAGGGTCATCAGCAAAATCGTCAGCACCTACACCATAGAACACACATCATAAGCCTATCGCTCAATAAGTAGTACAATATGAAAGTAAAAGCCGTCAACGCAATTATATCACGTGCAGTCTCTACACTCACACTCATGTTGTCACATCTGTGACGCGTAGTATCCGCACCAGGGTAAGGAGGAACCTAACGCCACCTTACACCCTAACACGTCGTCACTGTTCCGGACTCTCTAGCAACAAGGCTCACAAGCTACACACAGGCATCACCACACAGCAACCACATCAAGGTGAGGGTGTACCTCGCGCCAGACTACACCCTGACACGTCACCGTTGTTCCAACCTCCCCAGCATGGGGTCACAGTTGCCACACACACGTTTTGCAACAGCCCAGCCGCCCCACTCCTCGAGCGGGAATCCGCGACTGGTGTTGCACCGGCCCACACACTAGTAGGATCCGCGGTACCACTACCCATCATCTTCACCGCCAACACATACACGCCGCGTGACGGCCCAGTCGACCCACTCTTCGACCGAAATCCGCGGTTGGTTACGTACCGGTCTACACAGTAGTAGGATCCATGGTACCAATGCCACGTGTCTCACCACTTACTCAAAGTATGCTCAAAATCATTTTCGTTCCCTTTTTAAAAAAAAATTATGCATGTCAAACAATACGCATGCACACCACAATCAATGACATAAATCCTAAAGTACTACGGTGCAGGCCCACTTGGGCAAAACACATGTATGCACTACTTATCTGGTGTCCTAAGCTCATTCGACGCATAGCTTTGCCAAAAAATGCCTCAACCTAAAACACAAACAATCACTCATCAATCTTTACTTCAAAACTCACCAAATAATTTAAAATGACATTCCTTAATCAAATCCATGAAATTCAAGTTAAAACGGGTCACCCATGTGGTTCGGCTGAAAACCAGCATAAAGTTCGGACGCGCATAACTTTTACGTCCGTCAACAGAATCAAACGATCCAAGTGGCTAAACGTCCCCTTAGGAACCTAGTTGAACATACTAAGATGGATTTTAAAATAGTAAGTCACAGCTAGGAAAAACCAAATCTGCCCCTTTTTATTAAATTTCAACTTTTTGTTTTTCTCAACCAAAACTCACTCAAAATTAGTCTTACGCATCAAAGACGGCCATGCTACTATCACACGTCACAATTCTACAAAAAACGCTCACTAATTTGACTCGAACAAAAATTTGACATAAACTTCCGATGCGCATATCGGAATCGAACGATTCCAGCGGCCACACGTCCCTTTAACAATCTAATGTAACCCACAAAAAAAGAATTTAAAACGATTAACTGAAGCTAGGCCGAAACGGCCAAAAACAGAAACTGCCCCTACACAAAACAAAGGTCTGATTCTTGATTTCAATTCAAATTTCATAATTTCCATACACAACTAGGCACATTTCACTCATACACTTCGGCCAAGCTCATCGGAATTGAAAGGAGGCGGAGCACCAAGCTCGGCCAAAAGAGGAAAACCGATAGGGCTCCCCTTCGGTTTCTCTTCAATTCACGGCACTTCCCCCTTATACAATCCAACATTGCGGCCAAATTCCTCGTCAACAAAAGGAGGCCGAGCACTAAGCTCGCCCAAAATGAAAGAACATGGAACATGGTAGAAAAAAAAAAACTTACGGAGGGTGTCGTGGTGCGCTCAGTCGAAGGGAGGACAAGACACAGCCGAGCACCTAGTCACCAGCGGTTTATACCACGCCCACGTTCATCGGCCGAAAATCAGAGCTCGGCAATCCCTCCTTCCCGGTCTCTCTCTCGCGCGCGTCCTTCTCGGGTGTCGACGAGCAGCAGCAGCCGAATGGCTTTGTAACACCCAAAAATCTTATCGATTTAATTTATATATATATACGCATACTGTTTAGTCAGATTATTATTAAATATCATGAAAAATTATAGGAAGAAGAATGAAATGCAAGTGGGTGGTGGCGGCGTTGGAAGGAAAGAAGAAGTGAAAGGAAGAAAAAAAAAAGAGAGTTTGAAAAGTCAAATGAAAGAGAGAAATAAGAAAGAAGAAAATTTAACGTGGAGTGTGTTGTGAATGGTAATTTAGGAAGAAGACAACACTTTTTAGTTAGGTTGATCATACTTATCTTTAAAACATTATCATCTGAAATTTCTCCTCAGCACGCAACTGTCTTCTTTCTCCACTGAAAATCCTTCCCCGAAGCTTTTCTCTTCCTCTCAAAGTTTTCTACATTTTTTAAGGTAAAACAGTTTGATTAAGGTTATATTGATGCAAATTTGTTTGATAAGTGCATGATATTGGATGAAATAATTGAGTTTTATTGAGTTTGATGAACCTTAACGTGTGATCCATAGAAATTGTTGGAGTTTCTTTATTTCTGAGTTGTTTTGGTGTTTAATTGGATTTGAATACTTGTTGGTAGATTCAAATGAAGGAAATCATGGAATTATACAATTTGGATAAAAAATGGTGAATTACAGGGCAGTTCGACATTTTGTAATTTTGATCCATTGAATTGGTTTTATTTAATAAATTGAGTTAAACATGTTAAAGTAGACCATTTAAGAAGTCCATGCCTTTGGAAATTTTGAATTTGCATATGTATAGATAAAGATATGCGATTTTGAAATTCGTAGCAAATTTGAAGGAAATTCCAAGATTTAGGTTATTGGATACGTTTTGATGTACGTTGTTTGATTCCTATGTTTTAGGTTTGCAAATAAAAAGGGAAGTTGATCAATTGCCTAATTTTGAGCTCAGGACGCGAGGTAGGTGTATGTTTGCATGCGTTTTGGCCAATTGGCCTACACTACAAAGAGTTAGGAGATTGATGGATAAATAAGAAACTTGGAGATTTTAGTTTCGAGAGTTTTGGTTGGGTAGAAATTTTAGGTTGTGAGTTTATTATGATAAGTTCTTGTTTATTGATGGATTTGTTTATCTGTTTATGTTACTTTACGTTTACAACCTTGAGGATATGTGTATGTAACATACATTCATACATCATAGTTTTTTTTCCAAATCATAGAAAACGGTTTTATGCATACGTTTTCATGTAAACAGAACAGGAAGAATATGATACAATAAAATACGTAAATAGTTATTGTGGGTAGGGAACTGAGTATGGTAGTTCCGTTAGAGGAACCGGTTCCGTTAGAGGGACTGTTAGATATGTCACTCCACTTTTCCTAGAGTGAGTTGGTCGTTTCGCTAGAAGGACAATCAGTTAGGTCATCTCTCCTCTAGAATTAGTACTCTAATAACTCATGTTATGTAAGAAATAAATAACAAATTCAGTTACATAGTTTACGAACAACATAGCATAATCATGAGCATGCATTCTTTATTTCACATCACTTATTGAGCGTTAAACTCATTAGTTACTTTGTGGTGTAGGTGATATCATTATAGGTGAAAACGTTGATCCTCAAGATGGTTGACAGTGCGGTTGGTGGAGAACGTCCATGGAGCGTGCTTGTAGCTACTAGGGCGATTTTGACCTTGCGTACAATGCATATATGTGTATATATATATATATATATATATATATAGTTTTAAAAATTTGACAAAATAATTTTATAAGTTATAAGTTCTATTTTCGAACTAGTTTGGTTTTGGATTGGTTAAAAGAATGGGTGTAATTTTGGGATTTTAGTCTTTCGCTACACTTTATAAATATTTTTTTTCATGAGTTTAAATGATGTTATTAGATAGAAAAGTATGATTTGATGATGAAAAAATAAGGGGTATGAAAAAAACAGAGATACAGGGGGAAAAGGAGTTTCATCGCCTCAACAGCAGAGAAAGAGCCGATGTATCGCCCTAGTGGGGGAGATGGAACGTCCCAGGGTAATTTTTCATCGCCCCATCTAGAAGATGAGGCGATGTATCGCCCCAAAATGAGCGATCAGTCGCCCAAAAAGGGGCAAAAAGTTCATCCCTGGACGAACAATCGCCCAAATGACAGTGACGTGGGCGATTGTTCGCCCCAAGGGGCGAGTGATCGCCACGGCACTGTTCATGTGAATAGTGCCAAAAAAATAAAAAATAAAAAGTTTTTAACAAAAATTTCATGCATGCTTTGTACGAAATTTCATAAAAAAAACTCACATGTTTTGAAGTGTTTTTAGTGAGTTTTAATATGTACAATAATTTAAAAAAAAAAAATTTCTTATGAATTTTATGAAAGTCAAGTTGGTAACGGCCAAATTACGGGGCGTTACAGGCTTCCTTCCGAAGCCATTCGGCTGTCATATTGTTTTTTTTTATTTTAATTAATTATATTACTAAAATGCCCTCACGTGTTTTTATCGTCCGTAACTTCGTTAAATTCTTGTCCTCCCGACTTTAAAATTTCCAAAACCATCACTAGAATTAGATTCCGAGTTCTATAACTTAATTTACCCGTTAAAATATTTTCCGAAACTCCAATCGAGATTAAATTAAAAGTTTCAGAAATTAGATTTAAAATTCAAAATTTTCCGGGTTATTACAGTATGCATCTGTCTACTGTCATCCGCAAATTGAATATTTCTTGAAATTGCCTCGCGACTAGACTTCCACAATTTCCCTAGGCATCCAATATTGACATTTGTGCTTCAGGTTCAAACACCCACACTTCTATTCTAAAATAGTTTGACGGCTAGATATACTTTTACGTATTTTATGGTTTCTGTTATTGGTGTTTGTGGCCAAAATACTTCTCGGTATTGAGTGTCTACAAGTTTTTCCATTTTGCGTATGGCTCGAGAATGGGTACCTGTAATTCATCTCATGGTGTCCATGTAGAGTCATCTTCAACAATTGAATCTTTTTTGTTAAGTCTTACTAATAATTTTGTCCTTTATTGCAAAAATTCAATAAACATGTTAGTATGTCAGAATACACACTTTCACTGGTATTTAGTAAGTGAAAATAATTTATATTGTTACAAATAATCTATTTAAATAATTATTTAATCATGAATTTTTAAACTTAATAACCATCAATAAATAGAACAAAATATACAAATAATTACATTTATCATCAAAATAATTATGCATGATCCTTATTAATCGAACAAGTTAAACAATATGCGCCAATAACTTGATTTGAACTCCTACTTTTCTCTAACGTGTAGAGGATAAATTTACAAATTTTTGAGCTATATTTCTTTAAGGCAGATCTATAGTGCTTCATTCAAAGTTGAGGCATGCATTGTTTGCTGAGAGTCACAAGTCAAGATTTGTGATTGATCTAGACAGAATGAAGATGTATAAAGACTCAAAGCGTCAATATTGGTTGACTTGTTTGTAATGGGACGTAGTTGACCATTTTGCTAGATGTTTAACCTGTTAGTGGACCAAAGATGAGTGTTTGAAACTTGGGTTATTACAGTCTTTCCATATTCCTAGTAGAGCTGGGAATAAAATGTACCGAACTGTGGTTCGAATGACAGATGTATACTTGTGTATCATTATTATTATTAATTTATATTAATTGAATTTGCAATTCATAGTATATCAAACATATAACTTTTAAACAAGAATACTAGTTTAATGTTGATAATGAACATGAATATTTTAACACAAATATTTTATATGTTTTAGCTAAAATAATGTTTTCTTGTTACGGTCTTTGTTTTGTTCGATAAAAATAAATTTATAGTACATGTTAAACCATACCATAAAACAGATATAGTTTTAGTTTCATTTCAAAACTTAAAAAATTCTGTGCCAATTCAAAATTCTTGGAACTACTGTGCCATAGTTCATTGTGTTTCCAAGCTTGAATCAGACTGAACTAGTTCATAATGCAAGTGGGATAATATCGCTAAGCATTTTATGATCAGGTTATATAGAAGAATGACAATAGTCTAGGCTACCATGGATAAGTTGACAAAGTCCCCCTACTTTATTTTAATGAGAATTGATTACTCTCTCTGTAAATTGATTCGGCTTTGCATGGAATATCGTTCATCTTTATGTTTTAAGACATGACATGTCATAATGTATTTGTTAAATATCTCAAAAGAATTTTAAAATGATATCTACCTCTGGACATTATTTATATCAGCACACTCAAAATCTAGTCGAACACAAGAATCTCACTGCATGTGATTGTACTTACATTAGTACCCCTTATCAATTTTAAAATAGTTGTTGAATTTCACAATCAAAATAGAAATAAACTGAAACCCATGGAGAAAGTCTCCAATTATGGACTGAAAAGGCTCCGACACCGCTAGTAGAAGCAGTGGAACTTTGGTTAGTGGACAAAACCAAAGCCACGACTCCAAGATTTTGAAAACTATGGTGCCTTGCACTCGTTCTCCTGACATCTTTTCAACGTGATAAGCTTGAGCTTATAAACCAAACACAAACAAATCGGCTTAGTTGA
Organism: Begonia peltatifolia; assembly: GCA_022433055.1. Classification (NCBI taxonomy): domain Eukaryota; kingdom Viridiplantae; phylum Streptophyta; class Magnoliopsida; order Cucurbitales; family Begoniaceae; genus Begonia; species Begonia peltatifolia. Next base: position 5,208,990 of record CM039522.1, read on the forward strand.
ACTAAGCAATTTTGGCCGAAAATATCCAAATTCCAACATGCATAAAAATTTCAATTTAAATCTAAATTCTCTCAAATTTTAATGCGAACTTACTGAATGAGTGTATGAAATGCTCTTAAAATTTCAGAATCAAATTTGTAGTAGAAAGGAAGATATGGATGAAGGAAGACTGGTTGGTGGGAGAGACATTCCAACGAGTTTGAATGTGAGTTTGCTAAATCTTTGTTGAAGATATCTACCTCTAAGGTAAGAGAAAGAGCAATGGAGTAGTATGAAAGAAGATTCACTTGTACTCACAAAAGTGGACTCAATGTTGGCTCACAATCCCTCGGATATTACAGACCAAGGGAGGGGATGCCGATTTGGAGAGATTGAACTCCAACCTTGAAGAAAACTTCAGCCACGATTTTTTATTCAGTAAAAGACCATTACAATGGTTCATAAGGATGTATAAATACCATCTCTTGAGCTGTCATTATGATTACAAAAATAGCACACAAAAAGGCAACCACAGTGAGTGTGCTCGGCCACTTCACCAATCCGAAGACACTTTGTGTCTTGCCAAATTTGAAAAGTTCTTTCCCTCCTCAAATGTCCTTTTCAATGTGATCATTCTTCTTAAAAAATGCAGTCACTCCTCCCCCTTTCATGTGTTTATCCATTACATGTCATTTAATATATTAAAATAAACCAAAGTTGTAAAGGAAATGAAAATTGTGCTCGAGTTACACTAGTTGTCACAAGGAAGACACATTCTTCCTTCATTGCTTGGTGTGTTTGACGAGTACTCTCATGATAGCAGGTGGAATGACTTGTCTTGAGCATTTGGTTCCATTATTTGGTGGTTATAAGTTGCTTCACCTACAAAAAGAAAACATTCATTAGGTAAAGGTTCGGTTAAGACCAAAGATTTAGCTCGTGATCGAGTGATGGCTCATCTTGACATATCACAACGCCGTGGTAATTCTCACTCGATATTGCGGCAAGACACATGTTGTGAGCATGGAAAATTTAGAATTGCATGTAGTGTCGGGACTTATACTTCATAGCCACTGGGACTTCACTCATAATTTTTTTGACTTTGTTGTGCCAATTGCATAGCCATAATAAGATTTTGTAAATAATCCAATCTTTCTTGAATTTCACAACACTAATCCGTGTGGAACCCCAGCCGCTAAAAATATAATTTTCTTTGTTGATAGTTGATTATTGTCCAACGATTTTGAGTTTTGGTCCTCAAAATCAGACTTTTAGTCAAACTTCCAAAAATCTAAAACACTATCACAAAAATGGATTTAAATTGACACCTTGAAGATCCTTTGAGTGTATGGTGAATATTCACGTCGGAAAAGATGAGTTGTAGTTTTCCAGATTGAATCTATTTTACTTCTCTTTGTCTGCCGGATGACCATCACCACCACGTTACAAAAATGAGAAACATCCTGACCCACTAGAATAAGGGCCAACTAGAACACTGCCCAAATGATGTGGCATAAATTAAAATTAATGTTTTCTGGTAATCGCAAACACTAAAAATTGTGGGTTTGACAAAGATTATTTACGAGAAGCTTACCAAGAGAGACATAATCCCGTAGTAGTTTGTGGACGATGAATAAAGAACAGGCTTTCTAACCAGAAGAAACGCTTGGCTTTTAATAATCTCATAATCAAATTCCCAAATGTGATACAATTTTTAATATGCTATAAGTGGCCTGAAGATGACCCTGCTCCAGAAGGACTAAGTTTATCTAAATAATACATAAAAAATTTGTCAGCGTCCGATTTTATTGACTTCGATTTTTCTTTTATATATTTTTTTACTAAGTTGTGATTTTAAAAACTAGAGTCTGCTATGTACATAAATTAAAAAAATCTATTAATAAATTATTAAATATTGCATCCTTATTTCTGGACGCTTCTCTTACAGTCTAATTATATTTATTTTAACTGTTCAGCGTGATTGGTAATGCACTAAAGGACAAGGATGATAATAGATCTATTTTTAAATATTCGCATACAAATTATTTAATTAATTACTAACGTAAAAAGTCAAAATTAATAATCACCTACACCAATTTTCTATTCTTTATACATTAGGATAAAAACTGGACAAAAAAAAAGCTATCATTTTAACTTAACACTGTGAACATAAAAATTAAAAGTTAAAGCGGAGAAAAAAGGAAAGATTGAAATTATACGTTGGCGTTCTCATCCTGAAATTTAGAAAGATTGACGACCATAGTGTTTATGTTGTGGCATTGAATGACAAAGCGCCACAGTGTTATCTCCTCAAGAACATTATGTGAAGGCGTCTTCCAATTTATGTCACGGTGTTAGTTGCATGCCTAGGCATTATTCCTAATATGTTGCTGCGTTTTACCGGTTTTTGAGGATTTTCTTTTCGATTCAAAGTTGATTTTGGAGATACGATTTTAGTTCATAGATATACATATTTAGTAGAATTTAGGGCACAAAATGAACAAAGAGATGAGGGCGTCTCAAATGCTTGGAGGAAGGAACAGATAGTCCATGAGCACAACCAGACACCAATAGATTTGTTTTATTGTTTCTCCTCTATTCTTTATTCCTTTTATCTTCTTTTCGTGATCATTACATTTACACATATTTGCTTTGGAGTTTGTTTGAATTAAATTGCATGTGTTTAATTTATTTTGGAGTTTGTTTGTTTCAGTTAAATTGCGTTAACTAACTCCTTCTGTCTAGGGTTCGATGAAACCAAAACTATTAATTTACTTTAAAATTCTAGCTTTTCTAATATCATTGCTATATTATTGGATTTGTTTTTTATTGGATTGAATACATTTTTATATATCGATCACAAATTGAAATTTGTTAAAACTGTAAATAATTTGAAAAAAGAAATTGGGTTTGAAATTGAATAAAAACAACACAAATTATCTTATTAATTTGATTAATAGTTTTATTTACATACAGAATTGTAATATATTTATGCATGGTGTGGAACCTAAAAAAAAGTTGTGTTATGTAATTAACTTCTCATAAAAATAAAAGAAAAATAATTAAATAACTATTTTTGTAAAATTTAAGAAATGTTTTATAAATAGTTTGGAGTACTTGATTTAATTGATGATTAGGGAGCTAAAAAGAGAAATGGAAAATAAATTGACAGTGAAGGGAAAGTTGAAATCCTAGATTTTTTTTATTTGATTGATTAAATCTTTAAAAAGTTCTGAGTTTTAGTGCTTTGATGAATTTGAAAATAAAAGTAAAAAGTAATTTTAGTTGTTTGTTCAATTTAGATTTCAAAACAATTTTTTTATTAATTAAATAACTTTAAGATGATCGATTTAAGTAGTTAATTTAATTAAAAATTTGATTTCCTATTTGAATTTTTAAATTTATATTAATTGTTACATCAATACATGCCTTGCATGATTAAAATTGACAACAAATTTTTGACATAATTGCTAGCAAATTAATTTTTAATTATTTTAATATTGATATTAGTTATACTTAGAGCATAAATTAACTTTTGGTTACTTCACTATTTTACTTCATGAATTTTTTACTTTTTTTGCGCGATAAAAATGTGATCCTTATTCCACTTAATTCAAAAATTGAAAGAACTTACAAAATAACTCGTAAAATACATGCTCGATTTTTGTGTATATATTCAATTTCGAGTAGTAATTATTCTAGTTTAAAAATATTTGATACAATGGATAATCTCCCTAAAGAAGATGAGTTGAAATTCTTTATGCTCTTCAAGTGAATGTGACATACAATCTAGTATTGAGAGACCAACAATACAAGCAACGACTTGAATTAAACCAATAATTATTCGAATGATCCAATCTTCAGTTCAAATGGGGGGCTTACTCAATAATGATATGAATTCTCATATCACAAATTTATTGAAGATTTACGATACTTGCAAGTTCGAATTCTGATGATGTAATTTGTTTATGTCGATTCCCATTTTCCTTGCGAGATAAAGCTAAAGCTAAAGATGGCTAAATTAATTTCCCACTCTATTTCAACTTAGAATGAGTTTCTTCAAATCGTTTTAGCCAAATACTTTCCCCATGCCAAGATTGCAAAAATGCAAAACGACGTCACTTTGTTTATACAAAATGATAGAAAGTAGAGGGGTACGTGGTCCGGTCGGGTTTGGTTTTGAAAAAACTTAGGACCGGACCAATAATATTCTATTTTCAATTTTCAGAATCGGTATTATCAATATTTTTTAAGGACCACACTAGAACAGGACCAGAATTTCGGTTTTGGTCTGGTACGGTTCAGGTTTTCCCACTAGAAAAAAATTTTTGAATAAAAAATATTTTTTAAATAATAAAGTCCAAATAAAAAAAATTTCTTATATTTTGCCACTTCTACTTACTTTTGCTTTCTAAAATGAGTGTTTAAAATAATGAGTGTCATTAACATAACAAAAATTCATAATATCTACTATCCAATCATAAAGTAAAAATTATTGTACGTAAATCAAGTTAGTGAAGCTACAATAACATACATTGTCCAACATTATATTAGGAAATATCGGCTATTATGCTACAAACCTACAAAAATAAAAAAATACAACACGTCATTACTAAAAGATGCAAAAAAAAATGGTATTAATGAAAATATAACTACATAGAAAATAAGGTAGAAAACAATCAAACATACACCAACGAAAATTAAATGTCCATGTTCTCACTATTCGCTAATGTTAATTGATTCACTATCTTCATCTGGTGATGTGAAATCTGCAAAATATAAGTTCCAACGTAAGTATATAATGTATAGTAATTACTAAAAAGAATTTGAGAAAAATGTAAAACACATCTCTGTCAAACTCATCAAGCACGTCATTAAAGTTGGCTACATCATGTTTTGTCTCACAAATCCAACTTTGAGTGCAAATAAGTGTCTCGATAGTCTTTGGGGACAAAGAACTACGAAACGAATCTAGAACACGTCCTCCACAACTGAAAGCTGACTCCGAAGGAACAGTAGAAATAAGAATACTCAATATATCTTTTGCAATTTTACTTAATATTGGATATTTTAATGAATTCACTTTTCACCATGCCAAAAATATCTTGATTGTCTAAAAATTTTTCTAATTTTTCAGATAAATATAGATCTACATTTGTCCTCTTGCTTACAGTATCTAACTTACTATGACGGTTACAAAACATCTCATATACCATATTGTGGGCAAAACTAATAATTCGTCCGGTAGATGAAGATGTGGCAACATTTGTACTATAAGAACCTCGTGATATACTTAACCCAAAATTCAAATTGTATTGAACATATAATCTGTTAATCGCACTTCGTACTTCACTCACCAAAGTTGTTGCTCTATTATTGTCGAAAAACATGGTAAGAAAATGTTACAAAAATTGTATTTTACATCTCGGATCTAATACAACTGCAATGTACATGAAAAAATTAATTTTCTCACAACTTTCTCAGTATTTGTCAAATTTTTCTTACATTCCAATAGTCATATTCCTCAAGGATGGATTGTCAGACTAAGCATACTCCATGATAATCATTTTCAAATTGCATACTTCATTAAAATAAATATTTGATGTCATACGCGAAGGCGCTGAAACAATCACAGTTGCACCATAAAAAATCTTCAAAAACTTTAGAAGTTCTCTAATATTCTCCAACTCTGTTGTAGTGGGAGGTAATTCCCCACTCAAATCACCGACATAATTACTATCGGTTTTCATTAACTTGGCAAAAGCTTTTTCAAATTTTTCAGTGGTTGCTAACATCAAATATGTAGAATTCCATTTTGTAGACACATCAAGAGAAACACTACTTTTGCATGCAATTTTAACATTATCAACACAATTCTTAAAAATTTGTAACCTCGCAGGTGAATACCGAATATACTTAACAGCTCTACATATTCTACTAATAATCTCTTGATGATCTTTCAAGCCATCACTTACAATCAAGTTCAATATGTGTGCAAAACATCGCATATGCATGTATTCTCCATTCAAAATCAAACCATTCCAATTTCTAACACTTTTGATGAAATATGAAATTACAACATCATTCGAAGAAGCGTTATCAACTATAACAGTTAACACATTTTCAATTCCTTATTCAAACAAATATTTTTCTACTTCTTTACCAACTGTGTCACCTTCATGATTCGAAATCAAATAAAAAATTCAAAATACTCTTATGCATGGTCCAATCACTATCAATATGATGAGTAGTTAAAACCATGTAATTTAAATTTTGAATAGAAGTTTATGTATCTGTAGTCAAACATACTCGTTGTGATGTTCTTCTAAAGTACTTTTTCAATTTCATCTTTTTCTTTCATATAGATTAAAAATATCACGAGCAGTAGTGACTCTAGAAAGTATGGAAAATCTTGGTTGCAAATATTGAGAATAGCCTCTAAAACCCTCTCCTTCAACAAACGTCAAAGATAATTCATTAGTAATTATCATCTTCGCAAGTAGTTCTTGACTAGTATCAACACTAAAACAGAAAGGTTGTTGTCCTCTATTATTCATATTCTGAAAGCTCAAAGTTTTTTGCTTGACAGCTACATCTGCCAATAATTTTGTACAAATGTGGATATGTTTTTTCAATCTAGATGTTTCATTCTTCAGTGTATCATATGCATATGTTCTTCCACAATGATTACATTTTGCTCTAGAGTTGTTATCCTTGTCATTTTCAATAACAGCAAAATGATTTCAAACTTCAGATTTTTTTGTCCTTCCTCTATTTACGCTGATAACATAACTAGTAATAGGCGTCATCCCTACATTTTCATTAAGACTTTCGGTTTCCATCCTATAAAATATATAACTTATCAAAAATTTAATCTAACAAAAAGTAAATCATCCCAAACATTATTTTTGTAATAAAAACAGAAATATTTTTGTACTATAACAACAACAAAAAATAGGCACATTTGCAAATTCCTGAAAAATTAACATAATCAAATGCTCTCGGTCACGCTCGAAGAGTCTCCCAAAAACAGAAGTACAATGAACATTAAAACAACAATATTTTCGTACTATAACAGCAACAAAACAAATTGGCACATTTTCAAATTCAAAAATATACTGGAAAATTAACATAATCAACTGCTCTCGATCACGTCCGAATAGTCTCCCAAAAACAGAAGCAAAATGAACGTAAAATAAAAAGAGCAGAACCAAACCTTTGGTTTGAATTTTGATGATGCTCGATTGAAACAGAACCAAACAACGAAGCAAAAAATAGAACAATGAACTCGTCTTGGTGGAAGAACTGCGAAAATCACAAAATTATATTTGTTAACTCATCTATTTCTATCCATTACAATCATAAAATGACTATAGGCGTTACCTACAAAGTATGTGATGTGACAACTAAATAAAAACATCTTATTCCTAAATTGAAAATAATCACAATTTCAAGTACAAAATTGTTAAACAACAGCAGATTATCAAACAGCAGCAGATTAGCAATCTGCCAACAGCAACAACAACATCAAATTATTAAACAATAGCAACATCAAATTGTTAAACAACAACATAATATTAAACAATAGCAGATTAACAATCTGCCAACAGCAACAACAAATTTTTAAACAACAGCAATCTGCCAACATCAAATTGTTTAATAATCTACCAACAGATTATTAAACAACAGCAGATTAACAAGAAAACAGATGCAAACAATCAGAAAGAGCAAATTAACAATCAGAAAGAGCAGATTAAACTACAACAGATTATTAAACAACAACAAATTAACAAACAATAGGAAAGAGTAGATTATGAAACAACAGAAGATTAACAAGAAAAGACAGAATCGGAAAGAGCAGAGATTACCTTTGGGCTTCATTCTTCACAGGCTCAAAAAGGAAAAGCTGAAAAGGTAATCGAGAGGCGTCTGTCAAAGTTGAGGACTCAGGAAAAGAAGAGTCTGTCGACTGCGAGAGAGAAAAGAAGAGGCGTCTGTCGTCTGTCGCCGAATATGGTTTTTTTTTAGCAGAAAGCCAGAATTGATCAGCTAAAGGCTGAACTAATGGCTATTAGTGGTCTGGTTCGGGTTTAATGGTTTTGTATCATTAAACCCGAAAACCAAACCAAGAACTTCGGTTCTTTTAAAAAAATCAAAATTCCTTGACTTAAGGTGTAAAACCACCCAGAACCGGACCAAATACCTTGTTCTGGTCCGATTCTTTGATCTAGCTCGATTTTGTACACCCCTAATAGAAAGTGTCTTTGTGAGGCTTTGGAGCATCTCAATGATCAATTACGTCATTGTCCCCCTATTGTATCGCTACAAGGTTACAAGTTCAAAGATTCTATAGTGGGTTTAAAGGAAAAAACATGCACAATATTTGATGTCGCAGTCGTGGGAGCATTAAGGACTAGATATATTGATGATATGGACGATCTACTAGAAGAAACGGCAGTAAACAACTATGAATTGCCAACAAAAAGATTAAATCCTAACAGAGCAACTGGAATGCAAGACCTTGATGCACTTTCCTTGATCACTATAGTGACTAAAAAGGTTGATGCATTAGAAGTCTATCTTATCCAATCTATTCACTCAGTATTTCTTTTTTACTTTGGGTGAAAATTATCGTAATAACCATTTTCCAGAACAATGCTCTATAAACTCTAAATCTGTTCAAATACAATCCTAGATGGTTTAACCACCCAAACTTTTCATAGAGTAATAATGCTAGACCTTAACAAGCTCATTGACCAACCAATCCTCCTGGTTTTAATAAAAATCTTCCTGATTAGCAAAATCAAGATGATCAAGACCTTGTTAGATCAATCTATTGCAAAAAATGATTTCATTCTTCAAAATCAAGTTGCATGGTTGAGAAGGTTAGAAACTCAAATGGGGAAATTTGCCTGTACAATGAATAGACAAACTTAAAAGAGCTCTATGCAGTAACACTAAAAATAACCTAATGAATGTTGGTAGAGGACCATACAAAACAATGAGAATATTAAAGCATCCAACACTAAGAATACAAAAATGGAAGCTGGAAAATGATATGAGTTTAGAATAGATAAGGAAAAGAGAAAGTCTTGAAAAGATGGAAACTGTAACATCCCGTATTTTCGTTGTATCTATTTTCGGGTTGTCGGGGCGATAAGCGGCGGGGCTTGGGTCAGAATGTAGAGCGAAAAATTTGTAAGGTTAGGTGGGGGATTATTTCGAGGCTAATGGGCAAGAAAAGTTTGTAGAATTCTGGCCGAACGTGACCCGATGATAGTTTAACGGAACGGTTAAAGTTAGAAGTCAAAAAAGTAATTTGAATTAATTAATATAATTATTTTAAATGAACGAAAGGGGAAGAAGAAATCTTCCCCTTCTTCGTTTGTTCATCGAGAGAAAGAGAAAGAGAAAGGAAGAGAAGCCCTCCCATGGCGATTTCTCATTCCGACGACGTTCAACCAACGCTGATCTCAGTTTTCTACTCTATTTCAATGGTAAGGTAGATTTTTAGTAGTTTATGGCTTGGTTTTGGTTAGCGGAAGAGTTTGATAAGAAATTTGATGGATGAGGAATTAGGGTTTTAGGGTTGGAGTGTTCATTGGAGTTATTATTGATTGTTGTAGATTGTTGACGATAAATGCGATAGATTGGTGAGGAATGTGCTGAGTTTTGCTAAAAGGCCGAGGTCGTAAGATTTTAGACCCTAAGGCCTATTCTGCTTTCGGATTTCCACACTTGTTGCGGTTAATCGATTTAGATTCTCTTTTGGTGTGTTAAACTAGGTTATGAGTGTAGCGTTCAGCCGCTGGAATCAAGTGATTCTAACAACCGACGCAAAAGTTATGCGCGTTGAAAGTTAGGTGGATTTTTGGTCGAAATTCGGTTTAGTGAGCGATTTTGGTTTTTTTGTAGTACGTGAAGTTAATGGTAGTGGTTTTGAGTAAGAGTTAAGTGTTTAGATAAGTTTTGACAGAAATTGGTTTTATATTTACATGAACCAGGTCTTTGTGAAATCGTGCATCGGGAAAAAAACTTAGGACGCCAGGTACATAGTGTAAGTAGTGTGTGCATGTGCATTGCCCTTACGAGCCTACACCATGGGACAGTAGGGATGTATTGCGTGTTTTGTCTATTTGTGTTCAGTCATGCATCATGTTTTGAAAAGTGTAACGAAAATGAATTTGAACATGGTTTTATGTGCGAATGTGAAGTGGGATGTGCGGCGGTGAGAACGATGTGTGTGTTGGCAGCTTTGGCTCCATTGCTGAAGGAACCGGGGCAATGGCGAGTACCTGGGGGTGGTGTGACGAGTGCGTTCAGCCTCACCCTGGCATGGCTACTGCGTTGTGTGTGTGGTAGTGGGCAACTATGGCCCCGTTGCTGGAGGAATTGGGAAGATGGTGACATGCAAGGCGGTGGTGTGGCGAGTGCGTTCAGCCTCACCCTGGAATGGTTGCGGTATTAGGAGTGACACGTGTGTATGATTTTAGGGTCTCGTTGTTGGAGGAGCCGGGATAATGGCGACTTACCAGGGTGTCAAGTGGCGAGAGAGTCCAGCCTCACCATGGTGTCGCTGTACCACTTGGCACCAGTTGTGACAACATGAGCTTGAGTGTAGAGACTGCATGTGATAGGTTGCATTGTCGGTTTTACGTTTAATATTGCACTGCTTACTGAGCGTTAGTTTTATGTTGTGTGTTTCGTGGTGTAGGTGCAGAGACTCCTGCTGGTAAGTTACGAGAGCCCAGGTAGGATGAGTAGGCAGTTGGCGGTGTACTACCATGTGCCAGCAGGTGGAGTTCATCAAGGCGGCCCGACCCGTGCAGCGAAGCCAGATGGTAGGTTCTGAGAGTTGTGTTTTGTAGATCCTATATTGAGTGTATAGATTTTGAGGCATATGCGAGTTTGAATATTTATAGTTGGAAATAGTGTACAGTTGTGTTTTTGAAACTACTTGAGAAATTTTGTCTTAAAAATACAAGTCCTTTGTGATTTTTAATCGTGGAAGTTTTTGTCATCCGTTTTCTTTCTAACTGGTGTTTTCCTTAGGCTGTTAGTGCAAGGTGTAGATTGGTATGCGTAGGTGTCAACCGAACTAAGCAAATGTCGACCGCGAGGGTCGACCTACGGGGGACAGAGAGAAAGAAAGTGTCGATCGTGTCTTTAGGTGTCGACCGATTAGTGTAAAAGTGGTGAGAGAGTCGATCGCAAGGTTCGACCTGTGCGAGCATAGAACATTAAAGTGTCGATCGGTGAAGGCAAATGTCGACCGCTCCGTGTAATGAGCGTAGAGAGTGTCGACTGTAGGGTTAGACCTGTGCAGGCAGAGAGGATTGAAGTGTCGACCACCGAAGGAAGGTGTCGATCACTTCTTGTTATGTGCGTGGAAGTGTGGATAGCGAAGATCGACTTGGGAGGGCAGAGAGAATTAAGGTGTCGACTGGCGTTTATAGGTGTCGACCGGTTTCTTTATTTTTATGTTTTAAAAAGTGAAGTTTATTTAAACTGATTTTAATCGAGTTTTCCGCTGCGGCGTTCTTAAATATTTTTCAAGGATGTCATTTTGAGTCGAGTAACCAAAAGTTTTAAATTTTGTAAGAAATTTATCGAGGAAACGAGTAAATGTACGGTTTGCAACCCCGGGTCCGGGGACGACTCGGGGGCGTTACCGATGTGGTGTCAGAGCAACGAACGAACCAAAAATGGGTAGGTTTTCGGAGCGTTACAGTTAATGGTATCAGAGCTGTTACCCAACCGGAAGTATGGCCGATGAGGATGTCGGGGCCCTCGGAGGAGGGATGAGATTGTGAAGGCAAGAGAGTCTGTCACAATTCCCACACTGCTTTGGGGAAAGGTAGAGGGGACGGTTAATAGGTGGGAAGAGGGTATGGTACGAGTGTCAGAGCCACAGGGTCGACGTCGTTCGATGAATCTCCAAATACCAACAGCTGCTGTAGGGGAGTGCTCCACCAACTATAAGTGTTTAGATTTAATTTTATTATTAAGACTAATGTGGGTTTTGTACATTTAAAGGTAGAAATTGTCTGGAGAGGCTAGAAGAAGAGGTCAACCACGACGGGAGATGCATAGATTGGTGGGCGACATGGATGACACCGTCCGGTAGCGTACCGAGTTAGTCCAACACCAGACTCAGTAGCTGGAGAGGTTTATGAGCAGAGACAACCAGGGCCAATCTAGTGCCCAGGGTTCGTCGGACAAGGGGGTGATAGATTGCACAGGCGTAGACTCCCGACTTTTGACGGGTCATCTCTGGATCCTCTCAGTGCTGAGGAGTGGATACGGAGCATGTAGAGGATGATGGGTTATGCTAAAGTGGAGGAGCAGGTCAAGGTGTCTAGTGCAGCATTCTATCTGGCCAAGGATGCTAGCCATTGGTGGGATACGGTGGCGGCTACTTTAGATGTGGGAGCCATGACCTGGGAGGAATTTAAGACGACGTTCTTCGACAAGTATTTTAGCCACTCAGTCAGGAGCCAGAAGATGGTGAAGTTTGCCCAATTGACACAGACGGGCACCGTGGCTGAATACGTGAGACAGTTTGAGGCACTATCTCGAGTCACTTGGTGAGCCTGAACGATAACAAAGTACACCAATTTGTATAGGGCCTAAAGCCAGACGTATATATGGGCATGCGGATAACTAGAACACGAAGGGTGCCTTACAAGGACGTGGTGGCAAATGCCTTAGACATTGAGGAGGCCAGGACGAAGCTTCCCAGTTATAGGGAGCTGCCTAAGGAGCAGCCCAAGAAATTTTTCAGAGAGTTGTTACCTCAGCCAAGCGGAGAAGAGTCATCTCAGCAGAAGGGCCTGAAGAGGGCTAGCGATAGCTATAGCAGCCAGGGAAGCAACAAGCGACCTCAGGGACCGGGGCAGTTTTTGGTGTGTCCAAAGTGTCAGAGGCGTTATGTTGGAGAGTTCAGGGTAGGTGCGGGGCTATGCTACAACTATGGCGAGGCGGACCATATATCTAGAGATTGTCAGAAGCCGCGAAAGAATCGGTGCTTCAACTGCAATGAAGTGAGACATTTTGCTAGAAGTTGCCCGAATTTGAGCAAGGCCCTAGCGAGAGTGGCACCAAGAGTCTTTGTACTCAATGTTGCCCAGCCATCGGTGATTTCAAGTAGTATTCGTATTTCAGGCATGACAGCTTATACTCTTGTCGATACGGGTGCTACTCATTCGTTTGTGTCTACTGCATTCGTGGTCAAGGCAAATGTGCCCAACTATTCTGGGCAATTCTATGATGTGTTGTTGTCGTCGGGGGAGCGTCTATACTCAGATCAAGTGGTACAAGGTGATATTGTGACAGTGGGAGAAAGACAGTTGTGCGTTGATTTGATCATACTCGACATAAAGGGGTATGAGACTATTTTAGGGATGAATTGGTTGTTTAGTCATTATGCCACGATAGATTGCAGGACCAGAGAGATCTACTTTCGGCTCCCGAGGGGAGAGAGTTACTCCTTCAGGACTGTAAAGGGTTTGAATAGGATTTCAGCAATGTCGTCTATGAGAGCCCAACAGTTGTTATGAGGTGGATGCATGAGCTTCTTGGCTAGTGTCATGGACGCGTAGTTTCAGGGCGAGGCTCAACTCCAGGACATCCCCATTGTGTAGGATTTTTCGGGGGTATTTCTTGAGGATTTGCCAGATCTTCCTCCTGACAGGGAAATTGAGTTCGTTATCGACGTGTACGCTGGGGCTGAACCAATGTGCAAGAACCCGTATAGGTTGGTACCTACCGAGCTGAAAGAGTTAAGGGCACAATTAGAGGAGTTGACAGATAAGGGCTTCATACGCCCTAGTTTTTCCCCGTGGGGTGCGCTGGTGCTTTTCGTTAAAAAAAATAACGGATCCCTACACATGTGTGTTGACTACACGGAATTGAATAAGTTGACAGTGAAGAATAAGTACCCGTTGCCAAGAATAGATGACTTGTTTGATCAGCTTCAAGGTGCACGGGTGTTATCTAAAATTGATTTGAGATCCGGTTACTATCAGTTGAATGTTAGGGAGGAAAATGTCCCGAAGACAGCTTTCCGGACGCGGTACGGGGACTGCGAGTTTTTGGTGATGTCGTTCTGACTGACTAACATCCTAGCTGCCTTTATGGACCTAATGAACGAAGTATTTAGGGAGAAATTGGATAGATTCATGATAGTATTCATTAATGACATCCTGATATACTCTTGGAGTGACGATGAGCACAGAGGGCACTTGGGGATCGTGCTGATGGCTCTGGGGCAGCACCGACTATATGCTAAGTTCTCTAAGTGCGGATTTTTGTTAGATAGGATCAAATTTTTGGGGCACGTCATCTCTCGTGATGGTATTTCAGTGGATTCGGCGAAGGTTCAATTTGTGAAGGAATGGCCATGACCGACCAGTGCCAGCGAGATACGCAGTTTTCTGGGATTGGCGGGATATTACCGGAGATTTATTGAGGAATTCTCCGAGATCACAGCCCCTTTGACTCGATTGACGAGGAAGAACGTGACATATAGTTGGTTTGATGAGTGCAAGGACAACTTCCAAGCGTTAAAACAAAAGTTGACTACAGCCCCTTTGTTAGTACTGCCGGTAGAGGGGGAGAAGTTCAGCATTTATTGTGACACCTCCAAGGTAGGCTTAGGCTGTGTGTTGATACAGAGTAGAAGGGTAATTGCTTATGCTTCAAGACAACTGAAGCCCTAGAGTTGGCGGTAGTGGTCTTTACACTTAAGATCTAGAGGCATTATTTATATGGACAACAATGCAAAATCTTCTTGGACCACCAGAGTTTGAAGTACATCTTCACGCAGAAGGAGCTAAACTTGAGAGAAAGGAGGTAGCTCGAGCTGGTTAAAGACTACGACCTTGAAATTAAGTATCATCCGGGGAAAGTGAACGTGGTAGCTGACGCCCTGAGCCGAGTGTCAACTTCGATGTCTGCTATGTTTTTAGCGATGCCTACCAAGCTGAGGACTGAGGTGCAAGAGTTTGTCCTAGAAGTGGTTTCTGATTTGGCAGCCACACTGTCAACGATGTCATTGAGGCCAACCATCCTGGATAGAATTAAGTGGGACCAGGAGACTGACCCTGAGTGGAGTGGACTAAAGGCAGGTATGGAGGCCAATGCTAGCACTGAGCTCAACTATTCGGAAGATGAGATTCTGAAGTTTCGAGATAGGTGGTATGTCCCAAAGAATGAGGAGCTGAGAAAGCAGATATTGTCCGAAGCCCACTCCTCTTCCTTCTCTGTGCATCTTGGAAGTAGTAAAATGTACAGAGATTTAAAACAACACTATTGGTACCCTAATATAAAGCGGGAGGAAGCCTATCACGTTGAGAACTGCGTGGTATGCCAACAGGTAAAGGCGGAGCATCAGAGACTGTCGAGTACGCTCTAGCCACTACCTATACCTGAATGGAAATGGGAGCGAGTCACTATGGATTTTGTGGTCGAACTGCCAAGGACTGCTAAGGGCCACGATGTAATTTGGGTAATTGTAGACAGACTAACAAAGTCGTCTCACTTTTTAACGGTGAGAATGACTTACTCAATGGATCAATTCGCTCAGTTGTACATACAGGAGATAGTCAGAGTACATGGGGTCCCGGTGTCGGTAGTGTCAGACCGAGACCCCAGGTTTATGTCTATGTTTTGGAGGAGTCTACATAAGGTCATGGGTACCAAGCTGGAATTTAGCACGACTTTTCACCCTCAGACCGATGGGCAATCGGAGCGAACCATACAGATACTAGAAGATATGCTCAGAGCTGTGTGTTGGAGTTTTAGACGACTTGAAGCAGCTTCTTGCTGTTGGTCGAATTCTCATATAATAATAGTTACCAGTCTACCATTGGTATGACGTCGTACGAGGCTTTGTATGGAAGAAAATGCAGGTCGTCATTGTATTAGGACAAGGTTGGAGAAGCAAGACTTATAGGCTTGGAGATGCTACAACAGACGGTCGACAAGATTGCTATTATAAAGAAGAGGGTCGAGACAGCTCAGAGACGGCAAAAGAGCTATGTCGATCGGAGGAGAGAAGAATTAGAGTTTTACGTGGATGAAGAGGCATTTCTGAATATCTCTCCGTTTAAGGGAGTGGTCAGGTTCGGGAAGCGAGGAAACCTTAACTCTCGTTTTGTTGGACCGTTACTTATTGTGGAAAGGATTGGGAAGACCGCTTACAAGTTTCAGCTGTCTTCCTTGATGAATGCTATACATTATGTCTTCCATGTCTTAATGTTGAGGAAGTGTATGTGTGATCCTTCTCAGGTGATTGCACAGCAAGATATAGAGGTACATCTGACGGAGTCTTACGAGGAGAAGCTAGTGGGTATACTAGGATCAGCTGTGAAAGTGTTGCGCAACAAAGAGATTCCATTGGTCAAAGTTTTGTGGCACAATCATAATGTGGAGGAGACCACTTAGAAAAAGCGGCAGGACATGGAGCAACAATACCCAAAGCTAAGGAGGGGAGGATGTAACACCCCGTATTTTCGTTGTATCGATTTTTGGGTTGTCAGGGCGATAAGCGGTGGTGTTCGGGTCAGAACGGAGAGCGAGAAATTTGTAAAGTTAGGTGGGAGATTATTTCGAGGCTAATGAGCAAGAAAAGTTTGTAGAATTCTGGTCGAAAGCGACCCCAATGATAGTTTAACGGAACGGTTAAAACAGGAGGTCAAAAATGTAATTTGAAATAATTATATTAATTAATATAATTATTTTAAATGAATGAAAGGGGAAGAAGAAATCTTCCCCTTCTTCGTACGTTCACCAAGAGACAGAAAAAGGAAGAGAAGCCCTCCCGTGACGATTTCCCCTTCCGACGCGTTCAACCAACGCCGATCTCAGTTTTCTACTCTATTTCAACGGTAAGGTAGATTTTTAGTGGTTTATGGCTTAGTTTTGGTTAGCGGAAGAGTTTGATAAGAAATTTTATGGATCGAGAATTAGGGTTTTAGGGTTGGAGTGTTCATTGGAGTTATTATCGATTGTTGTAGATTTTTATGATAAATGTGATAGATTGATGAGGAATGTGCTGAGTTCTGCTGAAAGGCCTAGCAGGTAAGATTTTAGCTAAGGCCTATTCTGCTTTGGATTTCTACCCTAGCTATGGTAAATCGATTTAGATTCTCTTTTGGTGTGTTAAACTAAGTTATGAGTGGAGCGTTTAGCAGCTGGAATCAAGTCATTCTGACAACCGAAGCAAAAGTTAGCGCGTTGGAAGTTAGGTGGTTTTTTTGCCGAAATTTGGTTTAGTGAGTGATTTTGGTTATTTTGTAGTATGTGAAGTTAATGATAGTGGTTTTGAGTAAGAGTTAAGTGTTTAGATGAGTTTTGGCTGAAATTGGTTTTATGTTTAGGTGAACCAGGTCTTTGTGAAGTCATGCATCGGGAAAAAATTTAGGACACCAGGTAAGTAGTGTAAGTAGTGTGTGCACGTGCATTGCCCTTACGGGCCTACAACATGGGACGGTAAGGTTGTATTGCGTGTTTTGTCTGTTTGTGTTCATTCATGCATCATGTTTTGAAAAGTGTAACGAAAATGAATTTGATCATGGTTTTATGTGCGAATGTGAAGTGGGATGTGCGGCGGTGAGAACGATGTGTGTGTGGGCAGCTTTGTCCTCGTTGCTAGAGGAACCGTGACCGTGGCGACGTGCCCAGAGGTGGTGTGGGGAGTGCGTACAGCCTCACCCTGGGATGGCTGTTGCGTTGTGGGTGTGGTGGTGGGCAACTATGGCCCCGTTGCTGGAGGAATCAGGACAGTGGTAACGTGTCAGGGGGTGGTGTGGCGAGTGCGTACAGCCTCACCCTGCAATGGTTGTGGTATGAGGAGTCACGCTTGTGTACGATTTGAGGGCCTTATTGCTGGAGGAACCGAGACGATGTCGACGTGCCAAGGTGTGAGGTGGTGAGAGAGTCCAGCCTCACCATGGTGTGACTTTACCACGCAGCACCAGTTGTGACAACATGAGTTTGAGTGTAGAGACTGCATGTGATAGGATTGGATTGTCGGTTTTACGTTTCATATTGTACTGTTTACTGAGCGTTAGGCTTATGTTGTGTGTTCCGTAGTCAAGGTGACGAGACTCCTGCTGGTGAGTTACAAGAGCCCAGGCAGGATGAGTAGGCAGTTGGCGGTGTACTACCATGTGCCGGCAGGTGGAGTTCATCAAGGCGGCTCGACCCGTGAAGCGAAGCCGGATGGTAGGTTTTGAGAGTTATGTTTTGTAGAACCTATGTCAAGTGTATAGATTTTGAGGCATAGGCGAGTTTGAATATTTGTAGTCAGAAATATTGTACAGTTGTGTTTTTGAAACTATTTGAGGAATTTTGTCTTAAAAATACAAGTCCTTACTTTGTGGTTTTTAATCGTAGAAGTTTTTGCTGTCTGTTTTCTTTCGAACTGGTGCTTTCTTTAGGCTGCTGGTGCAAGGTGTCGATTGGTATGCGTAGGTGTCAACCGAACTAAGCAAATGTCGACTGTGAGGGTCGACCTATGGGGGACAGAGAGAAAGAAAGTGTCGACTGGTGTCTTTAGGTGTCGACCGATTAGTGTAAAAGTGGTGAGGGTGTCGACCGCGATGTTCGACCTGTGCGGGCAGAGAGCATTAAAGTGTCGACTGGTGAAGGCAAGTGTCGACCGTTTCGTGTAATGAGAATAGAGAGTGTCAACCGTAGGGTTCGACCTGTGTGGGCAGAGAGGATTGAAGTGTCGACCGCTAAAGGTAGGTGTCGACCACTTCTTGTTATGTGCATGGAAGTGTCGACCATGAAGATCGACCGGGGAGGGCAGAGAGAATTAAGGTGTCGATCGGATTTCACAGGTGTCGACCGGTTTCTTTATTTTTATGTTTTAAAAAGTGAAGTTTATTTAAACTACTTTTAATCGAGTTTTCTGCTGCGACGTTCTTAAATATTTTTGAAGGATGTCGTTTCGAGTCGAGGAACCAAAATTTTTAAATTTTGTAAAAATTTATCAAGGAAACAAGTAAGTGTACGGTTGGAGACCGGGTCCGGGGACGACTCGTGGGCATTACAAATGTGGTGTCAGAGCAGTGAACGAACCAGAAACGGGTAGGTTTTCGGGGCGTTATAGTTATGGTATTAGAGATGTTACTCAACCGGAAGTGTGGCCGACGAGAATGTCAGGCCCTTCGGAGGAGGGGTGGGATTGTGAAGGCAAGATGGTCTGTCACAATTCTCACACCACTTGGGGGAAAGGTAGAGAGGACGGCTAATAGGTGGGAAGAGGGTATGGTACGAGTGTCAGAGCCACAGGGTCGACGCCGTTCGATGAATCTCCAAATATCACCAGCCGCTGCAGGGTAGTACTCTACCAACTGTAAATATTTAGATTTAATTTTATAGTTAAGACTAATATGGGTTTTATACATTTAAAGGTAAAAAATGTCTGGAGAGGCTAAAGGAAGAGGTCAACGACGACGGGACATGCACAGAGTGGTGGGCGATATGGATGACAACGTCCGGTAGCTTACCAAGTTAGTTCGATGCCAGTCTCAGCAGCTGGAGAGATTTATGAGAAGAGACGAAATCTAGTGCCCAGGGTTCATCGGACAAGGAGGTGATAGACTACATAGGCTTAGACCCCTGATTTTTGATAGGTCATCTCTGGGATCCTCTTAGTACTGAGGAGTGGATACGGAGCATGAAGAGGATGATGGGTTATGCTAAAATGAATTTCCATATTTTTACGAAATGAAACAGTAGGATGTGATGTGATGAACAAAATGAAAAGATAAGTAAGAAGACAATGAAGGTGGGGTTGAGTGGTCTTATCCCGTGAGGTGGACCACGAGTTGTATCACTTCTTCTCCCGCTTTACGTGGTGGCCTTGTCCCGAGAGGTGGACCGCGAGATGTGTCACTTTACTAGATCGAGATTGGCCTTGTCCCGTGAGGTGGAACGCGAGGTGTCTCACCTTGATCTAGCACGTAAAGTAGAACCCAGTAGTAGGTAGATAAAGAAGATGTAAAAAAGAGATGAAAACGAAAGTAGAGACGAAACTGTAGAAACTGCATATGTTAGGATATGTATGTTTTCAGTGTTTATATTTAATGTGCATTACTGACTTAGCATTGGGCTAATAGATGAGTTCTATGATGTATATGATGTAGGTGACAAAACGATAGCTGGTTAATATTTAGAGCATGTCCAGGACTAAGAGGTGGTTGGAGGAGTACGCTCGTGGACGATCCGACCGGTTGTTAGGGCGTTTTGACTAGGGTGGATGTGTGTAAGGTTTTCGAGTTGTTACGAATCTTTTGAGTCATTTTAATGTATAGTTGGATTTCAAATTTTAGTTGTTGTTTTGATGTATAAAGTTGATTTTGAAAGTTGGTTGAGAAGGGTAGGTTGCTAGTTTTAAATGTATAGTCAAAACCCAGTTATTGTTGGAACGTTTAAGATTTTTATGCACATTTTGGGAAGGAAGTGTCGACCGATAAGCTTAGTGGTCGACCAAAATTTGGCAAGTGTCGACCGCAAGGGTCGACCTGCGAAGGCAGAGCCGAATCAAGTGTTGACCTACGTCTGTAGGTGTCGACCGGTTAGTGTAAAGATGGTAGGAGTGTCGGCCGCAAGGTTCAACCTATGGAAACAGAGAAGATAAAGACGTCGACCTATGAAGACAGGTGTCGACCGCTATCTGTGATGAGCGCAGAAGTGTCGACCACGGGGTTTGACCGATACGGGCAGAGAAGATTGAAGTGTCGACCTGTGTTCACAATGTCGACCGATTAGCGTGATGAGCAGAGAGGTGTCAACCGCTAGGGTCGACCGATGAAAACAGAGGCAAATGAAGTGTCGACCGAAAATGTCTTTTAATGTTTTAAAAACTTGAATTTTATTTAAACTGATTTTAATCAAAGTCTTCCGCTGCGACAATTTTAAACATTTTCAAAAAGGTCGTTTTAATTCGAGGAGCAAAGTTTTAAATTGTGACATGAATTTTACCCGAGTGTATGAGTAGAGTTAGTCACCTGGTCTGGAGACGAATCGGGGGCGCTACAGAGATGGTATCATGGCAGTGTGTAGTAATAGTGAGTGTACCGGAAACCGTGTAGGTTTTTCGGTTCGCGACAGCGAAGGTCGACCTACGGAGAAAGAATCATGTCAAATGTCGACCTGTGCATGTGGGTGTCAACTGGTCAGTGTAAAAATGGTAATAGTGTAGATCGGAAGGTTCGATCAATACAAATAGAGAAGATTATAGTCTCGACCTACCATGTTAGGTGTCAATCGGTTAGGGGAGTGAACGTAGAGGTTTCAACAGCAAGGTTCGACCGGTGCAAATAGAGAAGATTAGAGTGTCGACCGGTCTAACCAGGTGTCGACTTGTGCCGGCAGAGGCAAATAAAGTGCCGACCTTTGAGTATAGGTGTCGACCCCTGTGTGCAGAACGGGTCAAGTGTCGACCGAAGGTTTTAGTGGTCAACCGAAAAAGACTTTTAATGTTTTAGAAACTTGAAATTTTATTTAAATCAATTTTAGTAAAGGTCTACCACTACGACGTTTTTAAATGCTTTCAAATATGTCGTTTTAAGTTGGGAAAACAAAGTTTTAAGTTTTTCACGAATTTTGTTGGATGTTATGAGCAGGGTGTGGTTAGCGACCCGGGTTCGCTTAACTCGGGGTCGTTACAGAGTTTGGTATCAGAGCAGTGAGAGAACCAGAAACCAGTGAGTTTTTGGGTCGTTACAGAGTGTGGTATTAGAGCAGTGAGCGAACTGGAAATCAGTGGGTTTTCGAGTCGCTACAACTTCTATTTGCACAGGTCGATCCTCATGGTCGACACTTCAATCTTCTCTGCATTCAGCGGTCGACACTTATGTATACCGATCCATACTTGAATTGCTTCTGTTTGCATAAGTCGATCCTGGTGGTCGACACTTCAATCTTCTCTGCATTTAGCGGTTAATATTTATGCATTCCGGTTGACACTTGAGGCACTCTGAAACTGTATTTCTTCATTTATACTACTACAAACTCGATAATGACTTATTAGTACAAAATACCTTTTTTCAAGGGCATTTTCCATTTAGAAAAGCAACAAGTAATTTACTTATTATGTTTATTCAATATATTAAACACCCTCACCTTATATTATACTTGAATCCATTTTATTAATTATCACTAAAAACATATTAAATTTAAACACATTTGAATAAAAATCATAAAAAAAATATTAATTTTAAACACATTTTAAGTTAACACCCCTCTCTGTCAAATCACTTTTGACAATTTTGATAGATTTATTTTAAAATTAATTTTTGGATTTATTTTAATAAAAATTAAATCTTATCTAATCAAATCTAATTTGATTAGCAGTTGATTTATCTAATAAATCAAATTATCGATTAATTATATAATCTAAAAATAATTTTAGTATATATTTTTTAAAACAATTTTTCAAGATAATTTCATCTTATGAGATGTTTCAGATCTACTTTTAAATAATCAACAAACTATAAGTCAGTCATAAATCAAATGTAATATGATCAAATTTTTCAGATATACTTATATTCAAATTTCAAAAATCTGATTTAATAGTTTGTTGAATAACTTACTTCAATTTAAGTTTGAAGATCAAATTTTATATGATGAAATTCTTCAAATTTAATTCAAATCTCTTAAAATAATCTCATCTAATAAGATATTTTATTTTGAATTCAAAATATAAAACTATTTATATATTTTGAATTATAATATATTCATTTGAGTATCTATAAATGATTAATCACAATTAATCATTTATATATTTATTTTTGTAATATAGAAATTAAATAGTAATATAAGATAACAGAGAGACCGACGAACCTATTGTCCTAATTTTCAATACTATTTGTTAATCAATATAAACTCTTTATATTAAACAACACAATTATTAACTCTAGAGTAATTTCTTTAAACACCTAGAGATGCACTCTTAGAATTATAAAGTATATTTATTCAAAGTAATGCTCATTGATATAGTCATTACATATGTATTAATCATCTATTAAGATTCGTAATGGAACAAGGTATAAGATTCGTTAACCTCATATATTACATCTTTATTTTTGACTACTATTAGTTTTTAATTTGTAATAAGCCGAAAAATTTTGAATCTTAGATTTAAATTTAAAATTTAAAATTAAATCTCGGTTGAAATTTAGAAGAATATTTTAACGGGTAAATTAATTTATGAAACTTGGAATCAAGATTTAGTGACAGTTTCCTAAATTTTTAAGTCGCGAGGACGTGAACTATCGAAGGTTTGGAGAAACGAAAATATGGGAGGGCGATTTGGTAATTTTAAATAAAAAAAATTAATACAAAAATATGCCTTATCCTAATTTTGGTTTAGTTCAACCGAGCTGAGGCTCGTTTTCCCTTTGTTTCTCCCGTGTGATTTGTTGAGCGTTGGTGTTGTTTTAGGCTGTGCGTTTGTTTGTGTGATTCGTGGACAGCAAAGTCGAGAGCTCGGAGAGTTCCCCTGCTCTCTCTCTCTCCATTCTATTGGCCGAGGTAGGGAGTGCTTGATGCTCTCCTTTTCAGTCGATGGATGGCGGGAATTGGTGAGAATTGTTGGGTTAGAGAATTTGTGGTGGAAAGCATCGGTTTTTGCTTGAAGACCGAGGAGGTTGGATTTCCAATTCAAGTTTTCTGAATTGGAAACCTTCAATTATGGTTAGTTTATACTTAATAGACTATAATGTGATAGATTGGTGGAGAAATTGGTAGAAATCGGGTTGATGTTGAAATTCGGATTTTTTTGGTGTAAAAATAGGTTCTGTTTTTGGGGCTTTTGGCCTAGCTTCGGTTATTCGTTTTAAGTTATATTTTAGTATGTTAAATTAGGTTGTTGGAGGAGCGTTTAGCTGCTAGAATCGTATTAGTCCAATGTCCGACACAAAAGTTATGCGCGTCAAAAGTTTATGTCGAATTTTAGACTGAGTCGAATTAGTGAGCGCTTTTAGTAGAATTGTGACACGTAATGATTGTGTTGATGATTTTAGTACGTAGGACGAGTTCTAAGATGAGTTTTGATGTGTTTTGATTTTTATTTTAGTTTGAGGCATTTTTGGCAAAACTGTGCGTCGAGTGAGTTTATAACGCTAGGTAAGTAGTGCATGCATGCGTTTTACCTAAAAGGGCGTACATCGTGGAACGTTACAATTTATATGGTTTGATTGTGATGTGCGTGCGTATTGTTTAACATGCATCATGTTTTGAAAAGGGAACGAAAATGGTGGTTGAACATATTTTGAGTAAGTGAATGTGAGACGCGTGGCGGTGGTACCGCGGATCTTGCTCGGGGAGTGGGCCGGTGCGTAACCAACAGCGAATTCCGCTCGGGGAGTGCGCCGATTGGGCCGTCACGCGGCATGTATGTGTTGATGGTGAAGATGATGGACAGTGGTGCTGCGGATCCTGCTCGGGAAGTGGGCCGGTGCATCACCAGCCACGGATTCCACACAAAGAGTTGGCCGGCTGGGCTGTCGCGAAATGATTGTGTGTGACAACTGTGGCCCCGTTGCTAGTGAGACCGGGACGGTAGCAACACATCAAGGTGTAGTATGGCGCGAGATTCACCCTCACCGTGGTATGGTTGCTGGGAGGTGGCGTGTGTGTGTGGCTCGTGGGCCTCGTCGCTAGAGAGTCCGGGATGGTGGCAACGTGTTACGGTATACCGTGGCGCGAGGTTTACCTTCACCCTGGCACGGGTGCACTATCCATCACAGATTGTGATAACATGAGCATGAGTGTAGAGACTGCATGTGATAGGATTGTATCATCGGTTTTTACTTTCATATCGCATTACTTACTGAGCGTTAGGCTTATGATGTGTGTTCTATGGTGTAAGTGCAGACATTGTCACTGGTGAGCCCTGAAAGCCTAGTCTTGAGGCGTAGGAGGGTTGGCGGCGTGTGACCGAGGCACTGGACGGCAGACTATTAGGGTGACCTGACCCGTGGAGGTGGCGAGTTTTTTGAGGTGCAAGGTTTTCCTTGTGGTATTTTGGGGATCATTTGGTTTTACAAGATGTATAGTGTATAGATGTGGATTTTCTTTATTTTTGGGTAGTTTTGAGGTTGCGTGTGTATATTATACATGTACAAGCATTGTGTTGCTCTATACTGTGGATTTTCTTCATCGATAGTTGACAGATTTATTTTCTTGCACTATGTTTTTCTTTTGGTGATTTCTGAATGAAATTGGTTAGTGTACTTTGGGAAGCTATATGGTATAGTATTTGCAGGTTGAGGGTCAGTAGGTACAGGTGTTACTCTGCCAAATTTCTGAGAGAAATATGCAGTGCTGGGTAGTTAAACTGATCGCACAGGGCGCGCCGACGGGATGGTCGTGCGCATGGGGCGTGCTGATCAAGTCGAGGGCACTCGCAGAGATCGCATCACGACTGCAGGGCACGCGGGGCACGCGACACTACAAGTGCGCGAAGGTCGTGCGGCGTCGTGACTGGGTGCGTGCGCATAGACGTGTGGCGCGGAGGTAGGGCGTGCAAGGCCTGTGGCGCTGAAGCCGTGTGCGTGATGCGGGGGCGCCGAGACGGTGTGCGCGCGGCGCCTGGAGGGCATATGTGCGGCGCCGAAGTGGAGGTCGGTGCGTGCGAGGTCGAGTGGGGCGCACGGCGCCGTGTCAGTTGCATGTCGCCGTGTCAGGCGGGAGGGCAGCGGGCCCGGCACTGTCTCGTGCTTGTGGGCGGGGCGCGCTGCGCCGAACCCAAGAGGTGCACGAGGCGCGTGCCGAACTCCTTTCTCGAAATTTTGAAGTCTTGTTGTTTTGTTTTAAAAATTTAATTGTACTTTTTCGCTACGTAATTTATATTGAGGATTTACGTGTTCCCTCTTCGGGGCATGAGTCGTTTTCGAATCGAGTCGAAAAAAATTTTATACTTACAAATGTTCTTTTGAATATGATTTGAAAATGAAAATGGTGTTATATGGAGTGATTTCATGTAGAGTTCCTGGATGTACTAGCTCGGGGTTTTCGAGGATGTTGCTGTCGGGGTGTGACAAGTCATGGCATCAGAGTAGTGTGTAGTCGTAGTAAGCGCACTAGGAACGTGTGGGTTCTTAGTATGCTACAGTTTATGGTATCAGAGCCACGGGGTCGACATTGTTCAGAGAATTACCTAACACTGCCAGCCCTGCAAGTGAGCGCTCCACCAACTATAAGTGTTTAGATTTAATTTTATTGTTAAGACTAATGTGGATTTTGTATATTTTAAGGTTAGAAAATGTCTGGAGAGGCTAAAGGAAAGGGTCGACCATGACTGAAGGCGAATAGAGTTGTGGGCAACATGGATGAAATCGTCCGGCAGCTTACCGAGTTAGTCTACTGCCAGTCTCAGCAGTTGGAGAGATTTATGAGCAGAGACGACCAGGGCCAGGCTAGTGCACAGGGTTCGTCGAGCAGAGGGGGTAATAGATTGCACAGACTTAGACCCCCAACTTTTGATGGGTCATCTCCGGATCCTCTCAGTGCTGAGGAGTGAATATGGAGCATGGAGAGTATGATGGGTTATGCTAAAGTGGAGGAGCAGGACAAGGTGTCTAGTGCGGCATTCTATCTGGCTAAGGATGCTAGCTATTGGTGGGATACAGTAGTGATTACGAGAGATGTGGGTATCATGACCTGGGAGAAATTCAAGACAGTGTTCTTTGGTAAGTATTTCAGCCACTCTATCAGGACACGGAAGATGGTGGAGTTTGCGCAGCTGATGCAGACAGGCACCGTGGCAGAGTATGTCTGACAGTTCGAGGGCTTGTCGCGGTTTGCGGGCATTTGGTGAGCCTCGACGAGAATAAGGTACATTGATTTGTGTAGAGCCTGAAGCCAGATATTTATATGGGCATGCAGATTGCGGGGACTTGAGACATGTCATACGAGGAGGTGGTAGCGAAGGCCTTGGATATTGAGGAGGCTCGGGCGAAGCTTCCCAGTTATAGAGAGGTACCTGAGGAGCAGCCTCGGAGATCGTTCAGGGAGTCACTGCCGCAGTCGAGTGGGGAGGGGACGTCCCTGCAGAAAGGCCTGAAGAGGTCTAGTGACAGTTCTAACAGCCAAGGGAGCAACAATAGGCCATAGGAGTCGGGATAGTATCCAGTGTGCCCTAAGTGTTAGAGGAGTCACCCTGGTGAGTGCAGAGTGGGATCAGGGCAGTGCTTCAACTGTGGCAAGGTGGGCCACATGTCTAGAGATTGCCAGAAGCCGCGTCGGAACCGTTGCTTGAACTGCAATGAGGTAGGAAATTTTGCCAACAGATGTCCAGCTATGAGCAAGACGTCAGCGAGAGTAACACCGAGGGTCTTTGCGCTTTTTGAGCCTGATGATGCTGCCCCGCCATCAGTCATTTTAGGTAGCATTCTTATATCAGGCATGACTGCTTATACACTTGTTGATACGGGTGCTACACACTAGTTTGTGTCTACCGCCTTCGTAGTCAAGGCAAACCTGTAGCCTAATTCCTCGGGAAGGTTTTATGATGTACTACTATCGTCAGAAAAATGGCTGTATTATGATCAAGTGGTTCGGGTGGATGTGATGACTATGGGGGGAAGGCTATATGCAGACTTGATCATACTCGACATGAGGGGGTATGAAGTGATTTTTGGAATGGATTGTGTAACACTTGAAATATTTCAGTTAATTCAATTTTTTGAAATTTCGTCTCGGTCAACGGCGAGGTTCGAGTCGGAATCGAGAGTGGAAAGTTTGTATCATTAGGTAAAAGATTATTTTAGGACTAATGGACGGGAGAGATTTAGAAGACTCCGACTAGAAACAGATTGAATGGCCATTTGATTGAAAGAGTTATGGTTGAAGGCGAAATAGTAATTAAGATTAATTATATTAATTAATATTTAAAAATATTTTTTTATAACATCATAGGAAAGGAACGAATTTCTCCCCCTCCTCGGTGAGTTCCCCTTCTCCCCACCCCACGAGAGCCCTACATCGGCGATCTCCTTCCCACGACGTCCAACAGCGACGTTTCCTCCTTCGTTTCTTCAAATCTTCAGTAAGTTTTGGTTAGTTTTCAGTAGATAACTAGTCCTTTGGTCGTTTTGAGCGGTAAAAGTGGAGTTAGAGAGAGTTTTGGGTGATCCCTAGGAGGGAAATATGAAATTTGGAGGTTATAGTCGATTTGTATTCGGATGTTGGTGTTTAAGATAGGAATAGGAGTAGCTTATGAGTTTTTATGGAGAAAATTGAGTGTCTAGATAATCGAACGACTCGGGATACGGAACGGGTTCCGTTCGGCCAAGCTGTAGGTGTGGGATTAGAAAATTGGTGAAACCGTTAGAAACTAGACGTCCTGAGAAGTCCGTGGTATTTTGAATCATCCAAATCAGACGAGTATTGGATAAGTTAGGCAATTCTGAAATTGGTTGGAATTTGTGTAGAATGTTGGAGTTTAGTTAGATGGGTTGATAGATGTTGTTTCCTTAGAATTTGTGGATTTCATGGACTATAAAGCTAATAGTTATGTAATTTATAGGCTTTCCAGTTAGCAAGCGAAATACGAGATTCATATACGAGTGCTAAGGACGCTAGGTAAGTAATGTAGTAAAAGTTTTGCCCTCGGGCCTACATCACAGTACAGTAGGATGCATTGCACGTTTATTTTATGTTATGCTTTATTGATTGTGCATCATAGTTTTAATTTACGAGACGAAACGAAAATGAATTTTCATATTTTTACGAAGTGAAATAGTAGGATGAGTTGAAACGAATGAAACGAGAAGATACGTAAAAAGATAATAAAGGTAGGGTTGAGTGGTCTTGTCCCGAGAGGTGGACCACGAGGTGTGTCACTTTACTAGATTGAGGTTGGCCTTGTCCCGAGAGGTGGACCGTGAGGTGTGCCACCTTGATCTAGCACGTAAAGAAGAACCCAGTAGTAAGAAGATAAAGAAGATGTAAGAAAAAGACGAAAACTAAAGTAGAGACGAAATTGTAGAAACTACATGTATTAGGAAATGTTTGATTTTAGTGTGTGTTATGCAGTACTTACTTAGCATTATGCTAATAGTTGAGTTCTGTGATGTAAGTGACGACGCAGCAGCTAGTGAGTATCCCGAGGATGCATAGGACTAGGAGGCAGTTGGAGGAAGACGCTCGTGGGATGACTAGCCCGATTGTTGAGGCGTTTTGACTATGGCAGGTGTAAGTATGGGTGGTGAAATATTTTGAGTCGTACTTGGTTATTTTGATGTAAAAGAGAGATTTGAATTTGGGTTGAATATTTTGGTGTGTGTAACACGTTTGTAAATTGAGTCGAGAAGTAGATTCATGGTTTTTAAACGTCTAGTCAAAATCGTGTTTGTTTTGTTTGAATTCTGTTAAAGTTTCTAAGGAGCAAGTGTCCACCGATAGGCTTAGTGGTCGACCAGACCAGACAAGTGTCGACCGCACGGGTCGACCTGTGTGGGCAGAGAGCATCAATGTGTCGACCTATGGCTGTAGTGTCGACCGCTCCGTATAAAAACGAGTGCGGAGTGTCGACCTACTCAGCCATAGAGCAATGGAGTGTCGACCAGTGCGCGCAAGTGTCGACCGGTAATGTAAAGTAAGCAAGAGTGTCGACCGTGAGAATCGACCTACGCGTACAGAGAGGACTTAAGTGTCGACCGCCAAATGGAAGGGTCGATTGGTCCGAGAAGTGGAAAGCAGGGATTGACCACGAGTTTTTCGGGTCGACCGTAAATGAATTTTCTTAGGTTTCAGAAAACGTAATTTATGTAAATCGAATTTTTATTAAAAGTCTTCCGCTGTAATGTTTTAATCGTCTAAAAAAAAAGTCGTTTGAGTCGAAAAACAAAGTCTTCAAATTTTTAAGGAATTTTAGTAGAAAATGTGAGGGATGGTGACGAGCAATAGTTGGTAGCGAACCGGGAATCTTGGAGGATTTTCGGGGGGCTACAGTGTTAGTATCAGAGCCATTTGGTTAAAACGTTCAAACGATTATTCTATAGCGCCTATCGCCGCACGACATGCTTTGACAACTGTAAGTGTTTAAGTTTAATGCTATTTAGTAGATACTTATGAGGGTAATTAACCATTGTCCAGGAAAAGTAGTCAACATGTCTGGGCGACCAGGACGTCCGAGAGTGTTGAGAGAGATAACCGAACCAAGGAGCGAAAGGGATTCGATGATGATTCAACGTTGACAGAGTTAGTAGATCGGCAGTCTCAGCAGCTAGGGATGTTGCTGAATCGGGAAGTGCAGGGAGGTGCAGGCCCTAGTTCTGGTCAGGACCAGTCGGGTGACTGATTTCGGAGATTGCGACCATCGACTTTCGAGGGACAAGTATCAGACCCGATGGCTGCCGAGGAGTGGATCCGTACGATAGAGAGCATGTTCAAATATGCAAAGGTGGAAGAGGAGGATAAGGTTGTACTGGCCACATTCCACCTAGCAAAGGATGCTCGATTCTTGTGGGAGTCTATAGAGGCCACCGTTGATGCTCAATATATGGCTTGGGAGAAATTCAAAAAAGCTTTCTATGACAAGTATTTTAACAGCACGGTACAGGCAACGAAGAGGATGGAGTTCCTGCAGTTTAAGCAAACTACCTCAGTGACAGAGTACAACCAGCGATTCAAGTCTTTGTCTTGGTTTGCTAGCAATTTAGTAAGCCGGAATGAAGATAAGGTGTTTCAGTTTGTACAAGGGTTGAAGCCGGAAATATGTAAAGGAGTGAAGATAGCGGGCATACGGAACGTGCCTTACTTCGAGATGGTGGCCAAGGCATTGGAGGTGGAGGAAGCCGAGATAAAGTGTATTAATCAGCAAGAGGCTTCCAGGAGATCCTTCAGAGAAACGGCCCTGCAGCAGAGCAAGAGTGTCTCCCAGCCGCTACAACAGAGAGGCACAGAAAGATGGTTCTAGTAGCCAGGGAAGTAGTAAGAGGCCTTAAGGACTGGTACAGTATCTCCAGTGCCCGAAGTGTATGAAGTGTCATCTGGGTGAGTGCAGATGGAACTCCGGAAGGTGCTACAATTGTAATGAAGCTGGACATGTGGCCAGAGACTGCTCGAACCCCAAGGTTGTTTGATGTTTTAATTGCAACGAGGTGGGCCACATCAGCAGGGATTGCCCGGCTTTGAAGAAGGGTTTGATGCGCACAACCCCGAGAGTATTTGCTATGATTGAGTCGGGAGATTGGGAGCAGCCAGCCGTGGTGTCAGGTACCATACTAGTGAATTCTGTACCTGCTTATACTTTGATTGACTCTGATGCTACGTATTCATTTATTACGACCACGTTCGCGGTCAAGATGAACGTATGGCCTATGTCAACGGATTGTAGCTACAAGGTGATGCTACCTTCTGGCGGGAGGATGCACTTGAATCAGGTTATACGAGATAGCGTGGTGTCCGTGGGAAGCAAAAATTTATTAGCCGATCTCATCATTATGGATATAACGAGATACGACACAATATTTGAAATGGATTGGCTATTCAAGCACTATGCTACGATCGATTGCAGTGTAGGCACAGTGAGTTTTCAACCGCCAAATGGTGGGAAGCATACTTTTAAGGCTGCAAAAGGTGTTAGGAGAATATCTGTGATGGCGCCTGTTAGTGCTCGTTAGGTTTTAACTGGTGAGTATTTTGGTTTTCTAGCCAGCATTATAGATATGCAAATTTCCAGGAATTCGAGACTGCAGGATGTTTCAATTATTCAAGATTTTCTTGAAGTTTTCCTAGATGATTTACCCGGTCTGCCTCCGGATCGAGAAATAAAATTTGCGATAGATGTGTATTTGGGAGTTGAACCAGTATCAAAGAATCCCTACAGATTGGCGCCAGGGGAGCTGAAAGAGTTGAAGAAGCAATTAGAAGAGCTGGTGGAGAAAGAGTTTATATGCCCGATCTTTTCGCCTTGGGGCGCACCAATCCTCTTTGTCAAGAAGAAGGACGGGTCATTGCGAATGTGCATC
Organism: Begonia peltatifolia; assembly: GCA_022433055.1. Taxonomy (NCBI): domain Eukaryota; kingdom Viridiplantae; phylum Streptophyta; class Magnoliopsida; order Cucurbitales; family Begoniaceae; genus Begonia; species Begonia peltatifolia. The sequence continues at coordinate 5,240,966 of CM039522.1, forward strand.
GACTACAGGGAGTTAAACAAGCTGACAATTAAGAATAAGTACTCTCTACCGAGGATAGACGATTTATTCGATCAGCTCCAGGGGGCACGAGTATTTTCAAAAATTGATTTGACATCGGGTTATTACAAGCTGAACGTCAGGGCGGAAGATATTCCCAAGACGGCTTTTCAGACGCAGTACAGACACTATGAGTTCTTGGTGCCATCCTTTGGATTGACAAATGCTCCAGGTGCCTTTATGGACCTAATGAACAGAGTGTTCCATGAATATTTTGATAAATTCGTCATAGTGTTTATCGATGATATTTTGGTATACTCTCAGAGTGAGGAGGATCATAAGAGGCACTTGAGATTGGTGTTTGAGACTTTGAACCAACACCAGCTTTACGCAAAGTTTTCTAAGTGTGAGTTCTAGTTGAATAGAATTAATTTTCTTGGTCATGTCATCTCAAGCGATGGAATAGCGGTTGATCCAGCAAAGATCCAAGCAGTTAAGTAGTGGCCGCAGCCAAAGAATGTTATGGAGATACGAAGTTTTCTTGGGTTAGTGGATTATTACAAGAGATTCATTGAGGGATTTTAAAAGATTGCGGCACCCCTAACCCGGTTAATGAGGAAAAGTGTGAAATATCTGTGGTCTGAGGATTGTGAGCATAGTTTCCAAACGTTGAAGTAGAGATTAACTACTGCTCCAATCTTGACGCTTCCTACTGAGGACATGGAGTTTAGTATTTATTGCGATGCTTTAAAGGTAGGACTGAGATGTATGTTAATGCAGGAAGAGAAAGTGGTAGCACATGCCTCTAGACAATTGAAGGCTTATGAGCAGAACTACTCGACGCACGACCTGGAACTAGCTTGTGGTAGTTTTTGCGCTGAACATTTGGAAGCATTATTTATATGGATATCAGTGCGAGGTATATTCCGATCACAAAAGCCTAAAGTATATTTTTACTCAGAAGGAGCTAAACATGAGACAACGGCGGTGGTTAGAATTTGTGAAAGATTATGACTTCGAAATTAAGTACCACCCCAGCAAGGCGAACGTAGTGGCCTATGCTTTGAGCAGAGTAACAGCATTTACTTTGGTTGCGACTTCAGGCATGCCTGTGGCATTGGATGCGGAGGTTTGGAAGTTCGAATTGGAGGTAGTGTCGAACGTGTCGGTAATGTTATCGGCTATGTCTATAAAGCCCATTATTTTGGAGAAGATTAAGCATGCCCAAAAGGATGACGCTGGGTGTGAAAAGGTAAAGTCCAGGATGGCTTCTGAGGATAGGTCAGAATTCATTTGTTCAGACGACGGGATTCTTAAGTTTCGGAATTGATAGTTTGTTCCAAACAATGAGGAACTTCAAAGGGAGAGATTGTCATAAGCGCATTCTTCAAGGTTTTCTGTACATCTAGAGAGCACTAAGATGTACAGGGATCTCAAACGGCATTACTGGTGGCCTGATATGAAGAGAATGGTGGCGAAGTACGTAAAGACATGTTTGATCTGCCAGCAGGTTAAGGTCGAACACCAGAGGCCAGCAGGAAAATTACAGCCATTGTCGATACCTGAATGGAAATGGGAACAGATAGCGATGGATTTTGTTTGTAGGGTTGCCTCGGACGACAAAGGGCTATGATGGTATATGGGTGATAGGGAACAGGTTAACCAAATCGGCCCATTTTCTGCTAGTGAAGATGACATATTCTATGGATCACTTCGCCGAACTATATATTCAAGAGATCGTGCGATTGCACGGAGTTTCAACTTTGGTTGTATCAGATAGGGACCCTAGATTTACATCGAAGTTCTAGAAGAGTCTGCATAAGGCCATGGGTACGCAGCTCAGTTTTAGCACAGCGTTTCATCCTCAGATGGATGGACAATCTGAGAGGACTATTCAGACGCTGGAGGATATGCTTCGAGCTTGTGTGCTGGAGTTCCAAATATCAAGGAGCAAATATCTGCCGTTGGTAGAATTGTCTTATAATAACAGTTTCCAGGCCACGATAGGTATGACTCCATACGAGGCCCTTTACAAGAGAAAGTGCAGGTCCTCGCTTTATTGGGATGAAGTCGGCGAGGTGAGTTTAGTGGGTCCGGATATTTTGCAGCAGACAGTAGAGCAAGTTGCATTTATTTGGCAGCGTATCTTAACAGCTCAGAGTCGAGAAAAGATTTATGCAGATCAACGGAGAAGGGAGCTAGAATTCAAAGTGAATGATGAAGTCTTTTGAAGATCTCTCCGTTAAAGGGAGTGGTAAGGTTCGAAAGAAGAGGCAAGTTAAACCCAAGATACGTTGGGCTGTTTCCTATTATGAAGAGAATAGGGAAGACAGCTTACCAGGTACAATTACCAGCCTCCATGGATGAGATTCACAATGTATTCCACGTGTCTATGTTGAGAAAATGTATGCGAGATTCTTCGCATATTGTGATGTAGTAGGACATAGAGGTTAAACCCACATTGACGTATGAAGAAAAGCAAGTGGAGATTTTAGATTATACAGTAAAGACTTTACGCAACAAGGAGATTGTACTGGTAAAAGTTATCTGGCGCAACCACAGTGTAGAAGAGGCAACTTGGGAGTGGTAGCAGGACATGATGATCCGTTACCCAGAACTGTTCAGGTAACAAAATTTTGAGGACAAAATTTCTTTTAAAGAGGGTGAAATGTAACACCCGAAATATTTCAGTTAATTCAATTTTTTGAAATTTTGTATCGGTCAATGGTGAGGTTCGAGTCGGAATCGAGGGCAGAAAGTTTGTATTGTTAGGTAAGAGATTATTTTAGAACTAATGGACGAGAGAGATTTAGAAGACTCCGACTAGAAACAGACTGAATGGCCGTTTGATCGGAAGAGTTATAGTTGAGGGTGAAATAGTAATTAAGATTAATTATATTAATTAATATTTTAAAATTTTTTTTTATAACATCAGAGGGGAGGAATGAATTTCTCCCCCCTCCTCGGTGAGTTCCCCTTCTCCCCACTCTGTGAGAGCCCTCCATCGGCTATCGCCTTCCCACGACGTCCAACAGCGACGTTTCCTGCTTCGTTTCTTCAAATGTACGGTAAGTTTTGGTTAGTTTTTAGTAGATAGCTAGTCCTTTGGTCATTTTGAGCTGTAAAAGCGGAGTTAGAGATAGTTTTGGGTGAGCCCTAGGAGGGAAATACGAAATTTGGAGGTTATATTCAATTTGTATTCGGATGTTGGTGTTTAAACTATGAATAGGAGTAGATTATGAGTTTTTATGGAGAAGATTGAGTGTGTAGATAACCGAATGACTCGGGTTACAGAACAGTTTCTATTCGGCCAAGCTATAGGTGTGGGATTAAGAAATTGGTGAGACCGTTAGAAACTAGACGTCCTGAGGAGTCCGTCGTATTTTGAATCGTCCAAATCAGACGAGTATTGGATAAGTTAGGCAATTCCGTAATTGGTTGGAATTTGTCTAGAATGTTGGGAGTTTAGTTAGATGGGTTGATAGAGGTTGTTTCCTTAGAATTTTTGGATTTCATGGACTATAAAGCTAATAGTTATGTAATTTATAGGTTTGCTAGTTAGCAAGCAAAATACGAGATTCATATACGAGTGCTAAGGATGCTAGGTAAGTAATGTAGTAGGAGTTTTGCCCTCGGGCCTACATCACAATACAATAGGATTCATTACACGTTTATTTTATGTCATGCTTTATTGATTGTGCATCATAGTTTTAATTTACGAGACGAAACGAAAATGAATTTTTATGTTTTTACGAAGTGAAACAGTAGAATGAGATATACGTAAAAAGATAATAAATGTGGGGTTGAGTGGTCTTGTCCCAAGAGGTGGACCAAGTGGTGTATCACTCTTTCTCCGTTTTATGTGGCGACCTTGTCCCGAGAGGTGGACCGCGAGGTGTGTCACTTTACTAGATTGAAGTTGGCCTTGTCCCGAGAGGTGGATCGTGAGGGGTGTCACCTTGATCTAGCACGTAAAGAAGAACCCAGTAATAAGAAGATAAAGAAGATGTAAGAAAGAGACGAAAACTAAAGTAGAGACGAAACTGTAGAAACTGCATGTGTTAGGAAATGTTTGATTTTAGTGTGTTTTATGCATTACTTACTTAGCATTAGGCTAATAGTTGAGTTCTGTGATGTAGGTGACGACTCAGCAGTTAGTGAGTATCCCGAGCATGCCTAGGACTAGGAGGCAGTTGGAGGAGGATGCTCGTGGGACGACTTGGCCGGCTGTTGAGGCATTTTGACTATGGCAGGTGTAAGTATGGGTGGTGAAATATTTTGAGTCGTACTTGGTTATTTTGATGTAAAAGAGAGATTTGAATTTGGGTTGAATATTTTGGTGTGTTTACCAGGTTTGTAAATTGAGTCGAGAAGTGGATTCATGGTTTTTAAACGTCTAGTCAAAACCGTGTTTGTTTTGTTTGAATTCTGTTAAAGTTCCTGGGGAGTAAGTGTCGACCAATAGGCTTAGTGGTTGACTAGACCAGGCAAGTGTCGACCGCACGGGTCGACCTGTGCGGGCATAGAGCATCAAGGTGTCGACCTATAGCTGTAGGTGTCGACCGCTCCGTGTAAAAATGAGTACGGAGTGTTGACCCGTAAGTATTAGGGTCGACCAAATTCCGTAAGTGTCGACCACGAGGGTCGACCTACTCTGCCAGAGAGCAATGGAGTGTTGAACGGTGTGCGCAATTATCCACAAGTAATGTAAAGTAAGTAGGAGTGTTGACTGTGAGGATCGAGTAACGCGGATAGAGAGAACTTAAGTGTCGACTGCCAAATGGAAGTGTCGACCAGTCCGAGAAGTGGAAAGGTCGACCACAAGAGTCGACCTGTGCTGGCAAAGGCGAATGAGGTGTCGACCGCGGTTTTTCAGGGTCGACCGTAAATGAATTTTCTTGGGATTCAAAAAACTTAATTTATTTAAATCGAATTTTTATTAAAAGTCTTCTGTGGTAATGTTTTAATCGTCTAAAAAAAAGAGTCGTTTGAGTCGAAAAACAAAGTCTTCAAATTTTTAAGCAATTTTAGTAGAAAATGTGAGAGATGGCGACGAGCAATAGTTGGTATCGAACTGGGAATCTTGGAGGATTTTCGGGGCGTTACAGATTGGTTGTTCAGACACTTTGCCACGATAGACTGCAAAACTAGAAAGAATGTAAAGTACGAATGGACTGACAAGGGTAAGGATTGCTTTCAGACATTGAAGCAGAAATTGACTGCAGCTCCTATACTGACTCTGCCCGTGGAAGGGGAGAAGTTCTGCATTTATTGTGACGCCTCCAAGATTGGTTTGGGATGTGTTTTGATGCAGAGTGGGAGAGTCATTGCCTATGCCTCTAGGCAGTTGAAGACTTATGAGCAGAATTATCCCACTTACGATTTGGAGGCATTACCTATATAAGCAGCAGTGCGAGATTTTCTCATATCACAAGTGCTTGATATGGAGAAGTTTGCATAAGGCCATGGGGACCAGATTAGATTTCAGTACGACTTTTCACCCTCAGACTAATGGGCAGTCAGAGCGGACCATACAGATTTTGGAGGATATGCTCAAAGCCTGTGTATTGGAGTTTTAGGCGGCTTGGAGTAAGTTCTTACTGTTGATCGAGTTCTCGTATAATAATAGCTACTAGTCCACCATTGGTATGGCACCGTACGAGGCTCTGTACGGGAGGAAGAGCAGGTCGCCGTTATATTGGGACGAGGTTGGAAATGTCCAATTGATAGGTCCTTAGATTTTATAGCAGACTTTCGACAAGGTTGCCGTGATACAGAAGAGGATTGAAGCAGCTCAGAGTCGACAGAAGAGTTATGCATATCAGAGGCGTCGAGAGTTAGAATTTAGTGTGAGGGATGAGGTATTTCTGAAGATTTCACTGTTCAAAGGGGTGGTTAGGTTCGGAAAGCGATGAAAGCTCAACCCTCGATTTGTGGGGCCATTCCCAATTGTCAAGATGATTGGGAAGACTGCGTAGCAGCTTCAGTTGCCCCCTTCGATGAATGTCATCCACAATGTTTTCCATGTCTCAATGTTGAGGAAGTGTATGCGGGATCCTTCTCAGGTGGTGCCACTACAGGATATAGAGATCCAGCCGACACTGACTTACGAAGAGAAGCCAGTGAGGATTCTAGAGTCGGCCGTGAGGTGTTGCGCAACAAAGAGATCCCTTTGGTTAAAGTATTATGACACAATCATGGATGGAGGAGACTACTTAGGAGCGGCATGAGGATATGGAGCACCAGTATCCCGACTTATTCGGTACGTAAATTTTGGGGACAAAATTCTTATTGGGGGGGTGGGAATTGTAATAACTTAAAAAATTTCAAATCTTAGATTTAATTTTCAAAATTTTAAATTAAATCTCGGTTAGAATTTTGAGTAATATTTTAATGAGTAAATTAATTTATGCAACTTGAAATCTAAATTTAGTGACGGTTTCGAAATTCTTAAGTCGAGAGGACGTGAACTATCGGAGGTTTAAAGAAAAAAAAATACGGCAGGGCGATTTGTCAATTTTGTGTTAAGAAAAAAAAAAAAGAAGAATTGTTTAAGTGGAATGACATCACGAGGAAGCCATTCCACTTCGGTTGCTTGCGAATCGAACGCCCGAGAGAAGCCAAGCGCGGTGGGGGGGAAAACCTGGGTAGCCGATCACCGACGACTGACGAGGGGAAATTGGACGCCGGCATGCCAGACGAGTCTGACGAGGCTAAGGCTCGGGCGTAGTTTGGTTTTTGGGGCCGAAAACCGAAGGTATGCCTTCCCCTAATTTCGGTTTAGTTTGGCCGAGCTTAGGCTCATTTTCCCCTTGTTTCTCCCGCGTGATTTGTTGAGCGTTGGTGTTGTTATAGGCTATGCCTGTGTTTGTGTGCTTTGTGGAGAGCAAAGCCGAGAGTTCGGAGGGTTCCCCTGCTCTCTCTCTCTCTCTCTCTGTTTTGTTGGCCGAGGTGGGGAGTGTGTCACGCTCTCCTTTTCGGTCGATGGATGGCAGGATTTGGTAAGAATTGTTGGGTTGGGGAATTTGTGGTGGAGAGCATCGATTTTTGCTTGAAGACCGAGGGGGTTGGAATTTTCAATTCAAGTTTTCTGAATTGGAAACCATCAATTATGGTTAGTTTATACTTAATAGACTAGAATGTGATAGATTGGTGGAGAAATTGGTGGAAATCGGGTTGATGTTGAAATTTAGATTTTTTTTATGTAAAAACAGGTTCTGTTTTTTAGGGTTTCGACCTAGCTTCGGTTATTCGTTTTAAGTTCTGTTCTAATATGTTAAATTAGGTTGTTCGAGGAGCATTTAGCTGTTGGAATCATTTAATTCCGATATCTGACGCAAAAGTTATGCGCGTTGAAAGTTTATGTCAAATTTTAGATCGAGTCGAATTAGTGAGCGCTTTTACTTGAATTGTGACACGTGATGATTGTGTTGATGATTTTAGTACGTAAGACGAGTTCTAAGATGAGTTTTGACGGATTTTGATTTTGATTTTAGGTTGGGGCGTTTTTGGCTAAACTGTGCGTCAATTGAGCTTAAGACGCCAGGTAAGTAGTGTATGCATGCGTTTTACCTAAGAGGGCCTACACCGTGGAACGTTAGGATTTATGTGGTTTGATTGTGATGTGTGTGCGTACTGTTTGACATGCATTATGTTTTGAAAAGGGAACGAAAATAGTTTCTGAGCATATTTTGAGTAAGTGGAGGAGAGACGCGTGGCAGTGGTATCGCAGATCCTACTCGGAGAGTGGGCCAGTGCGTAACCAACCTCGAATTCTTCTCGGAGAGTGGGCCGGCTGGAGCATCACGCGACGTGTATGTGTTGTCGGTGAGAATGATGAACAGTGGCACCACGGATCCTGCTCGGCAAGTGGACCGGTGCATTACCAGTCGCGAATTCTGCTCCGGGAGTGAGCCGGCTGGATTGTCGCAAAATGTGTGTGTGTGGCAACTGTGGCCCCGTTGCTCGAGAGACTGGGATGGTGGCGACGCATCAGGGTGTAGTGTGACGCGAGGTTCACCCTTACCGTGGTGTGGTTGATGGGAGGTGGTGCGTGTGTGTGGCTTGTGGACTTCGTTGTAGGGAAGTCCAGGACAGTGGATACGTGTTAGGGTGTAGCGTGGTGCGAAGTTCACCCTCACCCTGGCATGGCTGCACTACGCGTCACAGATTGTGACAACATGAGCGTGAGTGTAGAGACTGCATGTTATAGGATTGCATCATCGATTTTTACTTTCATATCGCACCACTTACTGAGCGTTAGGCTTATGATGTGTGTTCTATGGTGCAGATGAAGACATTGTTGCTGGTGAGCCCCAAGAGTCTAGTCCTGAGACGTAGAACGGTTGGCGGCATGCGACCGTGACACCAGACGGTGAATTGTCAAGGCGACCCGACCGTGGAGGTGGTGAGTTTCGATGAGGTGTGCAGAGTTTCCCTTGTGGTATTTTGTGGATCGTTCGGTTTTACAAGATGTACAGTGTATAGATGTGGATTTTCTTTATTTTTGGGTAGTTTTGAGGTCGCGTGTGTATATTATATATGTCCGAGCATTGCGTTGGTCTATACTGTGAATTTTCTTCATCGATAGTTGTCAGATTTATTTTCTTCCAATCTCTTTTTCCTTTGGTGATTTCTGGATGAAATTGGTTGGTGTACTTTGAGAAGCTATATGGTATAGTATTTGCAGGTTGGGGTTAATAGGTATAGGTGTTACTCTGTCAAACTTTCGGGAGAAATATGGAGTGTCGGGCAGCAAAACCGAGCGAGCGAGGCGCGCCGACGGGCTGGTCGTGAACACGGGGCATGTTGATCAGGTCGAGGGCACTCGCACAGAGCGCATCATGGCTGTAGGGCGTGCGGCACTAAATGCGTTCACAGGTCCTGCGGTGCCGAGAGTCGGTGCGCACGCGGACGTGTGGCGCGGAGGTAGGGCGCGCGAGGCAGACGACGCTGAAGCCATGTTCTTTATATGGAGGCGCCGGGACAGTGTGTGCGCAGCGCCTGGAGGTCGTGCGTGCTGCGCCGAAGGGGAGGTGGGTGCGCACGACGCACGCGGCGTGGTCGAGTGTGGCGCGCGGCACCGTGTCAGTGGCGTGTCGCCGTGTCAGGTGGGGGCGTTGTGCGCACGGTGCCGTCCCGGGCGTGCATGCGGGGAGCACAACGCTGTGTTGGGGGCGGGCAGCGTCGAACCAGAGAGTTGCAAGAGGCGCGTGCCGGACTCCTTTCCCGAAATTTTTAACTCTTATCATTTTGTTTTAAAAATTTAATTCTACTTTTCCGCTACGTAATTTACATTGAGGATTTACGTGTTATATCTTCGGGGTGTGAGTCGTTTTCGAATTTAGTTGAAAAATATTTTATACTTACAAATGCTCTTTTAAATATGATTTGAACATGAAAGTAGTGTTAAATTGAGTGAGTTTACGTAGAGTTCCTAGATGTACTAGCGAGGGGTTTTCGAGGATGTTGCTGTCGGGGTGTGACAGGCCGTGGCATCAGAGTAGTGTGTAGTCGTAGTGAGCGCACTGGAAACGTGTGGGTTCTCTGGTGCTACATAATTGAATAATTGCGCGCTAATTATTCAATTTATGAGCTAACAAATAAGAGAATCTTGTATTATGGATTTCATTATATTAACGTTAGCATTCCCAGCAACTCATTTAATTTATTCCCAAAATAAAAAGTTTATATTATGTAACTCGTACAAAACTTTACCTAGTAAATCAAAAAATAAATTAAAATGAAATAAGAACCTACTAAATATAATGAATTAAGACCATACATATATGACCATCATTATGATAAAATTAATTGTTTTTTATTTAATGGATATTATAAGAATAATATAATTTCATTTGATACAGTCTTATATAATCATATTATATAAAATACAGTCATTTTATGTCACTACATATATAGTCGGAATATAACTATACGTTCTAAGTAAAGTAAATTTTATTTATAAATTTATTAATTTGAATATTCTATACTTCAAATATAAGTTACAGATTAATGTGATTATTTATTTTTAAATTTAATTTCACGTATATCAATATATATGTAAATTTAAAATTGCACAAATAATCAATAATTTTTTTTTGAATTTATAAAACACATCCAATAATACAAATATAAAAATTAATTGTAAAAATTATTTATAAATTATAGCAAAAAAATATTCATAATATTTATTTGTTGGCCACGTTATTTTTAACAATTCTATTATACAATTATTGGCTAAAACCATTCCCTAAAAAATTAAGGTCCAGATGGTCTGGGACTTTTCAAATCTGGAAGGTGTTTCTGGCGAAGCAATTGAAGTAACGGATAAGAAATAACACAGACAATTCAAGGTTAATGACGAACAATTAAAATTATAACTAGGAGGACTTGTTAGCCACGAACAGAAATACATTAAACTAAGCCGAGACTTTCACAAAAAACTAAAAATAAAAAAAAAAATTACAAAATAATAATAAAATGAAATATGGAATATAAAAAAAATGTTGCGGCATCCTTTTAAAAATGTCAAGGCTTCTGAAGACAAAAATTATGCTTAGGCATTCATATAAACAATGATATTCATTGCATCATGGATAACGCCTTGTAATTTTCCTAAATAAGCCACAATGTTATCGTAAAATATAAGCTTTTAAAAATCTTGAACGCCGACCTGTGATTTTCTGTTTCGTCCAACCATGACCACCATCGCTCACATCTATTCCGCCAAGGTTCAAGCCTCTTCCAACTCTAGTTGTCAACTCTGATTCCCCACCAAACCACCCATGTGGCCTTCGTTTCCTCCAACCAAGCCTCTATTTCAGTTCGTTCCAAATCTCCGACCAAGCTCATTGACTTCTACTCTTGTTTCTAACAATCTCACCCGAGCTCTTCCTCTATCTCATCTCCATCTGCCAAACACTGTAGAGCTCGAGACCATATGTCATTGTCGGATTAAGGCTGTGGAAATATTGACGAGTTTTTGAAGTCAACGTTGATGTTGAAATAGTTGGAATAAATCATTGATTGTCTACATACTGAAATTATAGAGTTGGGGACCACTTTATTTCAGGATTTTCCAAATTTGGAAGTTAGCGGGCTAATTATTGGATATCGTACATTGAGACAATAAATTTTGATTTGAAATTTAATGGATAGTGCTTTACTGCTTTAGTTGAATCGATTGGCACTTTAGTTGGGGTGCTGTTCAGCATATAACAACTAAACACAACATGTAAACAACTGACTCTAATTAGTTTCTCCCATGGTTTCCTTTTACCCCGCAGTTACTTATGGCCCCTTCCACAAGGAGAGATTGCTGTTCTTGAAGGAGGGTCTGTCCCAGGTCTTAAGGAGCTCAAATGCGGCCCCAGAACTCTTGTATTGATTTGGCCATAACCTCAGGTTCAATAGGAGGCAAGTGCTCCAAGAAGGCAACCAGGGTTTGCTCCCATTCTTGCTTCTCGTTATTTATACGTAGAATTTCTCGATTGATTGAGGAAAGTCTCACATAGTGGCTCATTTTAGAAAGATCAATTTGATTTACCTAGTAAGTTGAATGGGAATGGGCTAGTGAGTCTAGGTAAAATGGTTTATTGATATTGTTTCCTTTTAGTGGGATGATAGTTTTGAAAAGACAGATTGACTATCTTTTCTTTAATTTCGAGTGAAATACGATCTGGGAACTAATTCAAACCCTTTAGGTAAAATAAGAACAACCCCTACATTCGAAGCTCCTTTTTTTTTTTTTATCATTTTCAAGAACTTGTTTCAATTTCTTATCATAAGGAATTCGAACAATTGTTTCAAATACACTATTTGGAAGCACAGCCGTGGCACCTTAATATTCATGGCCTTATTAGCTAAATGGCAGTTGGTACAGACAATATGCCCGGTTGCTTCTTGTGGATTTCTATAACCTTGCTATGCAAAAATGAGATATGCATTTGAAATAGGTGCCCCAGTTATTATATATATCATGAGCGATAGAAAAATAGATCGAGTAATCTCTGCATTTATCCAAGAAGGGTATTTCTATTTTGCATAGTCCAATCATTGATCCCGAAAATTTCTACAATAAAATTAGATGGGTTGTTAGTATAGTTCCATATCCCTGATTCTGTTATTTACTAAAATAATTTTACTCGAATCTAGGAAGAATTCTCCCAGATGGGTAGAAGAAATGAGGAAAATTATTAATGTTGTACTTATGTACAAATTAACAAACCTGAAAATGGGATAAATGGATCAATTTAGTAATTTATTGAATGATAAATCACTACAAGTGACGAAGATACATGATTTAAATAACGGGGGTGCTAGGTCGAAAAAAAGAGGGATTTTAGTTGTAAGATATCTAATGAAATCGTTGCTGGAATTGAGATCCCATTCAAAGATAAATATATCAAATATTTGGAGTTTTTTTTTTGGTATATTGTATGGATGATCATATCCGCAAAGACCATGATTGGGAATTGTTTGATCGTTTTTCTTTGAGGAAAAGGCAAAACAAGTAATTTCTTCCAACCCAACACATAAATAAAGACAAGGATAATCTTTTTAGAAACTAAAAAAAAATCTGTTTTAATATGAAATGGATATATCCATATATCTTTGATTTATATTTATGAGATGATAAAATATGGCAAAACCCATACCAAGAAGTGGTTTACGTAGGAATGGTTGTATTGGTTTACATAAAAGAACGTTGCTAGGGAAGGAAAGTGGTGGGGCCTTCCAGGACCGGAGAAGGTCAAATTAGAAAGCTTGAGGAGCTGCTTGCAAAAAGGAAAACCTTGGAGACGGTAGACTAGCCAGTCAGGCACACCCTGAGGCTAACTACAGCAGACCAAGAGTGAATGTAAGAAGTTCAAGAAGTAGAAGTAGAGGGATCAGGTGATGTGAACAATAACAGTTGTGTACTATAATCAGTAGCTAAAGATGGATAAGGGGGTATTGAATAAATATGATGTGCTACAATAATGGTAAAGAGCCTAACAGAACTAGGTTAATAGATAATTGAGCATGTCAAGATGTTGTTAGGATCTCATATAGTCTTTAATGGCCCTGGATTGTAAATGGACTTTTATGAGCCTCTAAAATATCTTTTATACCATGACCAAGATTCAACAGATTGAGATCGATCTTCCTTCCCCTCTTTCAAGATCAGATTGAGAATTCCAACAGAATGAGCATTCGCTCTACTTCTTCGTCTCTCTTCTAGCTGCCGAATATAGATAGTAGATGTACTTCAAGGCAGATAGGTAGTAAAGGCAAGTGCATAGGCAGGGGATAGACATTCAAATAACTATCTTCAAATAGCTTATATAAGAGAAAGAGTGGCACATGCATCTTTTCTTTTAGATAGGGAAGGGAAGCAAGCATAAGCGGGAATGAACAATGACTTGAGTTTAGTTCAGGAGTTCAAGTGAGGGTAGCATTCGAGTCTTAATCAAAGCTGTCACGCCCAGCCATATGTCTAGTTCAATCAGTTGCATATCGGTAAGCATGATTGTAGCACTACAAATAGGCGCAGTAGATGAAGAAACTGTTTTCAACAAATCAATATATGGGTGCTCATATATATTAGGGGAATCCACACAATTCAGCTTTAGAATGCCTTTCGTGCCTAAAAGGTTAGATCAAGGGGATAGGGAAATTAACTTGTTCTCATTTCAGATGCGATCAAAAAGCCTTTGCATTTTCCAAGCATAGAGATTACATATGAGGATGATTCTAATAGAGATACAAAAGTTCCTGGTTGAGTTGGAGGTGCAGGAGCGGTGAACAGGACTCTTGCAGAAGGAAGAAATGCTGTAAATAGGAGTTCATTCCACTATAATAGGAGGAGCTAGGAGAGATCCATAAAGATAACCCGGCTGTGCATTTAAGATACGATAGTGAGAGGTCATGGCCTTTCAAAAGAATAAATGAAGGACTATTAAACTAGTCAAATCACGGGGAAGCACACTTTCTATTGAATAAAAAATAGCTTCCAGCTAAAAGTAAAAAAAAAGTACTATGATTTTATCCTTATTTTATTAACAAAATAAAATGATCGAAACTTGTTGATAGGAAAGGATGAGCGCACTTGCTGATCGATCGATCGTGAGTCGAACTCGCTCTCTTGGCATGCTCTTCTCTAATGATAGAGATCAATCGTTTATTCCCAAATGCGTTGATATTCCCTTTTTTTTCATTCTAGTAATTAACCCATATAGTTTTTAACTCAGGAAGCAGTGAAGAAAATTAGAGCTACAATCAAATATCTGTGACTAATCCTCTCCCTTTATCTCTTTTTTGTTGTGCTCAATTTTGAATGTGGCAGTTCCACCAAGATCTCTTATTTTGTTGGGGGAGGAATCTGCACGAATCGGATTTGAGGATCATAACGAGAGAGAATTGGATTTGATTAGACAATGTGTGGTTGGTAAACAAGGATCAATTTTTTAGCAAAGTACAGAATGTATTGTCAAATAGTAAATATGATTCCACAAAATCTAATTTCATTCAAGTAACGGATTCTAGCCAATTAAAAGGATCTTCTTATCAATTTGGAGATAATTTTGATTCCATTAGGAATGAGGATTTGTAATAGCTCGAAGACCGATTTTCCAAAAAACGTTGAAACAATATGACTTATGATATCGGAGCCAGGCAGAGTGGAAATATACACCTCTAGATGACCAAAAAACTGAAAGAGATGCTGGTATAATATGGGCTCTCCCCCTCTAGCAGGATCAGAAAAGGTTGTATTAAAGTTTATCTATTAGGTGGGGGCTTTTTGATCTTGTACTTTTCGATTAGGATGTCCCTTAAGAGATCATGATTTGCTTCCACTCATGCTTCCACCTCAACAAAGTTTGACCAAGACAGATTTTTAAGCATTGACACATTCAAGCAATTTCAAACATTGCTCATGAAAAAGACACCTTTCTTTATGTGCCAGGATTACAAAATCACAAGCCAAGAGATTAACTAACATCTTGAGTATCCTTATTTTGCAGTAAAATACTTTCAAAGAGGCATAGAGGAGGAAACACCTTAGCCATGTGAAAAGGATATCCCCAAAACATATGCTAGTTTCGCCGAAGGAGGAAAAGGTTAAAGCACATGAGGCTACGACTACCTACCATTTTGAGCCGAACCACCAACTCATTGGAGGCTTGAATACAAGCCTTTGAATCTATCTTTTAATGTGTTTAAGTTGTGTATTTTTGCATTGGATTTCGTTCATTTCATGGGCCACATGTAATTGTAACTCTAACTTGGCTTATCCTAATAGGTTGAGTGTGTGTGTGTGTGTGTTTTTTTTTTTTTTTTTTTGCATTTCGGAATATCACTCATGCTATAAACTTAGGGCATGAAATTTATGACAACTTGGAGGGTGAGACAAACTTAACTGCAAGGTCAGGCCAAAGCATACAATATACTTTGAATCTACTAACGAAGCTTAGCTAAAAACCAACTTGGGTTCATCCCTCCTTTCATGCAAAGAATACTTGGTATTCCAAAGCCAAGTATTGCACATTTAATTTGAAGTCTAGAGCTCTAGTTTTATATAATGATGGTCAAAGCCTTGGGAAGACAGAGAGACATTGAGAAACCATATAGGTGTCATGTGAAGAGGTATCATTGTCGAATACTCTTATTGCTTCCATAAGGGTTTATTTTGGAATTTTTGTTTATGGGCTCTTGCCTAGTTTGTTGAGTTTAAATACCACTTTAAGCTACTTTTGTAAGCATATTTGAATAATAAAAAATGTAAAAACCTTCTATGTTTGGAATTTCACATTTAAGTACACTACACTCGGTTGTGTCCAATCGTTTATTTTAAGTGTCGAAAGTTGTATTTGATCATGTAAGTTTGATCAAATACTCCTATCAATGTTGCCTTCTAATTACTTGATTTTAAGTGGTGAACTCTTTAGTAAGGATACACCCAAATTCACAACAACCCTAAGTTGCGGTGCTTCCACTAGCAAAGGAGGCCATAGAATTCTAGTGCATATTCAGACCAACTCAAACCTTTTCATTCACAACTCATTTTCCACAATGACTTTCACCAAGAAATTTTGTGGGTGCCATCCACACTTATAGAGCAAGGTACTGTCTAAACATAACATCAAGATGACCAATATTGATTGAGATATTACCATCCTGAGTGAGCCTTAAGTTCTCGAACAAGATTCGTCTCTGTTGCTGTCCACCAATCTCGTCATATCTCCTTATTTACTAGGCCTTTGGCCGAGAATGTTAGAGGTTATATTTCAGACATAAAAAAGAAGATTTGGTTCAATTTTAACTAGGAGACGATGCGTTTTGGCCAAGTTATAGCTTACCAATTACAGCCTCCTTTTTCTGCAAAGAAAACTCTAAGTCTGAGGCAACTTTTAAATTTGCCATCTTGGTGGTACGTCACGTCCTAAAAAGGGGCATTGAAGAGCTTCATTGGGGAAATATTATCGAGAGATAGTGGCAATGATTTACTAGGCAACTTGAGGCTGTAGTTATCCCGATTGTCTAGGAGTTTTATGCCTTCTTCCATAAGAAGAACATGATGTTTGTGAGAGGGTGACTTATAGCAGTTTCATTGGCCCACCATTCACAGTTACTTTGAACTAATGACTATTCAACCAGATGGGTAGGCCAATTATCTTGACACTTAAGTGAACCTCAAAGTGTAAATAGTGATGTTGTGTCAGCTTTTTACAAAGTGGAAGGTCACCGATGACGAACAGATGACATTCTAATAGAAGGATCTCTATATGGATGCCCGGGTGTTACACTATTTCATTAGAGCTCAACTCATGCTAATCACTTACTATGGTGATGTCACTAAGGATCAAGCAATTCTTGTTTATTAATATGAATCAAGATACAACCAACTTCAACCCTAAAGTTAAAGATCCATGTCAAGATATTAGAGGCCAATGACAAGATCAAGAACTAAGAAAATACATGAAGGCTTACATGGATTGATTCTAGAAATCCAAGAGAAAGATTCATTTCAACAAAAGTTGAAATTAAAAAAATTATTAAGTATTTAAAAAGATGCTTTGGAAGCAAGAAAGACCAAAATTATTTGAGTATTTAGAAGATATTTTTGTGACAAGGAGGCATGCACGTGCAAATCTATGCAAAGTTTCCTTTTATCAAATTTAGTAAACACTTTTCGCGGCACACTTAAATCTAGTGGATTTTCAAGCAAATGACTGAGCTTCTTCTGACCAAATGGATCAAGTTTCCTTTTATTAATTTGTCAAGTACCTATTTCCTAATCCTTGAAGGTAATTGTTAACTTAAAATGTGTTTAAGATTAATATATATTTTTTATGATGTTTAATTAAAATGTGTTTTAAGTATAATATGTTTTTGGTGATGATTAATAAAATGGATTCAAGTATAATATACGTTGATAATGTTTAATATATTTAATAAACATAAGAAGTAAATTACTTGTGTTTGTTATTTGAAAATGCCATTGAAAAATGATATTTCGTACTAATAATTCATTATCGAGTTTGTAGTAGTATAAATAAAGAAGTACAATTTTAGAGTGCCTCAAGTGTCGACCGGAATACACTAGTGTCGACCGCTTAATGCAAAAAAGATTGAAGTGTTGACCACGAGGATCGACCTGTAAATACAGAAGCAATTCAAGTGTCGATCGGCATACACAAGTGTCGACCGCTTAATTAAGAGAAGTTTGAAGTGTCGACCACGAGGATCAACCTGTGCAAATAAAAGCAATTCAAGTGTCGACCGGTATATACAAGTGTCGACCGCTGAATACAAAGAAGATTGAAGTGTCGACCACGAGGATCGACCTATGCAAATAGAATTCAAGTATCAACTGGGATCCACATGTGCCGACCAATAAACGCCTAACGATAACAAGGTGTCGACCAAGCATTAAAGAGGTCGACCTGTTTTGTTTACAACTGTAGTGACCCAAAAAATGACTCGTCGATTTTTGGTCCACTCTCTCTGCTCTAATACCGTCTCTGTAGCGACCCGGGAAACCCTCACGGTTCCCGTTACGCTCACTACTATCACTCACACAAATATGCTTGAAAAATTTGAGTTAAAATTTTTGTTCCTCGACTTAAAACGATGTTTTTTTAAACATTTAAAAACGTCGTAGTGGAAGATTTGGATTAAAACCAGTTGAAATAAAATTCTAGTTTTCTAAACATAAAAAAAATCATTTTTGGTCGACCCCGGTACATACCAATCGATACTTCCATCTATTTTCACAATCGGTCGACACTTGTATGCACCGGTCAACACTATATTTTTCTCTGTTCGCGTCGGTTGATTGCTGAGGTCGACACTCCCGTCTATTTTATATTACCGGTCGACACTTGCATACACCAGTCGACACTACATTTCTCTCTGTTTGCGTCGGTCAATCCTTAAGGTCGACACCCGGTCTATTTTACATTACCGGTCGATACTTGTATATACCGGTTGACACCTTCTCCCTCTCTGTTCGAGTAGGTTGACCCAAGCAGTCAACACCTACAGAGTTTGGGGTCGACCCCTTTACATATAGGTCGACACTCCGCACTCATTTTTACACTGAGCAGTAGACACTTTTGGACATATGTCGACACTTCCTTCACAAAATCTGTTTTAAAACCTTAAATCCTTCATAAATTGTTGAACTTCTGACTCAACGACAAAATAGCACAACTTACACTTTCCATCAATTTAAAATCATTATTTACATAGAAAAACGACTACTAACGTTTGAAACCCGTCTATACGTCCACATGACTCCAATCGTCTCAAAACAACTCAAAACGACTCAGAACAAATTCGACTAAACTCAAATCAACTAAACTGCATTACATACCCCCGCCCTGGTCAAAATACCCCAACAGCCGGCCGAATCGTCCACGAGTGCGCTCCTCCAACTGCCTCCTAGTCCTGGGCACGCTCTGTATACTCACCAGCTATCGCGTTGTCACCTACATCACAGAACTCATCTATTAGCCTAATGTTAAGTAAGTAATGTACGTAAAAACTTAAACACTGAAATCAAACATATCTTAACATATGCAGTTTCTACAATTTCATCTCTGCTTTCGTTTTCATCTCTTTCTTACGTCTTCTTTATCTTCTTACTACTGATTTCTTCTTTACGTGCTAGATCAAGGTGACACACCTCGAGGTCCACCTCACGGGACAAGGCTAACCTTGATCTAGTAAAGTGACACACTTCTCAGGACAAAGCCACCACGTAAAGTTGGGAAAAAAGTGATACACCTCGCGGTCCACCTCTAGGGACAAGACCACCCAACTCCACCTTTATTATCTTCTTACGTATCTTCTCATTTCGTTCATCACATCTCATCCTACTTTTTCATTCTGTAAAAACATGGAAATTCATTTTCGTTTCGCTCTCCTATTTTAAAAACATGATGCATAATCACTAAAACATAATATAAAGTAAACGTGCATGCATCTTACCAAACTGTGATGTAGGCCCGAAGGCAAAACACCTACTATACTACTTATACTACTTACTTAACGTCCTTAGCAACTCCTATTTTGTATATGGTTCGCTAACTGGAGAACCTATAAAACCAACCATCACTAATTCTACTTCCTCTAATTCATAAAACTCCAAGGGGAAATAACACTCTAACAACTGATCTAACTAAACCCAAAATCCAACTCTATTTCTGGCCAACCTTTGAAAATGTACAACTTATCCAATACTCGTCCAATTTAGACGATTCGAATTGCTACGGACCGCTGAGGACGTCTGATTCCTATTAGTCTAATCCAAATCCTAATCCAACATTTACAGTTTGGTCAAATGTGGTCTAACAGAAACCGTTCCGTAATCTGACTATTCGGCTATCCAGAAGCTCAATCGTTTTAATGAAATCCCGCAATCTACTTATACTTCCACCTTAAATATCAACATATGGATAAAAATCAACTCTAACTTGAAATTTTTGTATCTTCCTCCTAGGGTTCACCAAAACTACCAAATATTCTCTTTAATTTCAATTTTGTCGTTCAAAACAACTGAGGAAATAACTATCTATTCAAAAACTAACTAAAACATATCTTAGATTTGAAAAAATGAAGGGGAATTGAGAAAGATTGTCGCTGGAAGGAAGAACTTACTGAAGAATGAGGGTTTCCCGCGTAGGAAAGGGAAAGAAAACACAGAGGGAGGGGGGGTTTCTGCCTCCTTCACTAATTTTTTTTTATATAATTATATTATTTGATATAATTAATCATAATTACTGTTTTGCCTCCAACTCTTAATCTCTTAACCGAACGGTTATTTCGTTTGCCTCCGGTTGAATCTTTATAATTTTCTCTTCTCTATTAACTTCAAAATAATCATATACTTAATAGTAGAAATTTTTCGCTTTCAATTCCAACCAAAACTCCGCTGATTACAATTACGTAAATTCAAAAATTAGTTTAGCAAAAAATTCTGGGTGTTACATTCCACCCTCTTTAAAGAAATTTTGTTCTCAAAATTTGTTACCTGAACAACTCTGGATATCGGCTTATCATGTCCTATTGCTGCTCCAAAGTTGCTTTTTCTACGTTTTGGTTGCGCCATAGGACCTTCACCAGTGGTATCTTTTTGTTGCGTAAAATCTTCACTGCATAATCCAGATTCTCTATTGGTTTCTCCTCGTAGGTCAATGTTGGCTGGATCTCTATGTTCTGCTGCTCCACAACATGAGAAGGATCTCGAATAGACACGTGGAATATATTGTGAATCCCATCCATTGAGGCTGGTAGTTGAGGTGGTAAGCTGTCTTTCCTATTCTCTTCGTAATAGAAAACAGCCCAATGTATCTAGGGTTTAACTTGCCCCTTTTTTCGAATCTTACAACTTATTTGAATAGAGAGATCCTCAAAAAGACTTCATCATCCACCTCAAATCCTAGCTCTATCCTCCGACGATCTGCATAACTCTTTTGTCGGCTTTGAGCTGTTAAGATCCATTGTGTAATAAATGCAACATTTTCTGTACTTTTTTGTAGAATATCTGAACCAATCAATCGTGCTTCGCTGACTTTGTCCCAATATAATGGAGACCTGCACTTTCTCCCATACAGAGCCTCATAAGGAGCCATACCTATCATATCTTGAAAGCTGTTATTATAAGAAAACTCCATCAATGGTAGGTATTTGCTCCACGACCCTGAAACTCTAGTACGCAAGCTCGAAGCATATCCTCTAGTGTCTAGATAGTCCTTTCAGATTGACCGTCCGTTTGAGGATAAAATGTTGTGCTAAAATTGAGCTGCGTACCTATGACCTTATGCAGACTCTTCCAGAACTTCAATGTAAATCTAGGATCTCTGTTTGACACAATCGAAGTCAAAACTCCATGTAATCGTACAATCTTCTGAGTATACAGCTCGGTGAATTAGTCCATAGAATATGTCATCTTTACCGGCAGAAAATGGGATGACTTGGTTAACCAATCCACGATCACCCATATGCGATCACAACCTTTTGTTGTCCGAGACAACCCGACAACAAAGTCCATCGATATCAGCTCCCATTTCCATTCAGGAATGAGCAATGGCTGAAGCTTTCCTAGCCTCTGGTGTTCAGCCTTAATCAGCTGGCAAATCAAACACATCTCCATGTACTTTGCCACAATCTTCTTCATATTAGGCCAGCAGTAATGCTGCTTAAGATCTCTGTACATCTTGGTGCTTCCTAGATGCAGAAAAAGTCTAGAAGAATGGGCTTCCGAAAGAATCTCCCTATGGAGTTCCTCGTTATTCGGAACATAGGACCTATTCCAAAACTTTAGGATTCCGTTGTCCGAATAATTGAACTCCGACCTGTCATTAGAAGCCATGCTTGATTTAATTTTATTACATTCAGCATCGTCAATTTGGGCTTGCTTAATCTTTTCCAAAATAGTGGGCTGTAAGGACTTAGTTTATAACATGGCCGACACATTCGACACCACCTCTAAGTTGAATTTCTGAAATTCTGCATCCAAAGCTAACGATATACTTGGAGTCATGGTTGAAGTGGATGCCGTCACCCTGCTCAATGTATCAGCCACCACGTTCTCTTTACTGGGGTGATACTTAATTTTAACGTCATAATCTTTGACGAACTCTAACCACCGCCGCTGTCTCATATTCAACTCATTCTGAGTGAAAATATACTTCAGACTTTTGTAGTCTAAATACACCTCACATGGATGTCCATACAAATAATGTCTCTAAATTTTCAACGCAAAAACAACCGTGACTAACTCTAAGTCGTGTGTCGGGTAGTTCTACTCATAAGTTTTCAATTGCCTAGAGGAATAGGCTACCACCTTTTCTCTTGCATCAGCACATATCAAAGACCTATCTTGGAAGCATCGCAATAGATACGAAATCTTTCGTCCTCAGTAGGAAGCGTCAAAATCGGAGCAGTAGTTAATCTCTACTTTAATGTCTGGAAACTGTGTTATCAATTTTCAGACCCCAGATACTTCACATTTTCCCTCGTCAGACGGGTCACAGGTGCTGCAATCCTTGAAAATCCTTCAATGAATCTTTTGTAATAACCTGCTAACCCGAGAAAACTTCATATCTGCGTGACATTTTTTTGCTGCAGCCACCCTTTGACTGCTTGAATCTTCGCTAGATCGACAGATATTCCATCACTCGAGATGACATGTCCCAGAAAATGGATCCTATCTATCCAAAACTCGCACTTAGAAAACTTTGCATAAAATTGGTGCCACTTCAAAGTCTCCAACACCAACCTCAAATGCTCTTTATGATCCCACTCACTACGAGAGTACACCAATATATCATCGATAAACACTATAACAAATTTATCAAGATAATCATGGAATACTCTGTTCATCAGGTCCATGAAGGCGGTTGGAGCATTCGTCAGTCCGAAAGACATCGCTAAGAATTCATAATGCCCATATCGCGTCCGAAAAGCCGTCCTCCGAATATCTTATGGCCTGACCTTCAATTGATAATAACCTAATCTTAGATCAATCTTTGAAAACACTAGTGCACCCTAGAGTTGATCAAATAGATTGTCTATTCTTGGTAGAGGGTACGTGTTCTTAATTGTCAGCTTATTTAACTCCTGGTAGTCGACGCACATCCGCAAGGATCCATCCTTCTTTTTGAAGAAAAGGATTGGCGAGCCCCATGATGAAAAGTTACGGCGTAGAAATCCTTTTCTATCAACTCTTCCAATTGCTTCTTCAACTCTTTCAGCTCCGTTGGTGCCAATCTATAAGGATTCTTTGACACCGGCTCGGCTTCGGGATAAACATCTAAAGCAAACTCTATTTCTCGATCTGGAGGTAAACTGGATAAATCATCTAGAAAAACTTCGGGAAAGTCTTGAACAACCAAAATACCCTGAGGCTTTGACTCCCTGGAAACTCGTATATCAATAACATTGGCGAGAAAACTAAAAGACTCACAAATTAAAACTTGACGAGCACTAACGGGCGCCATGACAGATATCTTCCGGGCATTCCTAGCAGCCTGAAAAGTGTGCTTCTCACTATCTGCAGGTTGAAAACTCATTGTCCCTATCCTGCAGTCGATTGTAGCATAGTTCTTAAATAGTCAATCTATTCCTAATATCGCATCATATCCAGTTATTCTCATAATAATGAGATCGGCTAATAAACTTCTGCTCCCAATAGATACTACACTATCTCGTACGACTTGATTAGAATGCATACGTCCACCAGAAGGCAACATCACCTCATAACTACAGTCTGTTGCTACAGGCCATACATCTAACTTGACCGCGAACGCGGTTGAAATAAACCAGTGTGTTGCACCAGAGTCAATCAAAGTATACACAGGTACAGAATTTATCAATATGATACCTGACACTACAGCTGGCTGGTCATCATTTCCCGACTCGATCATGGCGAATACCGTGGTGTTGTGCGTGTTAGACCCTTCTTCAGAGCTGGGCAATCTCCATGGACATGGCCCACCTCGTTGCAATTGAAACACAGAGTCACTCTGGGCTAGGGACAATCTCTAGCTAAATGTCCTGCTTTGTTGCAATTGTAGCATTTTTCTGAGTTCAGTCTGCATTCGCCCAGGTGGTATCTCAAGCACTTAGGGCACTGGGGGTGCTGAACTGACCACTAAGGCCTTTTGCTACTTCCCTGGTTACTCAATCCCTCGTTGAACCTCTTAGTGCCCCTCCGTTGCTACTGTTGGGAGGCACTTCTACTCTGTTATGGGGTAACTTCCTTGAACAATCTCCTAGAAGCTTCTCACTGAAGTTGTTATCGATCGTTGTAGAAGTTTTAACGATAAATGTGATAGATTGATGACGAAATTGTTGAGTTTTATCGAAAGACAGTGAATGTGGGATTTTAAGCCCTAAAACGAAATTGGCTGTAAATATTTGGCCTAGCTATGGACCTTCATTTTAGAAACCCTTTTGGTATGGTAAACTAGGTTACGATTGGAGTATTTGGCCGCTGGAATAGTGTGATTACGATAACCGACGCAAAAGTTATGCGTGTCGGAAGTTAGTTTTATTTTTGGAGTCAAATAGGTTAGTGAGCGATTTTAGTGAGTGCGCGAGATGTTGAGCTAGTATGGTGATTTTAGTGCGTAAGTAGAGTAGTGAGATGAGTTTTAACGGGAAGATGGTTTTTTTTGTAGGTTGGGCAGGTTTTGGGTGAGACGAGCACCACGGAAAGCTAGGACGCCAGGTAAGTAGTGTATGCATGCGTTTTGCCCAGGTGGGCCTACACTAAGGAATGTTAGGTTATATGGGTTGATTGTATTGTACGTGTGTATTGTTTGACATGCATCATGTTTTTGAAATGGGAACGAAAATGAATTTGTGCATGGATTTATGTGCGAGTGTGAAATACGAGGTGTGGCAAGGACGATGGGTGTGTGGACAGCTAGGCCCCGTTGTTGGAGAAATCGGGACGGTGGTGACGTGCTAGGGTGTGGTGTGGCGAGTGCTTCCAGCCTCACCCTGTTATGGCTGTCATAGTGGACGCGTAGTGGTGTGCAACTATGGCCTCGTTGCTGAAGGAATTGGGACGATGGTGACGTGCCAGGGGGTGGTGTGGCGAGTGCGTCCAGCCTCACCCTGGAATGGTTGCGGTGCGTAGAGTGATGCGTGGGTACGGATTGATGGCCTCGTTGCTGGAAAAACCAGGACGATGACGACGTGCCAGGGTGTGAGGTGGCGAGAGAGTCCAGCCTCACCATGGTGCGACCGTACCATGCAGCACGGGTCGTGACAACATGAGCATGTGATAGGATTGCATTGTCGTTTTACGATTCATGTTGCACTGTTTACTATGCGTTAGACTTATGTTGTGTGTTCCGTGATGTAGGTGCAGAGATCCCTGAAGGTGAGTTGCCGGAGCCTAGGTAGGATGAATAGACAGTTGGCGGTGTGCTACTGTATGCCGGCAGGTGGAGTTCACCAACGCGATCCAACTCGTGGGGCAAGGTGAGACGGTGGTCCTTTGTAGTGAGTTTTGAGGGTTCTATGTTGAGTGTGTAGGTTTTGAGGTATACTTGGGTTTGGGAGTCCATAATTGGAATTGATGTGTAGATGCCTTTTGGAATTGTTGGAAATGATTGAATGACTGATTCAGGTTTGCAATCGGTTGTTTTAATTCAGAGAAATTTTCGTGTCCTTTTTCCATAGAACTGCTGTTATTTTTAGGTTACTGGTGTGAAGTGTCGACCGAATTCCATAGGTGTCGACCGGTTAGTGTAAATTGGAGGACCAGTGTCGACTGCGGGGTTCGACCGGGGTGGGCAGATGGAAATGAGGTGTCGACTGGCGACCGTGGCTGTCGACCAGTCAGTGTAAAATCAGTGAGAGTGTCAACCGCAGGGATTGACCTGCGCGGGCAGAGAAGGTCAAAGTGTTGACCTGCGAAAGCAAGTGTCGACCGGTGATTTCTAGTGTCGATCGACGTGAAGACCCGATGAGAACGCGGTGTCGACCGGCATTCGCTATTGTTGACCGATGGAAACCCGAGATGACTCAGGTGTCGACCGGTGTTTACAAGTGTCGACCGATCTTTGTATTTCTATGTTTTAAAAAGGTGAAGTCTAGTTAAACTGATTTTAAACGAGTTTTTTCGCTGCGGTTTTTCGTAAATAATTTTCGAGGATGTCGTTTTGAGTCGAGTAACCAAAAGTTTTAAATTTTTACACGAGTTTTGTTGGGGTAAGGAGTGAGTGTATAGTTGGCGACCCGGGTCTGGGAACGACTCGGGGGTATAAAAGATGTGGTATCGGAGCAGTGAACGTACCGAAAACGGGTAGGTTTTAGGGGCGTTACAAAACTTATGGGATTGTATGAATTGTTCGACAATAATAGCCCTTACTTTGAGACTCCGGTGAGAGTGCTCTATATAAATTTACAACATTTTCTGAGACCTCTTACAATTGTTAGTTATGTGTATGGAAAACACAGATAACCTCCCGCTCAGTAAATGCTATTTTGGAATGTGAATTCGACAATGCTTGAGATAAATATTATGAGGTAGCAAAGGATCCAGACATCATAGGCACAAGTGAAGGTTCTGAATTTTCAAGGATGATTGTCAAGAATCCAAATCAATCCTTTCCAATGAAGTCGAAAGCTCATGACCTGAATGTGCGTGCAAGACTCATTCACTATATGATCACGTACAATACAAAATCTATCAGGGAAAACAATTCAATGTTAGATACATAATTTTGAACAGGATGCTTCAGATCTTAAACAATATCTCAAAATCCATACCATTTAATATTCTCTTTCTAAAGATTTTTGCGAAGAATGAGGTACAAATTCCAAGGTCTGAAATCTCATTACCACTAAAGTAAACTAACACCAACACAACCTCCTCTCTTGCACGAATGGGGATAAGCCTCAATGTTGAAGGTGAATGGATCTTTAAAGGAGAACAGTTTGGTGCACCTGGTGCTGGACTATCTCACATGGACGTAAATGTTGATGGTTGTCACGGGTCAGTCCAAGCTCCTGAACCTCATTTCAACATACCTAGAGGGAGCTCCTACAACACATAGGAGAGACTTAATAACTTAGAGGCGAGTATAGAAAGCATAGGCACTGCCCTTAGCACCTTTCAAAACTTAATCATCACTCATCTTGATAGGATGGAAGCTGAACAAAGCCACTATTTCACCAACCATCAAAGTATTGAAGATCTTAAAGTCTATTGGGATGAAGAGTATGATGAGGAAGATCCTTCATTAACCCGAGTATTCCTCCAAATGAGTGATTGTCCTTGTATGCGATTGACTTATTTGATGATGCCCTAGTTTGAATATGTTTGTAATAACTGAATATTAGTAGTTTCTAATTGTGTTTTTGCAAATTGATGCTTTTAACATGCTTGTTAGTGTTCATTTCTTTTTGATATGTCAAAAGAGAAAGAAATACGATATCTAGTTCATATATTGTGGGGGGAGATTTAATCAATAAAAGTACAATGGAGTTTGAAATGTATTTAATATTTTGTCATCATCAAAAAGGGAGAGATATATTTTTTATGATGATTAATAAAATGGATTCAACTATAATATAACTTGATAATGTTTAATATAATGAATAAACATAAGAAGTAAATTACTTGTTGCGTTTCTTAATTGAAAATGTCCTTGAAAAATGATATTTCATACTAATAAGTCATTATCGAGTTTGTAGTAGTATAAATGAAGAAGTACAGTTTCAGAATGCCTCAAGTGTCGACCAGAATACACTAGTGTCGACCGCTTAATGCAGAAAAATTTGAAGTGTCAACCACAAGGATCGACCTGTGCAAACAGAAGCAATTTAAGTGTCGATCGGTATACACAAGTGTCGACCGCTTAATTCAGAGAAGTTTGAAGTGTCAACCACGAAGATCGACCTGTGCAAACAGAAGTAATTCAAGTGTCGACCAGTATACACTAGTGTTGATCGCTGAATGCAGAGAAGATTGAAGTGTCGACCACGAGGATAGACCTGTGCAAACAGAAGCAATTCGTGTGTCGACCGGTATACACAGGTGTCGACAAATAAATGCCTAGCAATGACAAGGTGTCGACCTGTAACACCCCAAAAATCCACATGGTCTCCGGGTCACTCTGCTCTGTCACCACCTCTATAGCGCCCCCCGAGTCATCCCCTGACTTGGGTCGCCAACCGTACACTTACTCATCACCTCGATAAAATTCGTATAAAATTTAAAACTTTTGTTACTCGACTTAAAATGGCATTTTGAAAAGGCTTAAAGTCGTCGCAACGAAAGACTCAATCGAAGATCAATTTAAATGAAACATCACTTTTCAAAACATTATAAAAGAGGAACCAGTCGACACTTGCATGCAGTGGTCGACACCCTGATCCTCGCGGTCAACACCTGCATTCACCGGTTGACACTTAATGCTCTCTGCCCACACCAGTTGAACCTCGTGGTTGACACTTCTACGCTCATGACGCATAGCGGTCGACACTAGCCTTTACTGATTGACACTTTGATACTCTCAGCCTGCATTGGTCGAACCTCGTGGTCGACACTTCTACGCTCATCACGCAGAGCGGTCAACTCTTGCCTTTACCGGTCGAAACTTTGATAGAGTGATCGACACCTGCCTTCATCGGTCGACACCTGCCTTTATTAGTCGTCATTTTAATTCTCTCTGCTCGCATAGGTCGAAGCTTGCGGTCGACACTATCACCTTTTTTACACTAACCACTTAAAGACACCGGTCGACGCCTAATTTGCCTCTGTCCCCTTGCAGTTGACCTTTACTTAACTCGGTCAACACCTATGCATACCGGTCGACACTTTACACTAGCAACCTAAAGTAAACATTAGTTCAAAGGAAAACGAACGAAGAAAAACTCCCACAATTAAACCACCAATTAAAAAAAATCTTGATTATTTCATCAAAATCTCCCAAATAGTTTCGGAATCTCTGCACCTACACTACAGAACATACAACATAAGTCTAACGCTCAGTAAGTAGTGCGATATGAAAGTAAAACCGACAATGCAATCCTATCACATGCAGTCTCTACGCTCATGTTCATGTTGTCACAATTTTGCAACGCGTAGTGTAGCCGTGACAGGGGGAGGGTGAACCTTGCGCCACGCTACACCTTGACGCGTCACCACCATCTTGGACTCCCCAGCAACGAGGCCCACAAGCCACATACACACGTTTCACGGCTGACCAGCCAGCTCACCCCGTGGAATCCGCGATTGGTAATGCACCGGCCCACTCCCTGAGCAGGATCCGCGGTGCCACCGTCCATTATTTCGCGATATCCCAGTCGGCCCACCCCATGAGATTCGCGACTTGTGATGCACAGGCCCATTCCCCGAGCAGGATCCGCGGTGCCACCAACCATAATCCTCACCATCAATATATACATGCCGCGTGACGGTCCACTCCTCGAGCAGAATTCGTAGTTGGTTATGCACTGGTCCACTCCTCGTGCAGGATTCGCAGTACCACCGCCACGCATCTCACTACTACTGACTAAAAAACATGCTCAAATCATTTTCGTAACATGATGCATGTCAAACAATAAGCACACACATCACAATCAACCAACACAATCCTAATATTCCTCGGTGTAGGCCCACCTAGGCAAACCATATACATGCACTACTTACCTAGCGTCCTAACCTTCCATGGTGCTCACTTCTATCAATTCCTCTGGCTCAACCTAAACATAAACAACCACCACATCAAAATTCACTAAACATGCTAAAAATCACATTTCCCAGCTAAACCTATAAAAACCTAACTAAAACGGGTCACGAGGATCGACCTGTGCAAACAGAAGCAATTCAAGTGTTGACCGGTATACACAAGTGTCGACCGCTGAATGCAGAGAAGATAAAAGTGTCGACCACGAGGATTGACCTGTGCAAAAAGAAGCAATTCAAGAGTCGACAGATATACACATGTGTCGACCAATAGATGCCTATTGATAACAAGGTGTAGACCAAGCATTAAAGAGGTCAACCTATTTTGTTTATAACAGTCATCTATCTACACACAACGGTAACAAGGTGTCAACCGATTTTAATATAGATCGACCGATCGTAGAAAGAATTCACAAGTACTATAAATTGAAGAATAATGTGTGGAGAAAAAACAACAAAAAATAACCAACAAATAATTCTCTCAACCTCAAAGAGCTTTCATTTTTCTTCAATCCTACTGTTCCTCTCAAATTAGAAACTTGAGATTACATTATTGAGAGAGTGTTGTTTGAGTTTCAATTACTATCATGTACTGAAATTTAGAAAAAAGGTGAATTCCTAAGAGAAAAGTGTGTAAAGGCAGTTGATTAACGCCCGTCAAACTCAATCAAATGTTCTCGAGGAAAAGACGGGAAGAATCTTCAAGGGGGAGACCTTGAAGTGCGGACGTAGGCAAGGTTGGTCGAACCACGTTAACAACTTGGTGTTGTCTCTCTTTTCTCTTTACTCCTTACTTGCTTTAGATTCAATTTATCTGAAAAACTGAATTCGTAATCGCCTTGTTTAAACCATAAAGAGTAATCAATTGAATTAATAGCAATCACAATCATTATAACTGAATAAAAAGTAAATACCTAATTCACCCCCTCTTAGATAAATCTATTATTCATGCATAGTGTTTTATGTTTAAAACTTTTCAATTTAATAAACTAGAAGAATGAAGAGAAACTGATAGCAGTTGAAAAGTCAAAACGTTAAAAGTGGAATGTAAGAGGTTGGTTTTGACGTGGGGGAAAAATTTAAAAGAAGAAGATGATGTAATGAAGAAGAAAAGTCAAGTATGGGAGAGAAATGATGATTTCACGGCAAAATAAAAAAAATAAAACAAGAAGGATGAAAAGAAGTAGAAGGAAACGAAAGGAAGAAGAAAGTTGAACTTTGAACAGTCAAACTTCTTTGCAACTTTATGAAAATCACATTGGATGCAATGAAAGGTAATTTTGGAATGATAACTCATTTGGGTTAGGTTGTTAACACTTATCCTTTATGTATGTGAATAAAAAAAATATCATCATTTGAATCTTCTTCTCCACGTTGCTTTTCTCTTCCTCCATAATCGATTACTTTC
Source organism: Begonia peltatifolia (assembly GCA_022433055.1). Taxonomy (NCBI): domain Eukaryota; kingdom Viridiplantae; phylum Streptophyta; class Magnoliopsida; order Cucurbitales; family Begoniaceae; genus Begonia; species Begonia peltatifolia. The sequence continues at coordinate 5,272,072 of CM039522.1, forward strand.
TCCCTCAAGAGCTCTTCTTCTCCTCCTCTTTCTCAAGATTTCTTCAAGGTAAGTTGTATATTAGGTTTTATTTATGAAAAGGGGTTGATGTATATTGAAAAAGTAGTGGATTATTTAGGTGTTATGGAGATTTGATTAACCCTAACGTGTGATGCATGAAAATGTTTAAGTTTCTCCATTTCTTGGGGGTTTTGAGATTTAAATGTGATGTAATGGTTGTTTAGGGAGTGAGATGAAAAAAACATCATATTATGCATGCATGCTCAAAATGGTGGAATTATAGGGTAGTTAGGGTTTCTAGAAGTTTTGGTTTTTGTGAGTTGGTTTTCTTTAAAATGTGAATTAAGATGTTAAAGTACACTCTTTAAGAAGTCTATAGCCCTTGGAATTTTTGAAGTCGGATATATATAGGTAAAGTTATGAGATTTTGAAATTCATAGCCAATTTGAAGGAGATTTCGAATTTGATTATTTGATGTATTTTGATATACATTGTTTGATTCCTATGTTTTAGGTTTGCAAATCAAAAAGGAAGTTGATCAATTGCCAAATTTTGAGCTCAAGACGTGATGTAAGTGCATGTTTGCATGTGTTTTGGCCGATTGGCCTACACCACAAAGATTTAGAACATTGATGGCTAAGCTGAGGAAATTGAAGATTTGTAGTTTTCGAGAATTTTGGTTTGCGTAGAGATTTTTAGGTTGTAAGTTTATTTATAATAGTTTTATTATTTATTGATAGATTTGTTTACTAGTTTATTTTATATTACGCTTACAGCATTTAAGGTTATGTATATGACATGCTTTCATGCATCTTGGTTTTCCAAATCATAGAAAACGGTTTAATGCATACGTTTTCATGTGAACAGAACAGAAAGAATACAATAAAGTAAAGTACATAAATAGTCATTATGGGTAGGGAACTGAGTTTGGCCGTTCCGTCAGAGGGACCGTCGGGTGTCCCGTTCCACTTCCCCTATAGCGAGTTGGTCATCCAGTGAGGTAGACAATAAGTCAGGTCATCTCCCCTCTAGAAACAGGACCCCCAACGACTCATGTTATTCAAGAAAATAAAGAACAGATCAAGTGCATGTTTTACAAGCAACATAGCATATCCATGAGCATGCATCTTTTATTTGACATCACTTGCTGAACATTAGGCTCATTAGTTTACTTGTGGTCTAGGTGATATTATCACGGGTGAGGACATCGATCCTCAGGACAGTCGACACTGTAGTTGAATGAGGACATTCATGGGGTGTACTTGTAGCAGTTAGGACGATTTTGACCTGTGGACAAATCGGTAGGTATTTTGACGAATGTGTATAGATAGATAGATTTAGAACTTTTGGAAAATACGAATTGATGGTTTGAAAGGTTTGTTTAAACTTAGCTTTTGGTTTAAATATGTTTAGAAAAATGAGTTCATATTTCCTTTAAAAACTTCCACTTGCTTATTTGGCAAAACAATATGATTATATAAATTGGGAGAGTTATGTCACTACAAGTTGAAGAAGAAAAAGATACATATGGAAAAGAGTAGACAGAGATGATCGCTCCTTCATAGGGAGGGCGATGTATCGCCCAAAAAGGGAGGATGCATCGCCCTACTCTCTGGAGTGGGAGATACAAATCACCCAAGGGGAGATTGAACAGTACCCATCGCGGGTACTGTTCACGTGAACAGTGTTGAACAAAATAATTTTAACAAAATTTTATGCATGTTTTCTATGAAGTTTTATAAGAGAAGTTTACACATTTTCAGCCATTTTAAAAGTATACCGTAATTGCAAAGAATTTTTTTATAAAGTTTTGCGAAAAGTCAAGTTAGTAACGACCGAATTACGGGCGTTACCGTTTCCTATTTTGTAATTTGTTAAGTTTTCTAATATTTAAATGTTTCCTATTTACTTCTTATTACCTTAGAATATTATCATTATTTTAATTACTTTTTGTAGTCATTTAAAGACATGAACCTTGTGGCATTATACAATCAAAATACACGATTTAAAGTTAGTCTCTGTGAAAATTTTCTCTTTAGTTCTTTGTGAAAAACTAAATCTTCTTCAACTCAAATCTTAAAAGATCAACTTGATAGTTTTGGTTCTAACCACAAATTTAGTTACGGGTTAAGCTCCTTATTTGATAACTTTCGTTCCGTCGACAAGGTTTGATTGAGGTCAAGTTCCTTATACTTGATTTCAAAAGCATTCCTGAATTTCTATTCTGCATTGTTGAAGGGTCTCGAGTTTGATATACTCGTGGTTCTCATCATTTATGGTATACATGCACAACTATTATTAGATGTGGGAGCTATGATTCACCAGGCAATGCTACACATTATTTGTGACCCATACACCAAGCTATACTTCTCATCACTTGTCATGACCCTCTTTCTGCAGGCCAATATCCCTTGAAGTTCCAACAAGGACTTATTCCGTCCAAAGCAAAGGCTTAATCTTACCATGGTCCATAGTATTAAAGACTTGGAGGATCACCCATGACATGGTCTAGCAGTCAAGGATAGAGCACCTGCGACATCTCTCAGGTTGTCCTCAAGATCATGAACAAAGTGGCATCTTACCTTGGGATTTGATCCTAAAGCCTTATATAGCCCTTTCAGATTTTGATGATGAGTGTACTATTAATAATTTGAAATGCTTGGGTCGTGGAGATTTTTTTGATATGATAAGAAAATGATTTGAATATAAATCCATGCACTGAATTTTTATAAGTGTTTTATCGTTTTAAAAGAAGAGGATAAAAACAAGTTTTACATATGCATTTGAGTATACTTAGGGTTCCTTTCTGAGTTAGTCACTCATCCCAATGACCCACTTCATTTCCCAGGTTCGGATTGTGGATGTTGCTGTTGTTGTTGCTCACTAATGAGTGATTCTGGTTGTAGTTTTTTCTTCTTCTTAACTTGTGGGTTATTTCTTATCTTGGTGAGGAAATTCTCTGTTTAAATATTTTCTTTATTTTTGTTTGCTTAAGTATTGGGTGTTTAGTCCTTTATTTCCTGCATAATATATTATTGATTATTTAAATTTTTACACAATCTTATTCAATGTGATCACTATGTGGACTTCGACCCATTTTTCATGAGCTAGGGCTCCTATATTTAAAAGTTTCCGCTATCAAACCTACCTTGGTGATGTGCCATGGACACTGACCATGAAACCCTGAGCCAAGTAGTTTTCTAACCTCTTTGTTCATTTTGTAGGTTTCTTTTTCTTAGCTAGCTTATTGGAGAATTTTAGTTCATTATAGAAAGAGAAGCCAAAGCATTCGAACCAATGGAGTAATAGCATGGAATGGACATCAAACATCTTGGATGAAGTTAGCTTTCTTCCAAATCAAAGAGGAAGTTCGAAGATTATTTCCAACAATCTTCCTTATCACTTATAATGTTATTTTATGTTATGCTTGGTTAATTTTGGAATGTTTGGATTAGAGTTTTTGTTGGATTATTTGTAACACTTTGCTAACTTGTCCATAGCCGAGGGAGTGTGTTTTGTTTGATCATTCTTGGAGCTATTTTAGTCTTTTTTTTTTCCTAAGGGCTCTTGACCAAATTTTTTGGGTTTAAATACTCCTATTATGCTGTTGTAAACTTTAGCTAATTTTGAATAAAAGAAAGCCTTGCAATTCATCTTGAAGTGGGGAGAGTGCTCTCCAAATGGCCACCTACATTTCGGTGAGTAGCATCGAAATTGAGTGAGTGTTCTTGAATCCAATTTTGGGGTTTAACTACCCATATTATGCTGCTTAGCTAATTTTGAATAAAAGAAAACCTTGTTGAAGTTCATCTTGAAGTGTGGAGAGTTCTCTCCAAACCCCCCACCTACATTTCGGTGTGTAACATCCAAATTTAGTGTGAGTGTTCTTGAATCCACTTTTCGTGAATTTAAGTGGATTCTCTCATTGATACTCCTTTCTCCATTCTTTTCCTAGAGGTGGAACTCCCTACCAAAGGTGTAGAAGCTCTCAAACAACCCGATTTGGAGTGCTCCTCTAACAATGCTGGCCATAGAAGTCAATAGGTGATATTTTTTTTTACCTATTTGGAGCAATTTGGTTTCTACATCCATAACTCCTTTTCTACAATGTTTGTGGCTGAGAATTTTTGAGGAAGTATTCTTCACATCTGGAGGAAGTTACTATCTAAAAGTCGCATCAAGATCATCCATATTGACGGAGATATAGCCTCTAAAAGTTGGATCCGATTCTCGGCAAAGGAATGTGATTACGCTTTCATTGACAGAAATTGTTTTAGCCATAACCTTTGTCACAACAATTTAGGAATTGATTTTTGAAGCATTTTCAGTCCACATATAGAACTTGCTTTTATCAAAATATCATTTAAAAAAAGTTGATTCGACAGTGATATAGTTTTCTAAAGTAGCACTGAATCTGTCCTAAAAATTCGAGTTTTCCTTTGGAGTACAAAATTCCCCTTTTTGCTGTTGCATGACTTAGGTTGCACAGTTAGGTTCTCCTCGATAATCGGGTCGTTCAACCCGGTATTTCTGTTTGTGCCCACCTTCGGATCATGACACTACTACTTCTATGTTCTATAAGATGACAAGCATATGATATAATTTAATGTGACACACCAATAACGCTTGATGAACAATAAACACGTATAGATGTTTAAACAAAGACTTAAAAATTCTTATTTACCTCACGTGAGATCACGTAACTTAAATAATTATATTAGTTGAATCTTAGAAAAAAACTTTATGCCATATTATGTGAAATAAGTAAATAATTAGGTAAGTTGAATCATGAATTTCCTCGATTCTTTAAAATTATTCAATATCTCTTTCATGCTATACATCATAGAAAAGAAATGGGTAGATAACTAAAAATAAAAAGAAAAAGTTTATATATTTTCCTACCCCACTGCAAGCTACTTTTGCAGTTCCTTATTTCGCTTTCAACTATGAGTGAGACTTTAATATACTGAATATTTGAAAAACTATATATTAGGGAAGGATAGCCATACAAACTCTGCCGCAAAAGAAAAATTTTGTCAATATATACATAAAAGAAAAAAGAAGAAGAATACAACTAAATAAATACGTTCGGATCTTGGATAAATGCATGAGTCATAATTGTGGAGAGCAAACTAGAAAATTCTATAGAAGAGTGATGTATATCTACCAAGGTAGTCACTAGTCTGTACATGAGTTGCGTAAATTGATCGAAGTATAAGTTAAAACTAGGAGACATTACTATTACACTTACTATTCATTTCAATTTAGAGAAACAAATCAAGATTTGGAATTGCATAAAAACATGTGTCATCTTATTAATTGATTAGTATTTGAATTACGCATGGGCTAGAAACATAGCCTTGTGTCGTCTGCAATCTGTAAAGGGTTGTATTCTTAATGAAGTTAATTTATTGTTTTCTCGTAGAAATATAGGAAAAATAATCAAATAACTATTTTTGTAATATTTTGGAATATTTGGTTGATTGAATTGCATGAGTGATGAGTTAATTATTTTGAAAAATTTTCTTTTTAATTCTAAGTTGATTTAGTGATATGACTTTGGCTCTACAAATACACATGTTTGGTTAAAATTTAGAGCACAAAGGAAATGCAGAGAACAAATCTAAAACATCATCTCTTATGCCACTTCGAGGGTTTGACATATCATGAGATCAGATCATTGCGGGCCCAAATGGACACCCTTGGATTTGTTTTTTAGTTCCTTTTCTCTTCTTTATTCTTTTTATTTCTTGTTGGATCATTACATATCAATATGTTTATGATACACTTTTTTTAGAGTTTCGACAGAACTGAAACTATTAATTTAATTTGAAATTCAATCTTTTAATATCATTGCTCTTATTATTGGATTTTTTGTTATTGTGATTGAGTTGTCTTTCCACAAGAGACCAGAAACGAAATTTCTACGACAACTAGAACTCATAAAATTAAATGTTTCCAATGCCAAGGGTTCAGATGTATCCTTTCAAATTGTTCAAATAAAAGAGAAACAATTTTGTTGAATAATGGCGATTTGAAAAGTATAAGTTCAAGTAATAATAAGACGTCACCACTAGAGAATTGTAATGAGAAGGATGTGGAGGAACTAGTGAAGGGCAAACTTCTAGTCACAAGGAGGACATTAAATATGTAACTTAAGGAGAAGGGAGATGAATAATATGAGAACACATATTTTATAGTAGATGTCATGTGAATAACAAAGTATGTAGTTTGATCATTGGTAATGTTCGTATGTAGCAAGTATGTTATTAGTACACATATTGAATTTGAAGACCGATCAACATACAAAACTTTACAAGTTACAATGTGTAAGTGCCTATCGGGAAATCAATATGACTAGGCAAGTAGAAGTTGCATTATCGATTAGAAGGTACAAAGACAAGATTCTAAGTGATGTGGTACCAATGCATGCTTCTCACATTTTATTAGGAATACCTTAGTAATTTGATAGAAAAGTGAAAATAACGGATACAAAAATAAATACTCTTTGCTCCAAAATAGTAGAGTAGTGGTCCTCACACTATTAAAGTTATGGAACGCAAGCGAAGATCAAGAAAGAATTGCAAAAGCATTCCAAAGAGCTAAGGCAAAAAAAGAGGAAAATATATTAGTTAAAAAGGAGGCCGAAAAAGAGAAAGAAAAAAAAAGAAAAAGAAATTAGTTGAAAAGAGTAGAAAGAAAGGAGAAAAAGAGTAGAATAAAGAGCAAAAGTGAGGTGATTTTATTTTTATATAACAATATTTATTTATTATCTAATGATTTAACCTTTTCTCTTTCAATGTTGTTAACTCTATTTCATAGGAATTTGAAGATTTGTTTCCGGAGAAACTACCAAGGGGTGTACCCCCACTTAGAGGCATCAAACATCAATTCGATTTTATACTAGGAGCAAGAATTCTGAGCCGACCAACATATCGAGCAAACCTAGAATAAACAAAGGAAATTCAATGGCAAGTGGATGAGTTAGTAGAAAAAGACCTTGTAAAGGTAAGCATTAGCCTGTGTTCAGGACTTGTGATATTAGTTCCAAAGAAAGATGGAACGTAGAGGATGTGATTCAATTGTCGAGCAATCAATAAGATTACGGTAAAATATCAACATTCAACCCCAATGTTAGATTGACTTGCTTGATGAACTATGTGGTGTATGCATATTTTCAAAAATTGATTTAAAAAATGATTATTATCAAATTTGCATGAAAGAAGGCGACGAGTGGAAAACCTCTTTCGAAACAAAATGTAACACCTCGAGAACCCACACGTTCCCGGTGTGCTCACTACATGTATGCACTATGACAAATAGAGACTCGATTCGAAAATAACTCGCGCCCCGAAGAGGGAACACGAAATCCTCAACATAAAATACGCAGCGGAAAAAACAATTTGAAGTAGTTTTTAAAAAAAAAATAAGACGAGAAAACTTGAAATTTCTAGGAAGGAGTCCAACACACCCCTCGTGCTACCCGACTCAGTGCTGCTTGCCCGAGTAGCGGCGCCGCGTGCCATAACCTTGCACCTCGCGCCCATGGTCCTGCGCCGCGCACTGCGCGCGCACACACTCGACCTGGCGCCGCGCGCCCCGCACGCACCCTCTCGATGCCGCGCACGCCCACTCGACACAACCGCGTCACGCGCATGGCCACAGCGCCATGTGCCTCACGCACCCTGCCTCCGTGAAACACGTCTACATGCACGCCCTCACCTGACGTCGCACGACCCGTGCCCGCGAGCCTGTGGTCACGCCACGCTCTCACGCACATCCCGACTTACTCTGTATCCTCTCGACTCCTCGACCTTTCTCCCGAAAATTCGGCAGAGTAACGCCTAAAAACTGGTTATCCTAAAATTTAAACTTAGCACACAGTTCACCAGAAAACTAGAAATATCCATCCATCAAACTATCCAGAGAATCTCCAATACAAACTCGAAGTTTAAAAATGACGAAACTTATCAACTATAAATGAAAAAAGTCCACAGTATAGAGCAATATCATATTCTAACATATAAAAGCACACATGCGTCTCCAAAACACCACAACGCTCTATACAATCCTATACAACCGACGCCTATACGAACTCGTCCGATCAACTATGAATATCCCGACACAAAACAACAACCCGAGTAAATCTCACTATCACCTACCATCTCCACGGGTCGGGTCACCCTAACAATCCGCTGTCTGGGGCCTTGATTGCGCGCCGCCAACTATCCTACACCTCAGGACTAGGCTCTTGGGGCTCACCAGTGACAATATCTGCACCTACACCATAGAACACACAACATAAGCCTAACACTCAGTAAGTACTGCGATATGAAAGTAAAAGCCGACAATGCAATCATATCATATGCAGTCTCTACACTAACACTCATGTTGTCACATCTGTGATGCGTAGTGCAGTCGCACCAGGGTGAAAATAAATCTAGCGCCACCCTACACCCTGACACATCGCTACCGTCCTAGACTCCCTAGCAATGAGGCCCACAAGCTATACACACGCATCACCACATAGCAACCACATCAGGGTGAGTGTAATAACCCGAAAAATTTCAGATTTTAAATCTAATTTCTGAAATTTTTAATTTAATCTCGGTTAGAATTTCGAGAAAAAAAATTTTAACGAGTAGATTAATTGATAAAACTTACAATCTAAATTTAGTGACGATTCTCGAAAATTTTAAAGTCAGGAGGACGCAAATTTAACGAAGATACGGACGATTAAAACACGTGAGGGTGTTTTGGTAAATTTTTATTACTTAAATAAAATTTAAAAAATAAAAATAAAAATAACATAACAACCGAGTGGCTTCGGGAGGAAGCCATTCGGCTGTTGCACATCGACGCCTAAGAGAAGAGAGACGCGAGAGGGAGAGAGCTTCGAGCGTGGTTAGGGAGCTCCAACGAGTCTAGGCAACGTGTAGCTTGACCATTCTCGTGCTAGAATCGGAGGTAAAACACCCTCCCCTTTTTTGGTTTTGTTCGATCGTGTTGTAGTTCATTCTCTGTTTTTTTTTCTTTTTCGTGAGTTTGGCTGAGAGTTTAGGATTATATGGCTGCGTGTGTGTGCTGGAGGCGTTCGCGGTGAAGGCAAAAAATTCGGTGAAAACTGAGGAAGTGTGTGCTGTGCATTGGCTCAGATATTGGCCGAAGTGAGTCGGTTAACTTAGAGTGTGTGAGATGGCTGAATTCCGGCTAAGCGGTGATGGAATTGAGTGAAGGTAACTAAGAACCAAAGTGGGTGTGGAATTTTTGTTTGGCCCGGTTCTGTTTCAGCCATTCGGATCGAGCTACGGATGTTCGTTTTAAATTCTGTTTTAGTGGGTGAAATTTGGTTGTTAGAGAAATGTTTGGCCGCTATAATCGTTCGATTCCGAGGTCCAATGCAAAAGTTATATTCGTCGGACGTTTATGCCAAATTTGGACCGAGTCAAATTATTGAGCATTTTTTTGTAGAATTGTGACGAGTGATGTTAGTACTGCTGATTTTAGGGCCTAAGACAAATTTTGAGTGAGTTTTGGTTGAAGGAAACGAAAATGTGAAATTTGGGCGAATGGCAGATTCCGTTTTGAGATTTTTCACCTAGCTGCAGCTTACCATTTTAAAATCCGCCTTAGTATGTTAAACTAGTTTCCTAAGAGAACGTTTAGCCTCTTAAATCGCTTGATTTCAATAACGGACGCAAAAGTTATGCACGTCCGAAGTTTTGGCTGGTTTCCAGCCGAACCAAATTAGTGACTCATTTCAATTGAGATTTCATGGGTTTAGTTAAGAAATGTGATTTTTAGCGTATTTAGTGAATTTTTATGTGAAGATTAATGAGTGATTGTTTATGTTTTAGGTTGACGTGTTTTTTGTGAAGCTGTGCGTCGAGTGAACTTAGGACGCCAGGTAAGTAGTGCATGGATGTGTTTTGCCAAGATGGGCCTACATTGTAAAACTTTAGAATTTATGTTATTGATTGTGGTGTGTGTGCGTATTGTTTGACATGCATCATGTTTTAAAAAAAGGGGAACGAAAATGGTTTTGAACATATTTTGAGTAAGTGGTGAGACGCGTGGCGGTGGCACTGCGGATCCTGATAGTGTGTGGGCCGGTGCATAACCAACCAAGGATTCCGCTCGAGGAGTGGGCCGGCTAGGCCGTCACGCGGTGTGTCGGTGAGGATGATGGGCAGTGGTATTGCAGATTCTACTAGTGTGTGGGCAGGTGCAACACCAGTCGCGGATTTCGCTCGAGGAGTGGGCTGGCTGAGCTGTTGCAAAATGTGTGTGTGGCGTTTGTGGCCTCGTTGCTAGGGAAGTTGGGACGGGGGCGACGTGTCAGGGAGTAGTGTGGCGCGAGGTACACCCTCACCCTGATGTGGTTGCTGTGTGGTGATGGGTGTGTGTAGCTTGTGGGCTTCGTTGCTGGGGAATCTGGGACGGTGACGACATGTCATGGTGTAGGGTGGCGCTAGGTTCATTCTCACCCTGGTGCGGCTGCACTACGCGTCACAGATGTGACAACATGAGTGTGACTGTAGAGACTGCATGTGATATGATTGCATTATCGGCTTTTACTTTCATATTGCATTACTTACTGAGCGTTAGGTTTATGTTGTGTGTTCTATGGTATAACTGCAGATATTATTGCTGGTGAGCCCCGAGAGCCTAGTTCTGAGGTGTAGGACGGTTGGTAGCGCACGACCGAGGAAACGGACAGCGAATTGTTAGGGCGACCCGACCCGTGGAGATAGTAGGTGATGGTTAGACTTTTTTTTGGTTATTTTCTTCTGTTGTGTCGGGATTCATAATTGATTGGACGAGTTTGTATAGGCGTCATTGTATAGGATTGTACAGGGTGTTTGTGGTGTTTTGGATACGCGTGTGTACTTCTATATGTTAGAGTATGACATTGCTCTATACTATGGACTTTCTTCATTTGAAGTTGATGGATCTCGTCGTTTTCAAACTTCAATTTTGTGTTGGAGATTCTCTAGATAGTTTGATGGATGGATATTCTAGTTTTTTGGTGAACTGTGTGCTGTGCTTATGTAACACCCCGAGAACCCACACGTTTCCGGTGCGCTACAGTGCATCTACACACTACACACACACACTAACACTTGACCTAACTAACTCAATTCAATACCCCTTTCGTTTTCAAATCATTTTCAAAAGAACATTTGTGAGTATGAAAATTTTTCGACTCAATTTAAAAAAACAACTAGCGTCCCGAAGAAGAAACACGAAGTCCTCAACATAAAACTACGGAGCGGTAAAGAAAACCATTTAAAACAATTTGAGATAAAACGATAAAACTTGAAATCCTAGAAAAAAAAAAAAATCTCACGCACCCCACAAACTACACAGTCCGGTCCCAAGCACTCACGTCCCCACTCTGACACCCCGCGTACACCCTCGCGGTGCCGCACGTGCCAATCCAACGTCACTGTATCTCGCGCACGCTCACAGCGTCGCGTGCCCCACGCACCTTGCCTCTGTACACCACGTCTGCGCGCACGCCCTCACCCGGCGCCGCATGACCCGTGTGCACCCGCAGGGCCGCGTGCCCCGCGCACCTGCGATCATGCCGCACTTCTACACTCATCTACCTTTTTCTACCATTTACTGTTCACACACCTCAACCTATTTCTTATCTCCTTGACTCCCAGCCTCTCTCCCGAAATTTCGGCAGAGTAACGGCTAAAAACTGACTATCCCAAAAATTTAAACCCTGCACACAATTCACCATAATCCAACAATGTTTATCTATCCATCATCCAGAGAAATCACCATAACCAAATCAGAGTAAGAAGACGACAAAAATCCATCAAATACAAATGAAGAAAGTCTCCAGTATAGAGTAATAACATTCTCTAACATGAAAAATATCTGCGTACGTTACCAAAATCACACGCACTCGATATACCTATACGCTGACGCATATACAACAACCAATCCCATCCCCCGTACATAATCACCGTAAAAGAAAGAAAACCCACAAACCGACCAGGCCACAACCTACCATCTCCACGGGTCGGGTCGCCCTAACAAAAGTCCGCCATCCGGTGCCGCAGTCGCACGCCGCCAACCATCCTACGCCTCAGGACTAGGCACTCGAGGCTCACCAGCGGTATCGTCTGCACCTACACCACAGAACACACAACATAAGCCTAACGCTCAGTAAGTAATGCGATATGAAAGTAAAAGCCGACAATGCAATCCTATCACATGCAGTCTCTACACTCACACTCATGTTGTCGCATCCGTGACGCGTAGTGCAGCCGTACCAGGGTAAGGGGGAACCTCACGCCACCCTACACCCTGACACGTCGCCACCGTCCCGGACTCCCCAGCAACGAGGCCCACAAGCTACACACACGCATCACCACACGGCAACCACATCAGGGTAAGGGTGTACCTCGCGCCACTCTACACCCTGACACGTCGCCCCCGTCCCAGCCTCCCCAGCACGGGACCACAGTTGCCACACACACACGTTTCGCGACAGCCCAGCCGGCCCACCCCTCGAGTAGGATCCGCGACTGGTGTTGCACCGACCCACACACTAGTAGGATCCGCGGTACCACTGCCCATATCCTCACCGTCAACACATTCACGCCGCATGACGGCCCAGCCGGCCCACCCCTCGAGTAGGATCCGCGCCTGGTGAAGCACCGGCCCGCACACTAGCGGGATCCACGGTACCACCGCCATACGTCTCACCTCGTACATCAAAACATGCTAAAAATCATTTTCGTTCCCGCTTTTAAAAAAACATGATGCATGTCAAACAATACGCACGCACACCACAATCAATCACATAAACCCTAAAGTTCTACAGTGTAGGCCCACTTGGGCAAAACACATGCATGCACTACTTACCTGGTGTCCTAAGCTCGCTCGATGCACAGCTTTGCCAACAGAAAGCCTCAACCTAAAACACAACCAATTTCTCATCAGTATTTATCCCAACATTTATCAACTAGCTAAAAACAACCTTCTCTAACTTCACTCACGAAATTTAAACTAAAACGGTTCATTGGTTCGGTTTGGCTGAAAACCAGCCCAACGTTCGGATGTGCATAACTTTTGCGTCCGCCAACGGAATCGAGCGATTCAAGTGGCTAAACGTTCCCTTAGGAACCTAGTTTAACATCCCAAGACGGATTTTAAATCGGTAGGCCACAGATAGGCAAAAAATGCCAATAACCGAATCTGCCATTTTTATTAAAATTTCACATTTTCACTTCCCTTCAACCAAAACTCACTCTCAACTAGTTATATGCATCAAAATAGCTATGCTACTCTCACACGTCGAATTTCCACGAAAAACGGTCACTAATTTGACTTAAACCAAAATCTCGCATAAACTTCCGACGCGCATAACTTTTGCGTCGGATATCGGAATCGAATGATTCCAGTGGCCACACGTTCTTCTAACAACCTATTTTAACCCACAAAGACAGAATTTGAAATGATCAACTTAAGCCTAGCCAAAACAGCCAAAAACAGAAGCTGTTTTTATGCGAAAAATAGCCGAAATCTCAACTTCAGGCAAATCCCGCAAGTTCTCTGCACCGAACACTCACATTTCACCTATTAAGCACAATCTAACCCGAAAATCAGAAATTCAAGCACAAAGTCTGAATTTTGGCTCAACCTTTACCCTCGGCCTCCCTCCCTCTCACCGGTCTCCTGCTGTCCACTTGCTAACCTACACACTTACCCTCTCAATCCCCTCACATTTGCAGCCAAATTCAAAGAGAGAAAAAAAAACGAAGAGGAGCTGAACTCAGTCTCGGTTCATACGGACAGGAAGCAGAGGGAGAGGACTTACCAAGTGGTGGCGTCCGGCACTCGGGTGGGAGAAGGACTCCAGCAACAAGTCTGGTCGTTGGCGGCAGAATTGGCCGAAAACCAGCCCCTCGGGGTCGTCGACCGAACACTCGGCTTTCACTCTGGGAACTCGAGTTGCTGGAACCGAACGGCTCCGGTTCGTCGGAATAGCAGCCCCTGCTCGCAACTCACACCTCACACTCGCGCTCGTCGACCGTCGCAGCTCCGATTCCAGCACACGATCGCCCTGCTCCCGGTCGTCTTCTCTCTCGGCTCTCTCTCGGGTACACAGAGGAAACAACCGAATGGCTTCCTCGCGAAGCCATTCGGGTGTTTTTACAAATTTTTTTTTTAAATTTTAAAATAAATATAATTTACCAAATTGCCCTCACGTGCTTCAATCGTCCAAAATTTCGTAACTTTCTCGACTTCCCGACTTTAAATTCCAAAAAACTTCGCAAAAGTAGCCTCCGAGTCTTATAATTCAAATCTTTCCCGTTGAAATATTTCTCGAAACTCCGACCGAGATTAAACTAAAAATTCCACAAATTAAAAATAAAATTCGAAATTTCCTGGTTATTACATCCCCCCCACTTTATAAGAATTTTGTCCCCAAAATTTACGTACCGAATAAGTCGGGATACTGCCGCTCCATGTCATCACGCCGCTCCCAAGTAGTCTCCTCTACACCATGGTTGCGCCACCTCACCTTGACCAGCGGAATCTCTTTGTTGCGCAGCACCTTCACAGCTGATTCTAAGATCCTCACTGGCTTTTCCTCGTACGACAGCGTCGGCTGGATCTCTATATCCTGTTGTGGCACTACCTAAGAGGGATCGCGCATACACTTCCTCAGCATTGAGACATGAAAAACATCATGGATGGCATCCATCGATGCAGGCAACTGAAGCTGATATGCAGTTCTCCCGATCTGCTTGACAATCGGGAATGGTCCCACAAACCGAGGGTTGAGTTTCCCCCGCTTTCCGAACCTTACCACTCCCTTGAACGGCGAGACCTTCAGAAAAACCTCATCGCCCTCATTAAACTCCAACTCTCGGCGTCTCTGATCATCATAACTCTTCTGTCGACTCTGGGCCGCTTCAATTCTCTTCCGTATCACAGCAATTTTGTCGACAGTCTGCTGCAAAATCTCAGGGCCTATCAATCGGGCCTCCCCAACCTCATCCCAATATAATGGCGACCTGCATTTCCTTCCATAGAGGGCCTCGTATGGTGCCATACCAATAGTAGACTGAAAACTGTTATTATACGAGAACTCCACTAGCGGTAAAAACTTGCTCCAAGTCGCTTGAAACTCCAACACACAAGCCCTGAGCATATCCTCCAGAATCTGTATAGTCCGCTCCGACTGCCCATCGGTCTGAGGATGAAAGGCCGTACTGAAATCCAATCTGGTGCCCATAGCCTTATGCAGACTCCTCCAAAACTTAGACGTGAACCTGGGGTCTCGATCTGAAACAATCGACACCGGAATTCCATGGAGTCTGACTATCTCCTGAACATACAACTGGGCAAACTGATCCATCGTATAAGTCATCCTCACAGGCAAAAAGTGAGACGACTTCGTCAACCTGTCCACAATCACCCAAATCGCGTCATGACCCTTGGCAGTCCTCGGCAACCCCACCACAAAATCCATGGTGATTCGCTTCCACTTCCACTCCGGTATAGGCAATGGTTGGAGCATCCCAGACGGTCGCTGATGCTCCGCCTTCACCTGCTGGCAGACTACGCAGGCCTCAACATACTCAGCCACTGCTCGTTTCATGTTAGGCCACCGATAGTGCTGCTTCAAATCTCTGTACATCTTAGTGCTTCCCGGATGCACAGAGAAAGAAGATGAATGGGCCTCTGATAATATATCCCTCCTCAGCTCCTCATCCTTCGGGACGTACCACCTATCCCGAAATTTCAGAATCCCGTCCTCTGAATAGCTGAACTCAGAATCAGGCCTGGCCTCCATACTCGCCTTCAGCTCGCTACACTCTGAATCAGTCTCCTGCGTCTGCCTGATCCTGTCCAGAATAGTCTGCCTCAACGACAAGGCAGAAAGGGTGGCTGCCAGATCAGAAACTACCTCCAAACCAAAACTCTGCATCTCTGTCACTATCTCAACAGACTGTACCGTAATCATGGCAGAAGTCGAGGCTGTCACTCTACTCAAGGCATCTGCCACCACATTCGCCTTCCAGGAGTGGTACCTGATCTCCACGTCGTAGTCCTTGACCAGCTCGAGCCATCTTCTCTGTCTCAAATTTAGCTCCTTCTGCGTGAAAATGTACCTCAAGCTCTGATGGTCCGAGTAAATCTCGCATTGCTGCCCATACAGATAATGCCTCCAAATCTTGAGTGCAAATACAACCGCCGCCAGCTCCAAGTCGTGAGTGGGATAATTCTGCTCGTAAGCCTTCAATTGCCTAGAAGCATAGGCAATGACTCTCCCACTCTGCATCAAAACACACACCAAACCGATCCTGGAGACATCGCAATAAATGCAGAACTTCTCTCCTTCCACAGGCAGCGTCAGTACAGGAGCCATAGTCAACCTCTGCTTCAATGTCTGGAAGCTGTCCTCACACCGGTCGGTCCATTCATACTTTGCATTCTTCCTGGTCAGCTGGGTCAAGGGGGCCGAAATCTTAGAGAACCCCTCAATAAATCTCCGATAATATCCAGCCAACCCCAGAAAACTGCGTATCTCGCTAGCACTGGTCGGCCGCGGCCACTCCTTTACAGCCTGAACCTTCCCCGAATCAACTGAAATACCCTCATAGGAGATCACATGCCCCAAGAAATGAATTCTTTCCAACCAAAACTCGCACTTTGAGAATTTAGCATATAGCTGATGCTGGCTCAAAATAGTCAGTACAATCCTCAGGTGCTTCCTGTGCTCCTCCTCACTCTGCGAGTAGATCAGAATGTCGTCGATAAATACAATCACGAACTTGTCCAGGTACTCCCTGAACACTCTGTGCATCAGGTCCATGAATGCTGCCGGGGCATTGGTCAACCCGAAGGACATCACCAGAAACTCGAAATGCCCATACCTCGTCCTGAAGGCCGTCTTCGGTACATCTTTCTCCTTCACCTTCAACTGATGATAGCCGGACCTCAGGTCGATCTTAGAAAACATCCGGGCACCTTGTAGCTGATCAAACAAATCATCAATCCTAGGCAATGGATACCTGTTCTTCACCGTCAACTTATTCAGCTCCCGGTAGTCAATACACATACGTAGGGATCCATCCTTCTTCTTGACGAATAGAACTGGCGCTCCCAGGGTGAAAAACTAGGGCGTATAAATCCTTTATCTGTCAGCTTCTCCAATTGAGCCTTCAGCTCCTTAAGTTCAGTAGGTGCCAGTCTGTAAGGGTTCTTGCACATCGGCTCGGCACCTGGGAAAATGTCTATCTCGAACTCAATCTCCCTATCAGGTGGCAACCCAGGCAATTCATCATGGAACACTCCCGGGAACTCCTGCACAATAAGAATATCCTGTACCCGAGCATCGCCCGGTGACTGCGCATCCTCAACACTTGCCAAAAATCCCTGGCAACCCATGCCCAACACCCGTGGTGCCTGACGAGAAAGTATAGCAGAAATCCTGGCAAGACCCTTACCTACTTTAAATGTGTAGCTCTCCCCGCCTAGGGGCCGGAAATGAACCTATCTGGTTCTGCAGTCAATCTCCGCATGATGTCTGAACAGCCAGTCCATTCCCAAGATCACCTCATAACCACTCATATGGAGAATGACTAGCTCGGCATATAACTACTTCCTCCCTACTGTCACAACATTGCCCCGCACCACCTGTTCTGAATACAAATGCTCCCCAGATGGCAAGGTCACATCATAGTGTCGCTCGGCGGGGCTGAACTCCAAGTTGGCCTTAACCACAAAACGCGTCGACACAAACGAGTGCGTAGCGCCCGTATCAATCAAAGTATATGCTGCCACACTAGAAACAAAAATGTTACCTGCTATCACTGATGGCTGGGCAGCATCATCTGGCTCAAACAGGGCAAAGACCCTCGGTGTAACTCTGGCTGACGACCTGCTCGCCACTGGGCATCTACTGGCAAAGTGTCCCACCTCATTGCAGTTGAAGCAGCGGTTCTGTCGCGGCTTCTGGCACTCTCTGGACATGTGGCCCACCTCGCCACAGTTATAGCACCTCACTGGGCCAGGCCTGCACTCGCCCGGGTGGCTCTTCTGACATTTCGGGCAAACTGGAAACTGCCCCGACCCCTGCGGTCTCTTAGTGCTCCCCTGGCTGCTAGAACTGTCACTAGGCCTCTTCAGGCCCCTCTGCACGGATACCTCCCCACTGGCCTGTGGCAGCGACTCTCTGAATGATCTGCGAGGCTGCTCTCTGGGTATCTCCCGATAACTAGGAAGCTTCGTCCGAGCCTCCTCAATTTCAAGGGCCTTCGCCACCACCTCCTCGTACGGCATGCCCCGGGTCCCCGCAATCCGCATGCCCATATAAATATCCGGCTTCAAGCCCTGCACGAACTGATGTACCTTATTCTCATCGAGGCTCACCAAATGTCCTGCAAACCTCGACAAGGCCTCAAACTGTCGCACATACTCAGCCACAGTGCCGGTCTGCTTCAACTGTGCAAACTCTACCATCTTCTGCGACCTGACTGAATGACTGAAATACTTGCCGAAAAACACCGACCTGAACTCCTCCCAGGTCATGGCCCCCACATCTCTCGTGGCCACCACAGTATCTCACCAATGGCTCGCGTCCTTGGCAAGATAGAATGCCGCACTAGAAACTCTGCCCTGCTCCTCTACCTTGGCAAAACGCATCATCCTCTCCATATTTCGTATCAACTCCTCAGCACTGAGAGGATCCGGAGATGATCCGTCAAAGGTCGGAGGTCTAAGTCTGTGCAGTCTGTCACCTCCTCTGTCGGACGAACCCTGGGCGCTAGACTGACCCTGATCGTTTCTGCTCATAAACCTCTCCAACTGCTGAGACTGACGGTGGACCAACTCGGTAAGCTGCCGGACGGTATCATCCATGTTGCCAACAGCTCTAGGAGGCGCCTCTCGTCGTGGCCGCCCTCTACCCCTACCTCTCGCCTCTCCTGACATATTCTATCTTTAACAAAAGTATAAAGCTCACATTAGTAATACAATAAATTCAAATCTAAACACTTACAGTTGGTGGAGTGCTCCCGTGCAGCGGCTGGCGGTGTTAGGTAATCCTCTGAACGACGTCGACCCCGTGGCTCTGATACCATAACTGTAACACCCCGAGAACCCACACGTTCCCGGTGTGCTACAGTGCATCTACACACTACACACACACACTAACAGTTGACCTAACTAACTCAATTCAATACCCCTTTCGTTTTCAAATCATTTTCAAAAGAACATTTGTGAGTATGAAAATTTTTCGACTCGATTTAAAAAAAACAACTAGCGTCCCGAAGAGGAAACACGAAGTCCTCAACATAAAACTACGGAGCGATAAAGAAAACCATTTAAAACAATTTGAGATAAAACGATAAAACTTGAAATCCTAGAAAAAAAAAATCCCACGCACCCCACAAACTACACAGTCTGGTCCCAAGCACTCACGTCCCCACTCTAATACCCCGCGTACACCCTCGCGGTGCCGCACGTGCCAACCCAACGTCACTGTATCTCGCGCACGCTCACAGCGCCGCGTGCCCCACGCACCTTGCCTCTGTACACCACGTCTGCGCGCACGCCCTCACCCGGCGCCGCATGACCCGTGTGCACCCGCAGGGCCGCGTGCCCCACGCACCTTGCCTCTGTACACCACGTCTGCGCGCACGCCCTCACCCGGCGCCGCATGACCTGTGTGCACCCGCAGGGCCGCGTGCGCAAGGTGCCAGGTTATGGCGCGTGGCGCCGCTACTCGGGCGAACAGCACTGAGTCGGGTAGCGTGAGGCGTGTGTTGGACTCCTTCCTAGAAATTTCATGTTTTGTTGTCTTATTTTTAAAACTATTTTAAATTGTCTTTTACGCTACGTATTTTACGTTGAGGATTTCGTGTTCTCTCTTCGGGGCGCGAGTTCTTTTCGAATCGAGTCGAAAAATTTTCATACTCACAAATGTTCTTTTGAATATGATTTGAAAGTGAAAGTAGTATTAAAGTAAGAGAGTTGGCGTCGAGTCTCTGAATGTCATAGTGTGTAGATGTTAGTAGCGCAGTGGGGACATGTGGGTTCTCGGGGCGTTACAGTGAGGGTATAACGCGCGCCACACTACACCCTGACGCGTCGCCCCCGTCCCAGCCTCCCCAACAACGGGGCCACAGTTGCCACACACACATTTTGCGATAACCCAGCCGGCCCACTACTCGAGCGGAATCCGCGACTGCTGTTGCATCGGACCACACACTAGTAGGATCCGTAATTCCACTTTCTATCATCCTCACCGTCGACACATACACGCTGCGTGACGGCCCAGCTAGCCCACTCGTAGTACGAAATTCGCGGTTGGTTACGCAGCGGCTCACACACTAGCAGGATCCGTGGTACCACCGCCACGCATCTCATTACTAACTCAAAATATGTTTAAAATCATTTTCGTTCTCTTTTCAAAAACATGATGCATGCCAAACAATACGCACGCACACCACAAATCAACAACATAAATCCTAAAGTTCTAAGGTGTAGGCACACTTGAGCAAAACACATGCATGCACTACTTACCTGACGTCTTAAGTTTACTCGATGCACAGCTTCGCCAAAAACCCCTCAACCTAAAACATAAACAATCACTCATCAATCTTCGCATCAAAATTCACTAAATACGCTAAAAATCTCATTCCTTAAATAAACCCATGAAATCCCAACTTAAACAGGTCACCAATTCAGTTCGGCTGAAAACCAGCTTAAACTTCGGACGCGCATAACTTTTGTGTCCATTAACGGAATCGAACAATTCAAGATCCTAAACGTTCCCTTAGGAACCTAGTTTGACATACTAAGACAACTTTTAAAATGGTAAGCTGCAGCTAGGTGAAAAATCCCGAAAACCGAATATGCCCTTCACCAAAGTTCACATTTTTGTTTTCTTCAACCAAAAACTCACTCAAAATTCGCCTTACGCACCAAAATCAGCAAGACTAAAATTACTCGTCACAATTCTACTAAAAACGCTCAATAACTTGACTTGGTCCAAAATTTGATATAAACTTCCGACGCGCATAATTTTTGCGTCGGACATCGGAATCGAATGATTCCAGCGGCCAAACATTCCTCTAACAACGTAATTTCATCCACTAAAACGGAATTTAAACGAATAATCATAGCTAGGCCACAACGGCCAAAAACAGAATCTATTTTTACATAAAGAAAATCTTAATTTCAACATTAACCCGATTTTCACCAATTTCTCCGCCAATCAATCACATTCTAATATATTAAATATGAACTAACCATAATTGAAGGTTTCTAATTCATAAAACTTGAAGTTGGAAAACCCAGCCCCTCGTTTTTTTTCCAGCAAAACTGATGCTCCCCACAACAATCCTCTAACCTAACAATTCTCGCCAATTCCCGCCATCTATTGACCAAAAAGGAGTGCATCACGCACTCCCTGGCTAACAGAACAGAAAGAGACACCAGGGGGGAGCCTCCGAGCTCTCGGCTCTGGGCTCTGCTGCCCACGATCACGTGACACACACGCAGAGCCTAAAAACCAACCCTACACTCAACTTAACATTCGGAAAGATTGAAGGAAGACGACCATCAACTCGAGCGAATAGAACCAGAGCAGGGGAGGAAGCATACCTTCAGTCTACAGCTCGGGAAGCCGAACTCACCCTCACCACAATCCTTTCGACTAACCAACGTTCGGTTCTCCTCCGTCGGCGTCGACAGAACACCGGGTTCTCTTCCTCCCTCTCACGGCTTCTCAAGCTTTCTCCCTCGCGTCTCTCTTCTCTCGGCCGTGGGACAACACAGGGTGGAATAACTATAATAAAATTAAAATTATTAAATTTTTTAAAATTAATTACAAATTACCAAAACGCCCTCACATGTTTTAGTCGTGCTTAACTTTATTATATTAGGGTCCTCCCGACTTCAACAATTTTGGGAACCGTCATTAAATTTAGATTCTGAGTTTTATAACTTAATTTACCCGTTAAAATATTTTCTCGAAATTCCAACCAAGATTAAATTAAAATTTCAGAAATTAGATTTAAAAACTGAAAATTTTTTTTCCGGGTTATTACACAAAATGTGGTTTTTATGAGTCGTTACTCATGCCCTTTGATTTATTTAACGTAACTAGTATATTTATGAAGTTAATGAATAACGTTTTAAGATAGTTTATTAGAAAATTTGTCATGATTTATTTTGATGATGCACTTGTTTATAGCAAAACTACACAAAAGACATGCGACGTAGATGGAATTCATAGAGACATTTTCTTACGTCATCCATTACAAAAACGATAAAGATAATGTAGTTGGCAATGTATTGTCAAGAAGATATATACTCATTTCTTTACAATCTAAGTTGTTAGGGTTCGTTTTTATAAAAGAATTGTATGATATAGACATCAACTTTAATGTAGTTTGGAAAGATTGTGAAAAACATGCATGTAATGATTACTATAGACCTGAAAAATTTTTATTAAAAAAAAATAAACTTTGTATCCCAAGATATTTATTAAGAGAATTACTTATCAGGGAAACTCATGGAAGAAGACTAATTGGGCATTTTGGAGCAAGTAAAATGTTGAATGCCCTTTTGTGAACACTTCTATTGGGCAAAAATGAGACCGACATCCAATTTATTATTTGTCATAATTATGTTGAGTGTAGAAAAGTCAAATCAATTTTTTCATTCAATCCATAATAATCCAAGTACCATAATTCCCCTTTACGTATCTGGGAAAATTGTAAAACAAATCCATGGTATATGCTATGTTTTCCATCAACAATCGAAGGTGGACATAAAAATCTTTGTAGCTTTTTATTCTACCTTCACGCTTCCTAATATATGACACTTGCCCCTTTCCTCAAAATTGTCTCTTTAAGTTTTGATACATTTTAAAATTTTCTAGATGAATCAAAAATTTTGAACAAGGGTACTTCATCAAAATTTCTTTATTACCTCACTCCCCATTTCTCTTCGTATATTTCCTTGCTCTATTAATTACATTAGCAGATCCTCCAGCCTCACCACTAGAAATTGAAATAATTTACTTCTACCAATGATCTATACTCCTGGACACCTAGACTAGCCACAAAAATTTGATACTTTCTATTCAATGCGTCAACTACAATATTAGCTCTCTCAAGACGATAGTGAGGGTATAAGCATAATTCTCAAGAAATGCTATAAATCAGCTCTATCTTTGTTTTAACCTAGTAGATAAATATATATTTCAGCCTCTTATACACCCATAAAGTATTTAAAATATTTTGACCTACGGATAATGTCTATCGTGCTTCAAAAGGAAAACTATTGTAGTCAGTACAAATCGTGCATCGAATAATTATGTTCATTAGTCTTTAATTTTCTGGAACCACATGCCATAATTTTGTCCTCTTACTTAAGTATAAAGTGTAACCATTGTTGGAAGAATAGCAATAATTAGTATAACATTTTCCTCTTCCTAGAATAGTGAGAAATTGTGGAGATATCAACTCCATTTGCAAAGGTTGAAAAGCCACCTCATGATATGCCTAGGAATGCTATGCCTAGGAGGCCAATGACACGCTCACAACCAAGTCCTCTGTCAACCCATTCTCTAACTTGTTTGTTGATTTTGTAGGTACAATTCCTCAAGAGAGCTTTAGGTGGAAACCATCCATGCAACACTTGGAAAAACCTTTACATTTATTCATATGGAAACAAACCTTGACCGAGCCTTGTAGTGAAGAGGAGATTTGTCTCCCTTAAGACAACTTTTGTACCCAAGAGACCTATTTTAAACTTTCGTTCTAACTAGACTTTAATTTTCGTTTGTTTTTTTTTTTTTTTTGTCTAGACCTAGTAACATAATTGCATGCATGTTGGCATGATGTTTTATTTCTATCATCAACGGAGGGAGCTAATTAATTTTGATGGCACAAAGAGGAGCAGCAATCTGAATGGTGAAGGTACAATGGGAACGTGGGAGAGAGAAGGCATGCTAGACGATGAGGTCGCGGAATGAGAGCTCAGTTCTAGAGTGTTCCTTCTCTTCATAGCCAACAAAACCCTAGTTGTTTAGGGCATATAAGAGCACTCTTTTCAGATTGTACCTCCAATTGAATTTGAATTAAAATTGATGAAATTTCATCTTCCAAAAAAACTCAGCAGTTCTTCCTCGGTTGGGCTTCACGGGCAAGCGCTCATCTATGTGTAATTGTCCAACTTTGTTAGTTAACTTAGAGACTCTCATTAAAACCATTTTCCCTTTCTTCTTAGCGGGTTGGCCTGTGAGTAAAAGGGTAGAAACTAAGCATCTACACGAGCTAGAGCGTTTTCCATTGTTGGGGAGAGGCAAGGCCAAAGGTTACCCCATTATCAACCCTCGGACTAGTTTGTTGTTTCTAGAACACTTTGGTCACTGTCCATATTTTATCTTGAAACTTTAAGGTTACAACTATAACGTCCAAGTATGTTTGTAGTAATATCTTTTTTTGGAAGTTTGAGCATCAATTTGAAGAGAAATATATACTTGATGAAGAGAAATATATACTGTTTAGGGCATATCCTTGGATAGAACTAGGATTGCCGACCATCGTGGTTGCCTCTTCATTTGTAGGTGATTTCATAGATTTGCACCTCTCACCACACATTATTAACTCAACTCAAATATTTTATCTTTTGTAGTTAATTTGGTAAGTGGTGATACAATTCTTTAAAATTCTTCCATAAAATTTTGCTAATATCCAACCAACCCGAAGAAGCTTTGAATTTTAGCAACTGGCCTTGGTTGCTCCCTATAAACATGTAATGCTAAATATAAACATGAGAATATCATATGTACATATAAGTGTAAAAACTGATGTGTTCATGACCAGGTTACTCACTACTGGTCCTAATAATGGGGTGTAACGCATGCGGAAGGTGAAGATTAAAAACAAAGGGATCGATGCTCATTGAACACCCCAAATAGACACACAAAAACTTTAAGAAAACAGAGAAAGAAATGTAAAAAGAGGTGAGGTGTGTGCTAGGTATTACATAATAGAACTACCTGTAAATAGCTCAGAGGAATGTCATTAGATTGAAGGGAATCCTTGCCAGTCTGTTAGGCGACTAAAGCGTTGTTCGGAAGAAAACCACTTCACGGATGAAGAGGGCTCCAACAAAAGAGAATGACCCCTGCAGTCGTTGCTTCTCCTTCAGAAGAGGCCAACGGTGTGAGTGGAATGTGTGGATACTCTAGGCTGGCCCAAAAGCAACATTGTGCTTTGGGTGAGGAAACTTTCGTTGCTGAAAGTGTTCACAGCGTAAAGGCTAGGTGTTTCCAACTCCCTATTGCTTTCTAATCCTCAAAGGGAAATTAAGAGGGAGATGTCAAGTAAGAGAACCTCCAAGTCACCTAAACTTGGAAGATCAATTAGTGGTTTGTTAGATTTCATCCACTGACGGTGTACACCGAGACACTAACGGAACAACTCTGATAATGAAGTTCCAACTTCAACTATATTATCAAATTGGCAAAGACCATTTACAAGAGCTCCTCAATGAGCTTAAATAGAAACCCAAAGTATCGGGTAAAGTTGGGTTTTAGAAAAGAAAAAACTGATAAAGAAGATAAAGCCGTTGGAAAAATAGTCGTTGGCGTGTACAGCTTGGCCACGTGTGCGTGGGTTGGTTTCACACACGTGCAATGTCGACACCGTGCGAACGTCTGGTGAAGCTCGTGCGTGCCAATGGTGGCACCTGATGCGCGCTCTGTCGTGCGACCAAGTGATGCCTCCTCACACTTTAGCTGTTCGGCTTGGTCCTCTGGTGCGTGCACTTCTCGGCTGTGTAAGTCTACCTGCGCGCGCCTGCTATCTTCAGCTGGTCTTTTTCTACCTGCACGGGCTACTTGGACAAGGGTCCTCCCTTGCGCGCCTTGTGCTTCCTGGTGGCCACCTCTTGTGCACGTGTTGTTCTATGACATTCCTCCTTGCGCCTGGTGTTACATGCCTTCATCTTTCATGTGTTGTTGCTCCCATTTGTTGCTGCCCGTGCCCTGCTACTTGGTGCCTTATGCACGCTCATCACTTGATCATCACCCTCCCTTGTGAGCCAATCATTGATCCTCAAACTTTACTAAGGCTAAACAAATTATCCAAATATCATAAACAATAATATGGCTTCAAGTTTGCCTGTAAACAAGATTTAAGTGAAACTAAGGTTTTCTACAAATTGAAACATGTAAAAGCTTGGTTACACAATTTTTAAAAAGGGAAGACAAATTCTCTCTTCAACACTCCTAATCCAAGCTATAAAGACAGACTTCATTTGCACAAAGAGCAAATGAGTTAGCTAATCAAGAGTTAAGTAATCGCAAGGCCATACGTTTGGTTGAGGCTAGTGATTGCCATCCAATGGCATATCACCACGCCTCGTCATACTTTTAAAGGTAGTAACCCACCAAAATCATAATTTTTTGAAAACATGCTATACAATGCAGAATGCATAAAATCTCTACCTTGACAATAACTACTTCTCTTTTTTGCACGAGCGGTAGTGACTTGAAATTAGCAAACTCCTCTAACCCTAAAAGAGAATTATGACTCATATTACAGGACTAGGAAAACAATTTGATAGCGTATGAATAACAGCGAACTTATAAGTAAGTGTCGTTCTACTAGTTGACCTTATTAACAGTCAAATCAACCCAGTATCAACACTTCAATAATGTGATTAACACTACAAACCTCTTGAGATTCAACCCAAATTGTACTAGTGGTCGACACCTAAACCCACTGGTCCACAATTCTGAGCTCTCAGGTTAACCTATCGAAATGGCCAAGCGGTTGACACTTCTCTCAATGTGTCAACAGCTTCGAGCTATTGGGTTTTTGACACACTTCGGGTTGGTCTTAAAAGCATTAAGCAAAGGCAACACAAAACTAACAAACAATGCTCTTCAGATTTACACTAAAAGTTAGCCTAAGGAGATTCCAAATGCAAACTGAATATCTTCTTCAAATTGAATCCAAATAGGCTAAAAACTTAACACAACCTTGCCAAAAATAATGCTCTTAAAGGTTCAGCCTCAAATTCAAAGTGGATTAAAAGATATGCCCGAAACAAAACGAAAAAATTGCTTGGTTTGATTCTGTTGATTGATCCGAAAATAACCCAACCTCTAAGCAGTGTAACTTTGGCTAGGAAACTCTAAATGACACAAAATTAAAATGGAACTTACTTGATGAGGGGAAGGAAGACCCTGAAAAGTTCAAGGTCATAATCATCGTGGGTAGAAAGTTAAGTAGACAGAAGTAGCTGCTGCTCAAACAAGTGGTAACCACACTTGGTCCGATTTTGGCTCTCTTCAAGGAAGGGACACTCCAACGAGCCCTTGAGAGGGAATTACCTGCAACCTTACTAGGTAGTCTCCACGCCTATGAAGGTGGGAGGAAGGCTGTAGCAAGCATATCAACACTTTGACTATCACAAAGTGAATTTTTACTCAACCAAAGATGATGCTACCACCATGAAAAGATGCCTAAATACTTTCCTAAATGATAGCTAGGGTTCAACCACAAAGATGATGGAGAAGGTCCTAGAACTTAGATTTCATTCTGCCACATGGAAGGCCAAGGGTGGCCAAGTATAAGTGTACATTTGGCTTTTCTCTCTCCTATAATCTAATGCCCCATTTTACCCTCACAATTTATCTTACTTTCTTTCCCAAGTATTCAACCATCTCACTATCCCTCTAAAAGATTTTAGCCATGCATGTAACTAGAAATTAAAATAAAGTGTTTTGTAAAGAAAATAAACAAGGTTCGGTTACATAATTTGTCTTAAGGGAGACAAATCTCTTCTTCAACTTGATGGTCGAGGAATGCTCCTATACTTGCAAGGATGTTTGACTTTCTCAAGCTTGAACATTAGCATTGATCTCTTATCTTCCATGGAAGGCATCATCTTGTTTCTTTTCACCTCTTCTTGATGGTTATGCCGTGCATGAGGGCCACCATGCTTGACAACCCCAAGTCTTTCCTTTCCTTTGTGATGGTTTGTAACGCCCCGAGAACCTACACGTTCTCGGTGCGCTCACTAACGGATACACACCTTGACCTACAGAGACTCGACGCGAACTCACTTACTTAAATACCACTTTAACTTTCAAATCATATTTAAAAGAACGTTTGTACGTATAAAAATTTTGACTCGATTCGAAAACAACTCGTGCCGCGAAGAGGGTACACGAAATCCTCGATATAAAATACGTAGCGAAAAAGATAAATTAAAGCAGTTTAAAAAAAAATAAACGACAAGACTCGAGATTTTAGGAAAGGGGGTCCAACACACGGCCCCAGCCACACTATGCAGGGCCGCACGCTTTGCGCGCATGTTGCACGCCCACATCCCCACTTCGGCGTCCGCACGCACGCCCTCGCTCGACGCGGCACGACCCGTGCGCACTTGCAAAGCTGCATGCCCCGTGCGCCTGTGGTCACGCCACACTCCTGCGCACAACCCGACTTATTACGTACCCCCCTTACTCCCCGACCTTCCTCCCAAAAAATTCGGCAGAGCAACGGTTAAAAATTGACTATCCCAAAATTTTAACCTTGCACATAGTTCATTAGAAAACTAGAATATCTATCCATCCATCATAGCATCCAGAGAAATCTCCAATACAAAATCAAAGTTCGAAAACGACGAAATCCATCAACTACAAATGAAGAAAATTCACAATATAGAGCATTACCAAGCTCCTACATGTAAAGAGTACGCGTACGTCACCAAAACCACAAGCACTCCTTAAACCCCTATACAATTGAGACCTATACAACTCGTCTAATCAATTAGATATTGACACAGCAAAAGAAAATACCCCCAATAGTCAAACCACCACCTATCATCTCCACGAGTCGGGTTGCCCTAACAAAATCCACCGTCCGGTGCCTCGGTCGCACGCCGCCAACCATTCTATCCCTCATGACTAGGCTCTCGAGGCTCACCAGCAATATCGTCAACACCTACACAATAGAACACACATCATAAGTCTAACGCTCAGTAAGTAATGCGATATGAAAGTAAAAGCTGACAATACAATCCTATCACATGCAGTTTCTACACTCTCACTCATGTTGTCATATTTGTGACGCGTAGTGTAGCCATACTAGGGTGAGGAAGAACTCATCGCTACCCTACACCCTCACACGTCGCCACCATCCCAGACTTCCCAGCAACGAGGCCCACCAGCTACTAACACGCATCACCACGCAGCAACCACATCAGGGTGAGGGTGTACCTCACGCCACACTACACCCTGACACGTCGGCCCCGTGCCAGCCTCCCCAGTAACAGGGCCACAGTTGCCACACATACACATTTCGCGACAACCCAGCCAGCTCACTTCTCGAGCAAAATCCGCGACTGGTGAAGCACCAGCCCGCACACTAGCAGGATCCGCGGTACCCTTGTCTATCATCCTCACCGTCGACACAAACACGCCGCGTGACGGCCCAATCGGCCCACTCCTCGAGCGGAATCCGCAGTTGATTACGAACCGCCCTGCACACTAGCAGGATCCGCGGTACCACCGCCACGCGTCTCACCACTTACTCAAAATATGTTCAAACCAATTTTCGCTCCCTTTTTTTTAAAACATGATGCATGTTAAACAATACGAACACACACCACAATTAATAATATAAATTCTAAAGTACTACGGTGTAAGCCCATCTGGGAAAAACACATGTATGCACTACTTACCTAGCGTCCTAAGCTCACTCGACGCACAGTTTCGCCAAAAATGCCTCAACCTAAAATGTAAACAATCACTCATCAATTTTTACTTTAAAATTCACTAAATAAATTAAAAATAACATCCCTTAACTAAACCCATGAAATTCCAACTAAAACGGGTCACCAATTTGGTTCGAACGAAAACCAGCCTAAAGTTCAGACGCGCATAACTTTTGCGTTTGTTAACAAAATCGAGTGATTCAAGAGGCTAAATGTTCCCTTAGGAACCTAGTTTAATATACTAAGATGGATTTTAAAACAGTAAGCCGTAGATTAGTGAAAAACACTAAAAACCGAATCTACCCTTTTTATCCAAATTTCACATTTTCGTTTCCTTCAACCAAAGCTCACTCCCAACTAGCTTTCCACCTCAAAAACATCAATGCTAATGCTACGCATCACAATCCTACGAAAAACGCTCCATAATTTGACTTGGTCCAAAATTTGACGTAAACTTCCGACGCGCATAACTTTTGCGTCGGATGACGAAATTGAACGATTTTATCTGTCAAACGTTCCTCTAACCACCTATTTTAACCCACTACAACCGAATTTAAAACAACTAACCGTACCCCCGTCAAAATCCCCAAAAACAGAACTGTTTTTATACGAAAAATAATCTGAAATCTCACTTCGATTCAATTTCCCCAATCTCTTCACCGAACATCCACATTTCAACCAATTAAGCCTAATCTGAACAAAACCAAGTATATCAAACTCAAGAACCCGAACCTCACAGCCAACAAGTCTCGGGTTCCACCCCCCCTCCCAACCCGAGCACTCACTGCCCCCCTCACTAACGTCCGCATTCACAACCCCAAATTCACTCAACACTTTGGCCAAGTCCCTAAAACGAAAGGAAGCCGAGCATCAAGCTCGGCCAAAACAGGATAGGACAGCAGAGGGAGAGGGAGACTTACCGAGTGATGTCGTTCTGCACTCGGGCGGGAGAAGAAGGAGGACTCCAGTAAGGCGCCCAATCGCTGGTGGCAGAGTTGGATGGAGATCCACTCCCTTGCTGTTGTCGACAAAAAGCGCTCGGGCCTTCTGTCTTCGGAAAGCTCGAGCCACTGAAACAGAATGGCTTCAGTTTGTCAGAGTAGCAGCACACGCTTGCGGCTTTCCCTTCACGCTCACACTCGTCGACCGTCGATCGGAGCTCAGACTTCAGCACACGATCGCACTTCGCTCTCCGTTGCTCTCTTTATCACTCGGGTGCACAGTTTGTAACAGCCGAATGGCTTCCTCCCGAAGCCATTCGGTTGTTACAATATTTTATTTTATTTTATTTTTTTAATTTAAACAATAACAATTTATCAAAACGCCCTCACGTGTTTTACCGCCCATAATTTCGTTAAACTCTCGTCCTCCCAACTTTAAAATTTTGAAAACCATCACAAAACTAGACTCCGAGTTCTATTACTTACTTTCCCCGTAAAAATATTTCTCGAAACTCCAACCGAGATTAAATTAAAATTTTTGAAAATTATATTTAAAATCCAAAATTTTTCGGGATATTACATGGTTGATTCTTGACTTTGGTTCCAATTGCCTGTTGCTGATGCTAGGCTTTGAGTCCATTGGAACTCCAAGATGATCACCTATAAAATGAATAAGCTCATTAATTGGAAAATTTGGTCATGGACTTGGCCGAGGTTGGTTGAGGCCATCCCTTGGCATATCAGTTTGCTAGAACGGACGAGTGGTCGACACTTACCTTGAAGTATGGACCTTAATTTAATTCTAGCAAAGGCGACTTCGTAAAACTCACCATTCTAGGTCATTTTTTTCCCTCCAAACAGAAATTAAAATTGCATACACTCTAAAAACACCAACATATCTAGATAATAAGATGGAATCAAATTCCATTGCTCGAATCTATCCCTAATCTAAACCTTTAACTTTAAATCCAAAAAATGAAGCGTTTAAAATGATTTACCTTTAAAACATCTTCACAAATGTTGCTGCTCCATGCCTTGTGACCGGATTTCGACCTAAAAAAATCAACAGATCACACACTCACCTCTGTCTCTTAATCATTCTCTCTCCTTATGTGGCGGCCAAAATGAGAAACCCAATAGGGTTTCCAAACCCTTTTATCCAAGTTCCCCTTATTTGCACTTTAACCTCACATTTTCCTTAATTTATATAAATTCACCCATGCTTCATATTAGACAAAAATCCGTGAATTCCAAACATTAATCGAAAGTAAAATCCTAATTTTCCGTTATTAGTTTTTCTCAAATTAACAACATGGTAATTTACCTAATTAACAAATTGACCGAGACTTCCTTATTAACCGTGACTAAAAATGATAAAACGAGTCAACCCATGACACGTACTGTAACATCCCAATCACACTATTCCTAAAAATCTCGTAAAAGTTTTTTTTCTCTCTTTTTTTTTTTATTCCTACTCTTAAAACAACATCGTGTAAAATCATTAAACCGTTTACAGCGGAAAACAATTCTTACGTGAGGACCTAGTATAAAGATAAACTTAATCACAAGGGTTAAAAATAGTAAAACAGGGGTTTCGGTCGACACCTGCGAATACGAGTCGACACCTCATCGTTCTCTGTTTTCATCGGTCGACACCTATGAAGACAGGGGTCGACACCCCATTAACCTCTCTTTACATGATGGTCGACCCTTACTAAGATAGGTCGACACCTCATTACTCTCTGTTTCCATCGGTCGACACCGGCGAAGACCGGTGGACACCTCATTGTTCTCTATTTGCATCAGTCGACACCTGCGAAGACGGGTCGACACCTCATTCCTCTCTGTTTACATGGGTCAATCTCAATAGTAACCCTTACTAGAATAGGTCAACCCATGTCAACATCGGTGGACACTTCAACACCAGAAAACTTACCTGAAACTTTCTAAAAATGACCATAACCATCGTAAACTTTCTAACGAATACTTATAGCATACCTAACTCTCAATTCACATTTTCTTTATAAAAACGGGCATCATGCCCCTACATTTACCATTAAACCGGTTCTACCTATCCAAAACATTCAATATATATTTAAACATAAAACGATTTAATCCGACTCCTAAACTTATTCTATCAACACATTTAAAACAATTCAGAACCTAAATACCTAACCATATTTAACAAAACCTCTATACAGTACCCCAAAATACGTTCACATAACCCACGTGTCAATCACGCTCTGACAGTCAAAAGCGCCCTCCCACGGTCATCCTTCTTCAACAACGTCACTCGCCAGGTTGAGGTAAAACGTCCTCACCTTCTTCTAAATCGCCTACTCCACAGAGACATCTATGAGCTAAAGACTCAGAAAGTCAACGTAAACGAAAATGCATATGTAGTTCATAAAACATGCAGTCATTTCATTTCATTTCGTTATATAGCGGGATGTTACCGGTGGTTTACTCTCACCAGATAGAGAAGGCACATCAAGCGGTTAGACAACCTCCTCCATCTATCGGAGGAAAAATTATGCTCTACCTACAAGACAGCCATGTCTGAACTCTACCCCGACATGATCGGGATTACATGCATTCATTTCTTTTCATTAGTTCATTTCTTTTCATAAAACATGTGTAGAGATTCATTTTCATTCCAATTTTGAAAAAAAAACGTGATGCATGGACAGTTCATAATTCATAAACTAATAAAAAGCATCGAAAACAATCAATGGAAACATAAAAGATATTCTATAACTTAAACTACCTAACTACACATTTAATTTACACTAAAACAATCTAAATCATCAAATCCTCGAAAACAGAATTTCTTCTAGTATAAGCCGAATCGGCCAAGCAAATCACGACGACTTACCTCAGGTCCTTTGCAATTAAACTTGGAGTCCGTTTGCTTTAACTGTGGAAATCAAACAACCTAACAAAACATAAAATTGAAACACTTAACACACTAGAAACTTTTGGATTTTTATAATAGTTTTTTTGTCCTATTTCAACCGCTCATAACTTTCTCGATATAACTTGAAATCAAGTAATTCCAAGTGCTATGGACTTCTTTAAGAGTCTACTTTCTAATAGAGCAATCCATTTACAAAAAGAAAACCAATAATTTAGCAGAATATCACGAGAACAGAATCTATTCTGTTTTTCATAAAACTCAAACCCACCTCTAATTTCACTTCTATTATGCATAATTTTCCATTTTACTCCATCCAAGACTTTTAGTACCTCTAAAATTAAGTTAGAATATGGAAAAGAAGAAGAAAGACCAAACCTTAACTTTGAATTTTCGGAGGATCAACACCCACGCTTAAAACTCTTCACAAAAATCACTAACACATGTATTTTTGCATGAAAAGCTCAAACCTATTATAAATCTTACCTTAATCCTTTAAAATGTAAGGAGTCTTGGCAGAAGAAGACTTTAAGAAGGGAGAATAGTTGCAGGAGAAATCGTGGAAGACAAAAGGGAAGTTTTCGGGTTTTTATAAACTTTAATTAATAAAGTTTAACTTTATCTTATTTACTCAATTTTCACATAACTTTTAATTTCATCAAAATTAACTCTGTTTCTTATTTTCAACATTTCCCACTATTTTCATTTTTTCTTTTCCCTTATTTATTTTTCTTTTCTCTTTTACTAATTCTCATTTCTTCCTTTATTGTTTCAAACTATCGTTTTAAAACAATTCATCGAATATTATTGGAACAAAATGTACAAAGGTTTTGGTGTTACATTCCATCCTCCTTAAACAAAATTTTATCCCCAAAATTTGATTAACCAAAAAGTTCAGGATATGTACTTATCATATCTTGTTGTCTTTCCCATGTGGCTTCCTCCACTTTGTGATTCCGCCACAGAACCTTTACCATTGGAATCTCTTTGTTGCGTAGCACTTTGTTCGAATACTCTAGAATCTTCACTGGTTTCTCTTCATATGTCAGTGTCGGTTGGACTTCGATTTCTATTAGTTCTACGACATGAGATGGATCACGTACACACTTTCTGAGCATAGATACGTGAAATACATTGTGAATGCTTTCCATAGCTACCGGCAGTTGTAACTTGTAAGCTGTCGTTTTGATTCTTTTCATAATGGGGAAAGGTCCTACGTAACGAGGACTAAGCTTTCATTTTCTTCCAAACGCATAACTCCTTTGAATGGAGAGATCTTCAGGAATACCTCATCGCCCTCCTTAAATTCCAATTCTCTTTGTCTATTATCAGTGTAGCTCTTCTGTCGACTTTGAGCTATCTATATTCTCTGTCTGATAATGGCAATCTTTTCTGCAGTTTGCAGTAGAATATTGGGTCCAATTAAGCTAGCTTCATCAACTTTATCCCAATATAGAGAAGATCTGCATTTCCTTCCATAAAGTGCTTCATACGGAGCCATACCAATCTTAGCCTAATAGCTATTGTTGGAGAAGAACTCGATTAATGTCACGTATTTACTCTATGTACCTTGAAATTCTAACACACAAGCTCCAAGCATATCTTCCAAAATTTGATTCGTTTTTTCTGTTTGTCTATC
This sequence comes from Begonia peltatifolia, assembly GCA_022433055.1. NCBI lineage: Eukaryota > Viridiplantae > Streptophyta > Magnoliopsida > Cucurbitales > Begoniaceae > Begonia > Begonia peltatifolia. Next base: position 5,307,353 of record CM039522.1, read on the forward strand.
TATCTGTGGATGAAATGTTGTGCTGAAATTCAACTGAGTTCCCATAACTTTATGCAAACTTTTCCAAATTTTTGAAATAAACCTCGGATCTCTGTCTGAAATAATTGAAATAGAAGCCCCGTGTAGTCTAAAAATTTCTTGAACATATAGCTCTGCAAGTTGATCCATGAAATACGTTATCTTGACTGGTAAAAAATCGGCAGACTTCGTCAGACGATCTACTATAACCCAAATTCCATCATACCCTTTCGTAGTTCTAGGAAGTTCAATAATAAAATCCATTAAAATCTGCTCCCATTTCCATTATGGAATTGGTAGGGGCTGTAAATTCTAGTTAGCCTTTGGTGCTCTACTTTGACCTGTTGACAGATTAAATAGGTTTCCACGTATCTAGCAATTTCCCTTTTCATATTAGGTCAGCAGAAATGATGTTTTAGGTCTCTATACATCTTTGTGCTACTGGGATGTACAGAGAAAGTCGATGAGTGAGCTTCTAATAATATCTCTTTCTTCAATTCCTTATCATTCGGCACGTACCATCTGCTTCTGAACTTCAATGTGCCATCGTCTGATTGGTTGAAATCAGACGAATCATTAGATATCATGCTCAATCTGAAGCTTTCACAATCAAGATCTTTCTTCTGAACTTCTCAAATTTTGTCTAGAATCGTCAGTTTCAGCGAAATGGCAGTAAGCATAGCTAACAGTTCCGACACAATCTCTATATTAAACCTGAAAATTTCAGATTGAAGTGATACCAGTAACGTTGAAACTGAAGATTGGCTGGTTGTAGGCATTATGCTTAAGGCATCGGCTACTTTGTTCACTTTTCAAAGAGATCTTCACTTGCAAAATTAACAAACTTGTTAGTTAAAATGATAGTTGGTGTTTGTGCCTTGGTTTGTGATGCGCCTCAAGGTGCAATCACACGTTCCATAGCCAAGAAGTTAGAAGACATGCTTGAAGACAAGGAGAGGCTTGCACCAAACACTCAAGACAAGGAGAGGCCATACAGTGCATTAAAGTGGCAGCAAGCCACGGTTACACCAACAATTGAAGAAGAAATTTATCTTCGTTAAAGCAAACAGTGTAAACCTATTTTTAGCTTTTGTTTTAATTTTAAGTTTACATTAGGAATGTGTGATTTCTCATTAAAATAGTTGTTGCATGGCTGCATACACATGGGAGAGTAAAATGGTCAAAACACAAGATAAGCTGGTTGGCAACCACCTTGGCGCGCGCCATTATTGCGATGATCCAAAAGATCATGAGTGCGATTGCAGAGAAAATCTCAGAGAAACCCATGTATAGGCAAATCCCGAATTCGAGTATAGGCAAATCCAGAATCGTTAGAAAAGAAGATGGGTCAGGCGCAATCCTGCATCGCTTGGGGCAAGATGGAAATGAAGTATATGTAAAGGATGCCTCCCCTAGAAAGTAAGATCTGTTTTGGGAGCACGATGACATTGAATCTAATAATAACTCTGAAGTTAAGAGTGTTTTAGCAAAAACATTACCAAGTTGAGTGACCATTTGGGAAGTCCTCATTGAAAACAAATCCGTGAGCACGTGAGGTTGACCAAAACAGTCAATATCTTACTAGGAGAAAAAAGTTCGTTATAAATGATATTATAGTCTCTACCTAACCTGAGATGTGGCTAATAAGGACTTTGGGCCTCATGAGAATAGGGGGGAGGAGGTGATTGCGACAACCTAAAAGATCATGAGTGCAATTACGAGGTAAACCTCAGAGAAACCAAAGTATAGGCAAATCCTGAATCGTTACGAAAGAAGGGAGGTTGGGCCCAATCTCACATCGCTTGGGGCAAAGATGGAAATGAAACATATGTAAAGGATGCCTCTAGTAGAAAGTAAGACGTATGTTGGGAGCGCGATGACATCATATCTCATAAGAACTCTGAAGTTAATAGTGCTCCGGCGAGAGCTGTACCAAGTTGGATGACCACTTGAGAAATCCTTGTTAAAAACAAATTCGTGAGGGCATGAGGTTGCCAAAGCAGACAATATCTTATTAGGAGGAAGAGTTTCATTATAGCTAGAGTTGTGGCCTATTTGTTTTTCCCCATCTTCCCTAGTTTTTTGCTTTTAGAATTTTACCCTAGTTTTGATTATTTTAAACTATGTTAGACCTTTGTTTTCATCAGATTTGATTGAATGAAAAAGGATTGAACGTTGTTCATAACAAACCTAAGCATTTTCCGAAGCTCAACCCCAGTAGCGCTCGGTGAGTCATATCCAAGTGTTCTTGGGACTATTATATTCATCCTGTGAGTACAGTGAAGGTTCTTATAAGTGTATATCTTTCTACCATCTTAGTTGAAGGTAGAACATCTCCATAAGGGTGCACGAACTTTGAAAAATTCACTTGTTGGAGTGCTTTTTCGAAAGAAGGAGATAAGGCAAAAAATGTGCATGTTTTATCACCTTCTAGAAGCAACATCGGTGTTCGGTTTATATTTCTGTCATCACCAAGAATAAACCTCTAGAATTTTTCGATATTATTACACACAATTTGAATAAGATCGTCCTGAATTTTCACGTTATTTAGAGTTACACAGCCAAAGTTACGATTTTGCAAAGTACGTCTTATTTGCTATTTCCCGAATAGATTGCGCGAATCTGATTCTAAATTGAATAACTTTTTGGTTTTTGCGGATTTGAGGTGAAATTTTAATAGTGTTTTATATACATATTTGATTGTTTTCTGGTAAATTTTCATAATTTTTGGACTTGGTTTTATATTGCCTTTATATGTTAGAATCTCGGGAAATTTCGGTGATCATCAAATTAATGTCTGAGAGGGAACTAATGCTTGTGTTTGCCACCACAAGTTGCCATAGTGAAAGCGTATCATTTGGTATCAGAGCCTATACTTTCTTGGTGTTCATTGTTGTGATGTTTTGGTATTATCTATTTGGCTATTATGATGACAAGGAGCGATGCACTTAACAATCAAAATCGAGAAACCAATACACAAGGTACTCAGCCACCTTTAGTACCTAATTCGATTGTTGGTGAACCAAGCTTTCAAGGCCAAATCAATGGGATGCATGGCAAAGTTAATGAGTTGAACAACGGTTCGATTTGATAAATTTAGAGTTTGACGCCATGCTCAATGAGATAAGAAGCAACAACCAACGAGCCCTTCATACTTCTTCGCCAAGGAGGAGAGCTAAAAATCCAAGGAGGAATCAACACTACCAAGACAATGATTTTATGGAGGTAGGAGTCTGAGGAGGAAATTTTTGAAAACCCTCCTAACAGGCATGACAACAAAAATGAAGATGATTTGAGGCATATAAAAATATCCGTGCCACCTTTTAACTGATTGTGTAATGGAAACATAATCTTGGAATGGGTGGACAAAGTTGATAAAGTCTTTGAATGCTACAACAACTCCGAGAAGAGAAAGCTCCAATTAGTATCTCTAGCATTGACCGGTTATGCTAGTTTATAGTGCAACAACACAAAAGCCCTAAAACAACGATGAGCATTTGGAATGCCATGAAAACTCTAATGAAAGGGAGGTTTGTGCTGTACAACTACAAGGAAGAGTTATTTCTTCAAATGCAAAACTTGAAACAAAATTCTCAAAATGTTGAGGTGTAGCGACCCGAAAACCCACACGTTTCCAGTGCGCTCACTACTATTATTCACTGCTCTGATACCATAATTGTAGCGAACCGAAAATTAACTCGTTGATTTTCGATCCGCTCTCCCTCTACTACTACTCACACACACACACTCGGTTAAAATTTGGTTAAGAATTTAAAACTTTGTTCCTCAACTTAAAACAACACATTTGAAAACGTTTAAAAAGTGAAAGACTTTGATTTAAAATCAGTTTAAATAAAATTCATGTTTTCTAAAACATAAATATCATTTTCGGTCAACCCCGGCGAGCAACGGTTAACACTTCATTTGTCTTTGCTTTCATCGGTTAACACTATCGGTCGATACTTCTCCGCTCAATACACTGACCGGTCGACACTTGTGAATACCAGTTGACACTTGATTCTTCTCTGCCCGCGTCGGTCGATCTTTGTGGTCGACACTTCATTTCTCTCTGTCAGCGTTGGTCAATCCATAAGGCCGATACTCCCGCTAATTTTACACTACTGGTCAAAATTTGCATTTGCCGATCAACACTTCATTTCTCTTTGGCCGCGTAGGTTGACCTAAGGGGTCAACACCTACAGAGTTTGGTTGACCCCCTTACGTGCCGGTCGACACTCTTCACGCATTTTCTCACTAAACGGTCGGCACCTTCTATATACTGGTCGACACGTGCTAGGCTTGGTCAACCACTCAGCCTATTAGTCGGCACTTCTTTCACAGAATTCTGCCTAAAAACCTTAAAACTTCACAAAAACAATCGAGCTTCGACTTAACGCTAAAAAAAATACAACATACACTTTTTTATCAACTCAAAATCATTATTTACCTGAATAAAACAACTAATAAGGTTTGAAATCCATCTATACATCCAAAATGACTCAAAACAACTTTAAAAAACTCAAAACTGTTTCAACTACACTCCAAAACCCGTACCTATGCCCACCATGGTCAAAACGCCCTAACAGCCTGTCGGGTCGTCCACGAGTGCACCCCACCAACCACCTCGTAGTCCTGGACATACTCTGAGTACTCACCAGCTATAGCGTCATCACCTACATCACAGTACTCATCTATTAGTTTAATGCTAAGTAAGTAATGCATAAAAACATAACGCTGTAAACAAACACATCCTAACATATACAGTTTCTACAGTTTCGTCTCTTTCTTACATCTTCTTTATCTTCTTACTACTGGTTTCTTCTTTACGTGCTAGATCGAGGTGACATACCTCGCGGTTCACCTCTTGGAACAAGGTCAACTCCAATATAGTAAAGTGACACACCTTGTGGTCCACCTCACGGGACAAGGCCACCACGTAAAGCGGAGGAAGAGTGATACACCTCGCGGTCCACCTCTGAGGACAAGACCCCTCAACCCCACTTTTATTATCTTCTTACGTATCTTTTCATTTCATTCATCACATCTCATCCAAGTGTTTCATTCCGTACAAACATGGAAATTCATTTTTGTTTCGTTCTCATATTTTAAAACCATGATGCATAATCACTAAAGCACAACATAAAGTAAACGTGCATGCATCCTAACAAATTGAGATGTAGGCCCGAAGGCAAAACATCTACTGCTCTACTACATTACTTACCTGGTGTCCTTAGCAATTTCCTCGTTCGTAGATAGCTCGCTAAACTGGGGAACCTATAAAACCATACATTTATCAGTTCTACTTTCCTTGCAATTCATAAAACTCTAAAGGGAACAACACTCTAACAACTAATCTAACTAAACCCAAAATCCTACACAATTTCTAACCGAATTCGGAATTGCATAGCTTATCTAATACTCGTCTGAGTTGGACTATTGAAAATGCTATGGACTTTTAAGGATGTTTAATTTCTAATAATCTCATCTATTCCCGGATCCTACATCTACAGCTTGGCCGAATGTGGCTGAACGGAAACCATTCGGTAACCCGACTATCTAGCTATCCAAACGCTCAACCTTCTCCTTAAAATCTCGTAATCTACTCCTAGTTCCAGCTTAAACACCAACATATGGATAAAAATCAACTCTAACTTCAATTCCCGTATCTCCCCCCTAGGTTTCCACCAAACTACCCAATACCCTCACTAACTTCATTTTTGTTGCTAAAAACAACTAAGGAACTAACTATCTACTCGAAAACTAACCAAAACATACCTTAGATTTGAAGAAATGAAGAGGAACTGAGACGATCATCGCTAGAAGGAAGGAGAACGTGCTGAAGAAGAGGGGAAAACCTCGGAGGGCAAGAAGAAACACCAGATGGTGTTTTATGTTTTGTCCCCTTTTTTTATAATAATAATAACCTAATTACTAAACCGCCCTCCACCTTTAACCATTTAATCAAACGGTTATTCGGTCCATGTTTTGTCGATGCAATAACCCGAAAATTTTGGATTTTTAAATTTTATTCCCGAAATTTTTAATTTGAGTTTCGTTGGAGTTTCGGAAAAATATTTTAACGAGAAAATATAAATTATAAGACTTAGGGTCTGCTTTTGTGATGGTTTTTGGAATTTAAAGTCGAGAGGTCGTGAATTCAACGAGAATACTGACGATAAAAACACGTGAGGGCGTTATGGTAATTTAAATTTATTATTATAAAAAAAAATTTTATAATCTGTTAAGTGGAATGGTTTCATGAAGAAGCCATTCCACTTCGGTGGTTATGCGACCGAGTGCCCGAGAGAAGCAAGCCTGATCGAAGAAGGGAGTGTGCTGCTGACGAACGACGACCGCGCGAAGGGGGTGCCGACGAGCTGGAGGGAGAAGTTGGTTCAGCCTTGCCGTGCTGAAAGTGTGTGTGTTCTGGAGCCAGTGTGTGGCTCGGTCCTTCCGCGACAAAACCCGACCGAGAAAAGGGAGTTTTCCCCTTTCGGCTTTGTCCTGTTTTGATGGCCGAGCGTGAAGTTGTAATAACCCAAAAATTTTAGATTTTTTAAATTTAATTTCTGAAACTTTTAATTTAAGTTCGGTTGGAGTTTCAGAAAAATATTTAACGGGGAAATTAAATTATAAAACTCGAAGTCTAGTTTTGTGGTGGTTTTCGAGATTTTAAAGTTGGGAGAGCGAGAATTTAGCGAAGTTACAGACGATAAAAACACATGAGGGTGTTTTGGTAATTTTATTATTTAAATTATTTTATAAAATTAAAATTTTATAAAACAACTGAATGGCTTTCGCGAAACTGTTCAGTGCTCGGGTTTTTCGCCAGTGCCGAGAGCGAACGCAGGAGAGAGGGCGATCGAGGAGCTCGGTTTTAGTCTTCGATCGGTGGACGGCGGGCACGGGTTTGTGAGCGGAACCGCAGTCGAGCATTGCTTCTCCGACAAACCGAGATAGTTCGGTTTCAACAGCTCAAACCCCCGAGGTGAGGACCAAGCGTGTTCTGCCAACGACCGCGAGGAAGGGCCCCATTCGGTTCTGTTGCCGGTAGCCGAGAAGTCGGATTTTAGTCTACTTTCATTCCCCCACCCGGCTGCAGAGCGACACCACTCTGTAAGTCTCTCTCTCTCCCTCTGCTGTTCTGTCCGGTTTGGCCGAGACTAAGGTTTGGCCTCCCTCCGTTTTTCTGTGAATTTGGCTGAAATGTTGAGTGGATTAGGAGGGTGAGTGTGTGTTAGCGGGTGGACAGTAGGAGACCGGTGAGAGGGAGAGAAACCAAGGGAGAAGGTTGAGCCAAAATATGGATTTTGTGCTTGAATTTCTGATTTCAGGTTAGATTGTGCTTAATAGGTTGAAATGTGATTGTTCGGTGAAGAAATTGGCGAGATTGGATCAAAGTTGAGATTTCGGCTATTTTTCGTATAAAAACAGATTTTGTTTTTGGCCGTCTTGGCATGGCTTCGGTTGATCGTTTCCAATTCTGTTTTTGTGGGTTAAACTAGGTTATTACAGTAACGTATGGCCGCTGGAATCATTCGATTCCGATATCCGACGCAAAAGTTATGCCCGTCGGAAGTTTATGTCGGATTTTGGTCCAAGTCAAATTAGTGAGTGTTTTTCGTGGAATTGCGACGTGTGATAGTGGCATGGCTGTTTTTGGTGCGTCAAGCTAAATTTGAGTGAGTTTTGGTTGAAGAGAAACGAAAATGTGAAATTAGATAAAAATGGCAGATTCGGTTTATGGTGTTTTTCACTTGTCTGTGGCGTACCGTTTTAAAATCCATCTTAGTACGTTAAATTATGTTCCTAAGGGGACATTTAGCCGCTTGAATCGTTCGATTCCGTTGACGGATGCAAAAGTTATGAGCGTCCGAACTTTAGGGTGGTTTTCGGACGAATCTATTTTTGGTGACCGTTTTAATTGGAAATTCATAAGTTTAGTTAAGGAATATTATTTTAGCTTATTTGGTGAATTTTGAAGTGGATATTGATGAGTGATTATTTGTGTTTTAGGTTGAGACACTTTTTGGCGAAGCGGTGCGTCAAGCGAGGTTAGGACGCCAGGTAAGTAGTCCATGCATGTGTTTATCCCAAGTAGGCTTACACCGTAGAACTTTAGGATTTTATGTTGTTGATTGTAGTGTGCGTGCATAGTGTTTGACATGCGTCATATTTTAAAAACGTGAACAAAAATGGTTTTGAGTATGTGGTGAGACGTGTGGCGGTGGTACCGCGGATCCCGCTAGTGTGCGGGCCGATGCTTCACCAGTCGCAGATTCTACTCGAGGAGTGGGCCGGCTGGGCCGTCATGCGGCGTGAATGTGTTAATGGTGAGGGTGATGGGCAGTGGTACCACAGATCCTACTAGTGTGTGGGCCAGTGCAACACCAGTCGTGGATTCTGCTCGAGGAGTGGGCCGGCTGGGCTGTCGTGAAACGCGTGTGTGTGGCAATTGTGGCCCCGTACTGGGGAGGCTAGGACAGGGGCGACGTGACTGGGTGTAGTGTGGCGCGAGGTACACCCTTACCCTGATGTGGTTGTCGTGTGGTGATGCGTGTGTGTAGCTTGTGGGCCTCGTTGCTGGGAAGTCCGGGATGGTGGCGACGTGTCAGGGTGTAGGGTGGCGTTAGGTTCCTCATTACCCTGGTGCGGCTGCACTACGGGTCACAGATGTGACAACATGAGTGTGAGTGTAAAGACAGCATATGATAGGATTGCATTGTCGGCTTTTACTTTCATATCGAATTACTTATTGAGTGTTAGACTTATGTTGTGTGTTTTGTGGTGTGGGTACTGATGATCTTGCTGGTGAGCCTCGAGAGCCTAGTCCTGAGGCATAGGATGGTTGGCGGTGTGCGACGGAGGCACCGGATGGCGGATTTTGTTAGGGCGACCCGACCCGTGGAGATGGTAGGTGGTGGCCGATGAGATGAGTTGTATATGCGTCAGTGTATAGGTGTATATGGAGTGCGTGTGATTTTGGCGACGTACGCATATATTTTACAGGTAGGAGCTTGAAATCTGCTCTATACTGTGAATTTTCTTCGTTTGGAATTGATGGATTTTCATTGTCTTCATACTCTGATTGTGTTATGGTGATTTCTCTGGATGATGGATAGATAAATATTGTTAGTTTTGGTGAACTGTGTGCAGGGTTTTAAATTTTTGGGATAGCTATTTTTTAGGCGTTACTCTGCCGAAATTTCAGGAGAAGGGTTAGGAGTCGAGAGGATATGAAATAGGTTGAGGTGTGTACAGTGAATGCTAAAGAAGTGTAGATGAGCGTGAGAGTGCGGAGTGATCGCAGGTACATGGGGCACGCGGCCCTGCGGGTACTCACGGGTCGTGCGGCGCCTGGTGAGGGCGTGCGCGCGCACCTGCTGGTACAGCGGCAGGCTGCGTGGGGCACGTGGCGCTGTGAGCGTTCCACGAGACACAGTGACGTTGAGTTGGCACGTGCAGCACCACGAGGGTACGCGCGGGGTGTCGAAGTGGGGACGTGAGTGCGCGGCACCGGATTGTGTAGTTTGAGGGGTGCGTTGGATTTTTTTCTAACATTTTGAGTCTTACCGTTTTATCTTAAACTATCTTAAATGGTTTTCTTTTTCGCTGCGAAGTTTTTTTTTTATGTGAGGATTTCGTGTTCCCTCTTCGGGATGCGAGTTGTTTCGAATCGAGTCGAAAACTTTACATACTCACAAATGTTCTTTTGAAAATGTTTTGAAAAGGAAAAGGGTATTAAATTGAGTGAGTTATGTCAAGTGTTAGTGTGTGTAGTATGTAGATGCACTGTAGCGCACCGGGAACGCGGGATTTCTCGTGGTGTTATAGAAGTTGTTCTTACTTCTAAGTTTCAAAAATATTTTGCTAGAATTTAGGAGGAATAGAAGTGAATTTCATGGTGCAATAGGCGGGTTGAGAAATGCACGATTTTGTGAAGAGAACCGTGAGGGTTTTTGGTGCTGCCATGCTATTTTCTAATTTAGGACTCCCAAATTGTTAATGTATGCATTGGTAGACCGAAATGTGATTGTTCGGTGAAGGAATTGGCGAGATTGGATCGAAATTGAATTTTCGGCCATTTTTCGTATAAAAGCAGATTCTGTTTTTGGACGTTTCAGCTTTGCTTTGGTTGATCATTTCCAATTCCGTTTTTATGGGTTAGAATAGGTTGTTAGAGGGACGTATGGCCACTGGAATCGTTCGATTCCGATATCCGACGCAAAGGTTATGCGCGTCGGACGTTTATGTCGGATTTTGGTTTGAGTCAATTTAGTGAGCGTTTTTCATGGAATTTCTACGTGTGATAGTGGCATGTCTGTTTTTGGTGCGTAAATCTAAATTGAGCGAGTTTTGGTTGAAGAAAAACAAAAAGTTCAAATTTTATAAAAAGGGGAAGATTCTGTTTCGGGGTTTTTCCACCTAGCTGTGGCTTACCGTTATAAAGCCCTTCTTAATATGTTAAACCAGGTTCCTAAGGGGACGTTTAGCAACTTGAATCGTCTGATTCCGTTGACGGATGCAAAAGTTATGCGCGTCCGAACTTTAGTCTAGTTTTAAGGCGAACCACATAGGTGATATGTTTTAACTGATATTTCATGGACTTAATTAAGAGATGTCATTTTTAGCTATTTGATAAATTTTTAAGCGAGATTGATGAGTGTTTATTTGTGTTTTAGGTCGAGACACTTTTTGGCGAAATTGTGCGTCGAGCGAGCTTAGGACGCCAGGTAAGTAGTGCATGCGTGCGTTTTGCCCAATTGGGTATACAATGTAGAACTTTAGGGTTTATGTGATTGATTGTGGTGTGCGTGCGTATTGTTTGACATGCATCATATTTTAAAAACGTGAATGAAAATGGTTTTGAGCATGTTTTGAGTATGTGGTGAGACGTGTGGCGATGGTACCGCGGATCCTACTAGTGTGCGGGCCGGTGCTTCACTAGTCTCGGATTTTGCTCGAGGAGTGGGCCGGCTGGGCCGTCATGCAGCATGAATGTGTTGACAGTGAGGGTGATGGGCAGTGGTACCCCGGATCCTATTAGTGTGTTGGCTAGTGCAACACCAATCGCAGATTCCGCTCGAGGAGTGGGACAGCTAGGCTGTCGCGAAACTTGTGTATGTGGCAACTGTGGCCCCATGCTGGGGAGGCTGGGACGGGGGCGACGTGTGAGGGTGTAGTGTGGCACGAGATACACCCTTACCCTAATGTGGTTGTCGTGTGGTGATGCGTGTGTGTAGCTTGTGGGCCTCGTTGCTGGGGAGTTCGGGACGGTGGCGACGTGTCAGGGTGTAGGGTGGCAATAGGTTCCTCTTTACCCTGGTACGGCTACACTACGCGTCACAGATGTGACAACATAAGTGTGAGTGTAGAGACTGCATGTGATAGGATTGCATTGACGACTTTTACTTCCATATTGCATTACTTACCGAGCGTTAAACTTATGTTGTGTATTCTGTGGTGTAGGTGCTGACGACCTTGGTGGTGAGCCTCGAGAGCCTAGTCCTGAGGCATAGGATGGTTGGCGGCATGCAACCGAGGCACCAGATGGCGGATTTTGTTAGTGCGACCCGACCCGTGGTGGTGGTAGGTGACGGTGAGATGCATTGGGTTGTTATTTTTGTCGGGTATTTATCTAGATAGAGGAGTTTGTATAGACGTCGGTTGTACAGGATTGTATAGAGTAGTTGTAGTGTTTTGGGGACGCGTATGTATTTTTATAAGTTAGAGTATAGTATTGCTCTATACTGTGAATTTTCTTCACTGGCATTTGATGGATTTTCGTTGTCTTCGTACTCTGATTTTGTTATGGTGATTTCTCTGGATGGTGGATAGATAAATACTGTTAGTTTTTGGTGAACTGTATGCAGGGTTTTAAATTTTTGGGATAGCCAGTTTTTAGGTATTACTTTGCCAAAATTTCGAGAGAGAGGTTGTGAGTCGAAAGGATATGGAACAGGTTGAGGTGTGTACATTTAATGCTAGAGAAGTGTAGATGAGCGTTGGAGTGCGGCGTGATCGCAGGTGCGCGGTGCACGCAGCCCTGCGGGTACTCACGGGTCGTGCGGCGCCGGGTGAGGGCATGCGTGCGCATGTGCTGTACAGCGGCAGGGTGCGTAGGGCACGCGGCGCTGTGAGCATTCCACGAGACACAGTGACGTTGAGTTGGCACGTGCAGCACTGCGAGAGTGCGCGCAGGGTGTCGAAGTGGGGACGTGAGTGCGCGGCACCGGATTATGTAGTTTGAGGGGTGCGTTGGATTTTTTTCTAAAATTTTGAGTCTTACCGTTTTATCTTAAACTATCTTAAATGGTTTTCTTTTTCGCTGCGTAGTTTTTTTCTTATGTGAGGATTTCGTGTTCCCTCTTCGGGACGCGAGTTGTTTCGAATTGAGTCGAAAACTTTACATACTCACAATTGTTCTTTTGAAAGCGATCTGAAAATGAAATGAGTATTAAATTGAGTGAGTTATGTCAAGTGTTATTGTGGTAGTGTGTAGATGCACTGTAGCGCACCAGGAACGCGAGGTTTCTCGGGGTGTTACAGTTATGGTATCAGAGCGATGGGGTCGACGTTGTTCAGAGAATTACCTAACACCGCCAGCCGCTGCGCGGGAGCACTCCACCAACTGTAAGTGTTTAGATTTGAATTTATTGTAATACTTATGTGAGATTTATATTTATGTAAAAGGTAGAAAATGTCAGGAGAGGCGAGGGGTAGAGGTAGAGGGCGGCCACGACGAGAGGCGCCTCCTAGAGCTGTGGGCAACATAGATGATACTATCCGGTAGCTTACGGAGTTGGTCCACTGTCAGTCTCAGCAATTGGAGAGGTTTATGAGCAGGGACAACCAGGGTCAGTGTAGCGCCCAGACAGAGGGGGTGACAGGCTGCATAGACTTAGACCCCCGACTTTTGACGGATCATCTCCGGATCCTCTCAGTGCTGAGGAGTGGATACGGAGCATGGAGAGGATGATGAGTTTTGCCAAGGTAGAGGAGCAAAACAGAGTTTCTAGTGCGGTGTTATAACTATGGTGATGTAGGCCACATGTCCAGAGAGTGCCAGAAGCCGCGTCAAAACCGCTGTTTCAACTGCAATGAGGTGGGACACTTTGCCAGCAAATGCCCAGCGGCGAGCAGGGCGTCAGCCAGAGTTACACCTAGGGTCTTTGCCCTTTTTGAGCCAGATGATGCTGCCCAGCCATCAGTGATTGCATATAACATTTTTGTTTCTGGTGTGGCAGCTTATACCTTGATTGATACGAGCGCTACGTACTCGTTTGTGTCGACGGCCTTTGTGGTTATGGTTAAGGCCAACTTGGAGTTCAGTCCCTCCGAGCGACATTATGATGTGACTTTGCCATCCAGGGATCATTTGTATTCATAACAGGTGGTACGGGGCAATGTTGTGACAGTGGGGAGGAAGCAGTTATATGCCGAGCTAGTCATACTCTATATGAGCGGTTATGATGTGAACTTGGGAATGAACTGCCTGTTCAGACATCATGCAGAGATTGACTGCAGGACCAAAGAGGTTCATTTCCGACCCCCGGGCGGGGAGAGCTACACATTTAAAGCAGGTAAAGGTCTTGCCAGGATTTCTGCAATATTTTCTCGTCAGGCTCCACTGGTGTTGGGCATGGGTTTCCAAGGGTTTTTGGCAAATGTCGGGGATGCGCAGTCACAGGGTGATACTTGGATACAGGATATTCTTGTTGTGCAGGAGTTCTCGGAGGTGTTTCGTGATGATTTGCCAGGGTTGCCCCCTGACAGGGAGATTGAATTTGAGATAGATGTTTTCCTAGGTGCCGAGCCAGTATGCAAGAACCCCTACAGATTAGCACCTACTAAACTTAAGGAGCTGCACGCTCAGTTGGAGGAACTGACAGATAAGGGCTTTATACGCCCTAGTTTTTCACCTTGGGGAGCGCCAGTTCTATTCGTCAAGAAGAAGGACGGATCCCTACGTATGTATATTGACTACCGGGAGCTGAATAAGTTGACAGTGAAGAACGCGTATCCATTGTCAACGATTGACGATTTGTTTGATCAGCTGCAGCGTGCCCGAGTGTTTTCTAAGATCGACCTGAGGTCCGGCTATCATCAGTTAAAGGTGGAGGAGAAAGATGTACCGAAGACGACCTTCAGGACGAGGTATGGACACTTCGAGTTTCAGGTTATGTCTTTTAGGTTGACCAATGCCCCTGCATCATTCATGGATTTGATGCACCGGGTGTTCAGGGAGTACCTGGACAAGTTTGTGATTGTGTTTATCGACGACATCCTGATCTACTCGCGAAGTGAGGAGGAGCACAGGGAGCACCTGAGGATTGTATTGACTATTTTGAGCCAGCATCAATTGTATGCTAAGTTTTTGAAGTGCGAGTTTTGGTTCTTCAGGATTCACTTCTTGGGGCATGTTATCTCCTCTGAGGGTATTTCAGTTAATCCGGGGAAGGTTCAGGCTGTAAAGGAGTGGCCGCGGCCGACCAGTGCTAGCGAGATACGTAATTTTCTAAGGTCGGCTGGATATTATCGGAGATTCATTGAGGGGTTCTCTAAGATCTCGGCCCTCTTGACCCGGCTGACCAGAAAGAATGCAAAGTATGAATAGACCGACAGGTGTGAGGACAGCTTCCAGACATTGACGCAAAGGTTGACTACATCTCCTGTACTGACACTGCCCGTGGAAGGAGAGAAGTTCTGCATTTATTGTGATGCTTCCAGGATTGGTTGGGGGTGTGTTTTGATGCAGGGGGGAGAGTCATTGTATATGCCTCTAGACAGTTGAAGGCTTACGAGCAGAATTATCCCACTCACGATTTGGAACTGGCGGCAGTTGTATTTGCACTCAAGATTTGGAGGCATTATCTTTATGGGCAGCAGTGCGAGATTTATTCAGACCATCAGAGCTTGAGGTACATTTTCACGCAGAAGGAGCTGAATTTGAGACAGAGAAGATGGCTCGAGCTGGTCAAAGACTACGATGTGGAGATCAGGTACCAACCGGGAAAGGCGAACGTGGGAACGGATGCCTTGAGTAGGGTGATGGCTTTGACTTCTGCCATGACTTCGATAGTGCCAGTTGAGTTGGTGACAGAGATGCGGAGTTTTGGTCTAGAGGTAGTTTCTTATCTGGCAGTCAATCTTTCGGCCTTGTCGTTGAGGCCGACTATTCTGGACAGGATCAGGCAGACTCAGGAGACTCATTCGTAGTGTAGCGAGCTGAAAGCCAGTATGGAGGCTAGGCCTGATTCTGAGTTCAGTTATTTAGAGGACGGGATTCTGAAATTTCAGAATAGGTGGTATGTCCCGAAGGATGAGGAGCTGAGGAGGGATATATTATCAGAGGCCCATTCATTTTCTTTCGCTGTGCATCCGGGAAGCACTAAGATGTACAGGGATTTGAAGCAGCACTAATGGTGGCCTAACATGAAACGAGCAGTGGCTGAGTATGTTGAGACCTGCGTAGTCTGTCAGCAGGTGAAGGTGGAGCATCAGTGACCGTCTGGGATGCTCCAACTATTGCCTATACCGGAGAGGAAGTGGTAGCGAATCACCATGGATTTTGTGGTGGGACTGCCAAGGGCCATGATGCGATTTAGGTGATTGTGGACAGGTTGATGAAATCGTCTCACTTTTTGCCCATGAGGATGACTTATACGATGGATCAATTTGCCCAGTTATATATTCAGGAGATAGTCAGACTTCATAGGATTCTGGTGTCAATTGTTTCAGACCGAGACCCCAGGTGAACGTCCAAGTATTGGAAGAGTCTGCATAAGGCCATAGGCACCAGGTTATATTTCAGTACGGCCTTTCATCCTCAGACTGACGAGCAGTCAGAGCGGACTATACAGATTCTGGAGGATATGCTCAGGGCCTGTGTGTTGGAGTTTCAGGCAACTTAGAGCAAGTTCTTACCGCTAGTGGAATTCTCGTATAATAACAGCTATCAGTCCACCATTGGTATGGCGCCATACAAGGCCCTCTATGGAAGGAAGTGCAGGTCGCCATTATATTGGGATGAGGTTGGAGAGGCCCGATTGATAAGTCCTGAGATTTTACAGCAGACTGTAGACAAGATTTCTGTGACACGGAAGAGGATTGAAGCGGCTCAGAGTCGACAGAAGAGTTATGCTAATAAGTGGCGTCAGGAGTTGGAGTTGAATGAGGGCGATGAGGTTTTTCTGAAGGTCTCACCGTTCAAGGGAGTGGTAAGGTTCGGAAAGCGGGGGAAGCTCAACCCTCGATTTGTGGGACCATTCCCGATTGTCAAGCGGATTGGGAGAACTGCGTACCAGCTTCAGTTGCCTGCGTCGATGGATGACATCCATGATGTTTTTCATGTCTCGATGCTGAGGAAGTGTATGCGTGATCCCTCTCAGGTAGTGCCACAACAGGATATAGAGATTCAACCGACGCTGTTCTACGAGGAGAAGCAAGTGAGAATCATAGGATCAGCTGTGAAGGTGTAGCGCAACAACGAGATTCCACTGGTCAAGGTGATGTGGCGAAACCATGGTGTGGAGGAAACTACTTAGGAGCGGCGTGATGATATGGAGCGACAGTATCCCAACTTATTCGGTACTTAAATTATGGGGACAAAATTCTTATAAGGTGGGGGGATGTAATAACCCGAAAATTTTGGATTTTTAAATTTTATTCCTGAAACTTTTAATTTGAGTTCGGTTGGAGTTTCAGAAAAATATTTTAACGAAAAAATTTAAATTATAAGACTCAGAGTCTGCTTTTGTGATGGTTTTCAGAATTTAAAGTCTGGAGGTCGTGAATTCAACGAGATTACGGACGATAAAAACATGTGAGGGCGTTATGGTAATTTAAATTTATTATTATAAAAAAAATATTTTATAATTTGTTAAGTGGAATGGCTTCACGAAGAAGCCATTCCACTTCGGTGGTTCTGCGACCGAGCGCCTGAGAGAAGCAAGCTCGATCGAAGAAGGGAGTGTGCTGCCGACGAACGACGACCGTGCGAAGGAGGTGCCGACGAGCTGGAGGGAGAAGTTGGTTCGGCCTTCTCGCGCTAAAAGAACGAAGGTATGTGTCCCCTGTTTTCGGTTCTGTCGATCGAGCGTGGAAGCTTGGTTGTTCTTGGACTCCCGACGGTTAGAGCTCGGTTGTTAGGGCATTCTAGAATCTAGTGTGTGTGTGTTCTGGAGCCAGTGTGTGGCTCGGCCATCCCGCGACAAAACCTGACTGAGAACAGGGAGTTTTCCCCTTTCGGCTTTGTCCTGTTTTGATGGTTGAGCGTGAAGTTGTTCTTACTTCTAAGTTTCAGAGATTTCATGCTAGAATTTAGGAGAAATAGAAGTGAATTTCATGGTGCAATGGGGGGGTTGAGAAATGCAAGATTTTGTGAAGAGAACCGTGAGGGTTTTTGGTACTGTCATTCTATTTTCTAATTAGGGACCCCCAAATTATTAATGTATGCATTGGTAGACCGAAATGTGATTGTTCGGTGAAGGAATTGGCGAGATTGGATCGAAATTGAATTTTCAGCTATTTTTCGTATAAAAACATATTCTGTTTTTGGCCGTTTCGGCCTGGCTTCGGTTGATCGTTTCCAATTCCGTTTTCATGAGTTAAAATAGGTTGTTAGAGGGACGTAAAGCCACTCGAATCGTTCGATTCCGATATCCGACGAAAAGGTTATGCGCATCGAAAGTTTATGTCGGATTTTTGTCCAAGTCAATTTAGTGAGCATTTTTCTTGGAATTTTGACGTGTCATAGTGGCATATCTGTTTTTGGTGCGTAAAGCTAAATTGAGTGAGTTTTGGTTGAAGAAAAACAAAAATTTGAAATTTTATACAAAGTGGCAGATTCGGTTTCGGGGTTTTTCCACCTAGTTGCAGCTTACCATTTTAAAGTCCGTCTTAATATGTTTAACTAGGTTCCTAAGGGGACGTTTAGCAACTTGAATCGTCCGATTCCGTTAACGGACGGAAAAGTTATGCGCGTCCGAACTTTAAGCTGGTTTTCGGGCGAACCACATTGGTGATCTGTTGTAACTGAAATTTTATGGACTTAATTAAGAGATGTCATTTTTAGCTATTTGATGAATTTTGAAGCGAGATTGATGAGTGTTTATTTGTGTTTTAGGTTGAGATACTTTTTGGCAAAGCTGTGCGTCGAGGGAGCTTAGGGCGCCAGGTAAGTAGTGCATGCATGCGTTTTGCCCAAGTGGGCCTACACTGTAGAACTTTAGGGTTTATGTGATTGATTGTGGTGTGTGTGCGTATTGTTTGACATGCATTATATTTTAAAAAGGTGAACAAAAATAGTTTTGATCATGTTTTGAGTATGTGGTGAGACGTGTGGCGGTGGTACTATGGATCCCTCTAGTGTGCGGCTGCTGCTTCACCAGTCACGGATTCCGCTCGAGGAGTGGGCCGGCTGGGCTGTCATGCGGCGTGAATATGTTGACGGTGAGGGTGATGGGCAGTGGTATCGCGGATCCTACTAGTGTGTGGGCCGGTGCAACACCAGTCGCGGATTCTGCTCGAGGAGTGGGCCGGCTGGGCTGTCGCAAAACATGTGTGTGTGGCAACTGTGGCCCCGTGTTAGGGAGGCTGGGACGGGGGCTACGTGTCAGGGTGTAGTGTGGCGGGAGGTAAACCCTTACCATGATGTGGTTGCCGTGTGGTGATGCGTGAGTGTAGCTTGTGGGCCTCGTTGCTGGGAAGTCCGGGACGGTGGCAACGTGTTAGGGTGTAGGGTGGCATTAGGTTCCTCCTTAGCTAGGTGCGGCTACACTACGCGTCACAGATGTGACAACATGAGTGTGAGTGTAGAGACTACATATGATAGGATTGCATTGACGGCTTTTACTTCCATATTGCATTACTTACCTAGCGTTAGTCTTATGTTGTGTGTTCCGTAGTGTAGGTGCTGAGGACCTTGGTGGTGAGCCTCGAGAACCTAGTCCTGAGGCATAGGATGGTTGACGGCGTGCGACCGAAGCACCGGATGGCGGATTTTGTTAAGGCGACCCGACCCGTGGTGGTAGGTGACGGTGAGATGCATTGGATTTATATTTTTGTCGAGTATTTATGCAGATAGAGGAGTTTGTATAGATGTCGGTTGTACAGGATTGTATAGAGTGCTTGTAGTGTTTTGGGGACGCGTATGTATTTTTATATGTTAGAGTATAGTATTACTATATACTGTGAATTTTCTTCATTTGCATTTGATGGATTTTTGTTGTCTTTATACTCTGATTTTGTTATGGTGATTTCTCTATATGATGGATAGATAAATAGTGTTAGTTTTTGGTGAACTGTGTGCAGGATTTTAAATTTTTGGGATAGGCAGTTTTTAGGCGTTACTCTGCCGAAATTTTGGGAGAGGGGTTGGGAGTCGAGAGGATATAGAATAGGTTGAGGTGTGTACAGTGAATGCTAGAGAAGTGTAGATGAGCGTGGGAGTGCGGCGTGATCGCAGGTGCGTGGGGCGCGCGGCCCTGCGGGTACTCATAGGTCGTGCGGCGCCGGGTGAGGGCATGCGTGCGGACGTGCTGTACGGCGGCAGGGTGCATGGGGCACGCGGCACTGTGAGCGTGTGCGAGACACAGTGACGTTGAGTTGGCACGTGCGGCACCGCAAGGGTGCGCGCGGGGTGTCGAAATGGGGAGGTGAGTGCGCGGCACCGGATTGTGTAGTTTGAGTGGTGCGTTGGATTCTTTCCTAAGATTTCGAGTCTTATCATTTTATCTTAAACTATTTTAAATGGTTTTCTTTTCCGCTGTGTAGTTTTTATGTTGAGGATTTCGTGTTCCCTCTTCGGGACGCGAGGTGTTTTCGAATCGAGTCAAAAATTTTTCATACTCACAAATGTTCTTTTGAAATTGATTTGAAAATGAAAGGAATATTAAGTTGAGTGAGTTATGTCAAGTGTTAGTGTGGTAGTGTGTAGATGTACTGTAGCGCACCAGTAACGCGGGGTTTCTCGGGGTGTTATAGTCGAAATCTTAAAATTTTCTCTTTTTTATTAGTCTCAAAATAATCTTATACTTAATGGTAGAAATTCTCCGCTCCCAATTCTGACTGAAACTCTACCGATTACAATTTCGTAATCGGGTGTTACAGGACCCTTTTAGAGCCTCATTGTTTCTTGAGTCTTTGATGGAGAACCACAACATTGAAGTAGCAAAGAAGGTAATTCGTACCTCAACGACAAGGTATGTACCTTCTAATACTTTGATTGCCTTTACCTTTAAAATTGTTTAGATATGGAATTACCTTGATAATGATCTTATTTGGATTCCTTGGATAGTAATTTTTTGCCTATCCATGCATGATTCCCTTTAATTGTTGAAAATTTTGTCATTAGCTATTTGTCAAATTGTGAACTAGAATTGGTATGTTTCTTGAAAGTTTATTGGCATATGATTTATGTGAAGGAAATTTTGTCAAGCATCGATTTTGGTTGTGCATTAATAATGATCGAACCCTATGCATTGAATTAATCTTTTTTGGAACTTATGATTTTTATGATGTGTTCAAGATTGTCTTATCCAATCATTTAGTTACTTGGTTACTTAAGATTGGTTGGATAATAGATTGTTTTGATTATAGCCATGATCTGAATTTTGGGTATGATATTTATAATCTCTCTTTGATAATTTACTTTGAAGAATATTTAAAAGATGATTCATTTTGTGTAGTAGCACCTACTTTAATTCATTACTTGTTGCATCTACCTTTGAAATTGAAATACTATTTGGCAGATAAATTTAGTAGTCATTCCATCAGTACATCTCTTGATTTCCATTTGAAACATAATTGCTTATGGGAGATGATTTTGTTAAATTTTGAATTTGGTGATGGTAAAAGTATGTCTTTAGTTTCCAATGTGACAAAATTTTCTTTAAGAGATTCACCTTGTCAATCTCATACTTGTACTATTTGAAGAAACACTTCACCATCCAAGCCCAAATCTTTGGCCTAATTTTATTACTAGTATGTTTGTTTATTTTGTAGGCTTTAATGTTGAAAGCAAACTCATTAACCCAAGAATAGTTTATAAACAGCAAGGAGAAGAATCTTTAGATTTGAGAACAAATCTTCAATAACTAGAGGAGATGATGTACCTAGCATTGGCATCATTCGACAATGGTCAAGTCCGTGGCTGAATTTCTCTTTCTATAAGTTTGTTCATTTTGTAGGTACTTCTCGTAACAAGGCAAAGATGACCATCTTTTGAAGTATAGGAGTGCAAGAAGGCGACCTTCTAGATTTGAGGTTAAATCTTCAATCACCTGAAGAGGATGATGTACCACAGAGGTCGAAGATTCAAGCTTAAATTAAGGTAAGTAATCAATCGAGTTCTTTCTCCAAAACGTATGTTGTTTGTTGTACGAAAGGGCTTTGGGATTGCTTGGATCAAGTTTTAGATTGGGATGGCATGCATGAGGAGGAGCATGGTTAAACGATGGATCAAGAAGGAGGCGCGTGCGCAAAAGGATGGCCGAGAAGCAGGGCAAGCGAGGAAGGCAAGTGCAACAAATGGCAAGCACAAAAGAAGCCATGGCGCAGAAAGAAAAGCATGGGAAACAGCATGGTGGGTGACGAGGAAATGGGTGAGTGGGGCATTAGCCGAATAGGTCGCACGTAGAGATACTAGCTTGCGCGCATGGGAAGAGCCATAGCGCAATTAGTGGCAGGCACAAGTGGGACCACAGAGCAACAGTTGGCATGCACGAGGAGGCTGAGCCCTAGCTGCATAGCAGAAGCACGCCAGCGCGCACATGACGTCTTCAGAGCGCTCATGAGCATCACAGCACACATGCGCTCGAAGGACCACCAGCCGCCCACGTGACCGTCGTCCTCCAACCACTAGTTTCCAACGGCATTTTCTGCTTTTGCCATTTTTCTCTTTTCTCTAAACCCAACTTTTACCAAATGCTTTAAGATTATATATAAAATCAAGTGAAGATTGTTACATTTTTAGAATGTAAATTCGTGCTTGTCTTGATGACTTGGAGGTTCTTTTAACCTTACATTTCTCTCTCCAAATCCCTCTGAGGATTGGAAAACGGCAAAGAGGTGGAAAACATCGTTCCCTTCGTTGCGAGCTTTCGGCCACGAAAGTTCTCACCCAAAGCACTAATTTCTTTTGGGCCAGCCATAAGTCTTCATCACATCCCATTTCCATCGTCGACCTCTTCTAAAGAAGAAGCAGTGAGTGCAAGGGCCATTCATCCTCTGCTGGAGCCTATTTACCCATGAAGTGGTCTTCTTCCAACGGGATAATTGAAGGCTCTCGGACCAGCAAGGAACCTTTCATGTAATGACACCCATTTTAAGTGTTACTAGGTAATACACAGCACCAACTTCACCACCATTTCATGTTTCATTTTATGTTTTTAAGTGTTTTAGAGTCTGTTTTTGGGGTGTTCTTTGAGCACTGATCAAGCTATTAATTTTTAGTCTTCCGCATGCATTATCCATCCCATTTCATGACCATATCCGTGTTAGAAATCATAGCCTAGTGTACTGGAGTATTCTTTTCTTTCGAAAGGTTTCATGATGCGAATGTGCTCTTAAGTTGCCTATTGGACAAGCCACGAGAGTTTGTAGATATCTTTAGTGTTCTAATGTACTCTTACTTGAAAATTTAGTGTGTTGCTCATCACTCCCGAGATAAGGTTCCATTAAAATTTCATAGCAATTCGAGTTCATTTGCCTATTTTTTGCAACACTTTTCAAAGTGTTCTCTGGTTGAGTTGATATTACCAACCCTCACTGTTTGATCTTGCACTAACCATGGTTTTGTAGGGCCATATCGTGTCATAGGCAAAAAGGATAAACACATGCAACATTACTCACTTAGAAGTCATATAGAGGTTATAACAATTTAAGCAATTATCCTTTTTCATTAGTAATCCTAAAACATAATAGTTTCCATCATTAGTAACTAGTCATACGCATACCATTTATATGTGCATAACTCTTTCCATGCTCATCTAAATCCAATAATTTTGAAACAAATATTCACTCAAGAGAGTGAACATTAGCATACCAAATAACTTTGGATAGATCCTTATACATGCATTTGGTAGAACATATCAAATAAAAAAAACTATGCATCAAATTTTAGTTTTTCCTAGCCGTCAAACCCCAACTTTATGCTTAACCAACTAGATCCATTTTAGATTCTATAGCTTCTTTAATATGTCTAATAGCATAGTAAACAACTTCATGAATGGAAGTCATAAAGTGATGTGACACAAAGGAGCCATTACAAAATCACAAGCAAAGCAACTCTTAACATGTTTAGTTTACTCTATTTTGCAGGTGACGATTTCCATGAAGCCTTGGAGGACACATCATCAGCAAGTGACAAAGAAAAGCTCACACATCAGCTCTTGTGGAGGCCACTTGATGAAGTTCATGAAGGAAAGCTCGCTGCAACCATTGAAGCGATGGGCCTTTTTCTTCATGGCTATATCTTCTCTTTGTGTTTCTTTTAATAAGTGGACATTTTATTATTTCTTGTTAGGCCCTTTTGAATGCTTTGGCCTTGTTGTAAGTTGCAATTCTCGGCCTAATCATCATGGCCGATAGTTGTATCTTTTCCTTCTATTTATTTTCCCTTTGTTGCAATTGTATGATGTTCATTGGTATCTTGGGTTTCTTGGAGAGGTTTATATTCTCCTCTTAGGATCCTTAGGAACCAGTTTATGAAACCCTAAATGATATTTTGCTTATTGATTGGATTCTTCCTTTCACCAACACTTTTCTTTTCGAATTTCCTTTCTGTGAATGAGTGTGTAAGTTGCTCTCTTCTCATTTTTGCTTAATTGGTGAATCCTCTTGCAAGAGATCAACAAACTATCAAACAAACCAAGTTGGAGTGCTACTTGAGTGAAGAGTAGCCATAAAAGTCAATAGGAACCTCCTTAGAGCCTATTCCGACTATCCTATGTCTTCTGTCTTTAGCTAATTTCTTTTCAAGTTAGGAGCCACAAATCTTGGAGGTTTTCCTTGTGATTTGCTGCTAACTCACCCCTCCATAAACCATTTCAAAAGATTCCATCCATGGTCTTTTACAATCGGTCTTCATCAAGGAGGTCTTTTTGTTAAGACCAATTGAGGGTGCACATCATCAAGGACTCCTTCCTTTTTACCATTGCATCATAAAGATAGGGTAATAGCATCAAATCCAAAACATGTGCTGATTCTTATTCAAAGTTTTAATTCATAACTTGCAATATACTTAATCAATTTCTTTGATTCCAAAGGCAATATTTCCCTTAAGATATATAATAAAACATACTTAAAAAATTTAACCATTAAAAGTCATGAAGATATGTCTGTGCTACCAAAACCAAAACTTGCTATGTTTCAAGTACTTTTCCAAAATATATGCAAATCAACATTAAACTCTTTCCATGCATGATGTCCAATATGTTTTAAACACATGTCAATACCTTCAAAGGCATAAAAAGATGAATCAATTTTGAAATCTTAAAATCCTAAACAATTCTTTTGATATTCATATCACAATACTCATAATTCATCATTTAAAACCGTTCATAATAATCCAAATATGAAAACTTGCTAAAACGACATACGTAGCCTCAAAGGTTAAACAGTGAAAATTGTTATTTCTCAAAGCCTTAAGTGATCAAAAAATATTTCTGTCCATGTTTAGCTTTAATACTTAAGGTTACTAAACATTAAATTTATTAAGTGAATTTTTCCATTAGACTTTTCGGTGGATACTCACGGCCCCAATCTGTAGCACCCCGATAGCAACACCCTGAGAACTCCTTTGGTTCCCAGTTCGCTCACATACCACACCGAACGACCTGTCTCTCCCTCTCACCCAAATTGTATAAAAATTTAATTCTCTTGCTTGAAAACATTTTATAAAGACAAGCAGCAGAAAACGACATCTGCATTGAGGACTCATCATAAAAAAACACATTTATTTTTGCTTCGTTAAGTTTAAAACAAATAAATAGAAAATCGGTCGACACCTGACCCGTTCTACCCCCAAGGGTCGACACCTATATGCATAGGTTGGCACCTCAGTCGCCTCTGTTTGCACAGGTCGACACTTGCTTGCAGCGGTCGATACCCTGATCCTCTATGCCCGCCCTGGTCGAACCTCATGGTCGACACTCTCATCATTTTTACACTAACCGGCCGACTCCTAAAGACATATGTTGACACCTAGTTTGGTTCTGTCCCCATAGGTTGACCTTCGCGGTCGACATTTGCCTAGTTCGGTCGACACCTAAGCATGTCGATTGACACCTTGCACCAGCAGCCTAAAACCATATTCAGAACTCAGCATAGAAACGAACAACAACAACCCCCACCATTTAAAATCACAAAGTAAAAAAAGCTGGATTTTCAATCAACATCTTCCAAGTAGTTTCAAAATATATCTACTACCGTTTAAAATATCCGTTTATACATCAAAATCTATACACGAATCCTATACATTTGACACGGATTCACCAAAGCACATCCTTCAAAACTCACCATTTCCCCCAAAACACTCTCCACGGGTCGGGTCGCCCTAACAAACTCCACCCGCCGATGCATGATGGTACGCCGCCAACTGTCTGCTACTCTTGGCTAGGCTTGGGAAACTCACCCTAATGATCGACTGTACCTACACCATAGAACACATGTCAGCCTAAGGCTTAGTAAATAGTGCGAAAATGAACATGAAAACCATCAATGCAATCCTAACACATGCAATCTCTACTTTCACACTCATGTTGTCACACCATAACATGTATCGTACGATCCTCATACTGAGTTGGGAAGCGGATCAGGTTTTCCAAGTCAATTCTCTATCTGCGTCGAATGGCGAATCACTTATTTTGAGGCTACGTCGTAGAACCGCCCCAGGAAGTTGACCCTCAAGCCACACCATTCCTGACATGTCGCCATCGTCCCAGCAACGGGCTCAAGAGTCGCACAAGCATCTTGTAGCACCCCGAAAACTAACTCGCCGGTTTTTGATCCGTTCTCTCTCTCTCTCTGATACCATCTCTTTGGTGAACCAAAAACCCGCCCCGTTCCCGGTACACTCACTAACACCACTCACACAAATACGCTCGAAAAAATTTGATTAAAAATTTAAAACTTTCGTTCCTTGACTTAAAACGACATTTGGAAACATTTAAAAACGTCGCAGCGGAAGACTTAGATTAAAACCAGTTGAAATAAAATTCAAATTTTCTAAACATAAAAAAAATCAACTTCAGTCAACCCCAGCAAATATCGGTCAACACTTCCATCGAATTTTTCACTATCGATCTACACTTGCATGCACTAGTCGATACATCTCTTCTCCTCGCACTAACCGGTCGACACTTGTGAACACCGGTCGACACTTCATTCCTCTCTGTCCGCGTCGGTCAATCCTTGAGGTCGACACTTCTGCTTATTTTTCACTATCAGTCTACACTTGCATGCGCCGGCGACACTTCATTACTCTTTGGCCGAGTAGGTCAACCCAAGTGGTAGACACCTACATAGTTTGGTCGACCCCTTTACATACCGGTCGACGCTCCGCACTCGTTTTTACACTGAGTGATCGACACTTTTGGGCATAGGTCGACACTTCCTTCACAAAATCAGTTTCAAAACCTTAAATCTTTTAAAGAAACCACCAAAATTCGACTCAACGATAAAATAACAAAACGCACACTTTTTCATCAACTCAAAATCATTATTTACGTAGAAAAATTATTATTAAAGTTTGAAATTCATCTATACGTCCACATGACTCTAATCGACTCAATACAACTCAAAACGTCTCAAAACGATTTTGACTAAACTTGAATTAACTAATCTCCCTCACATACCACGCCTTGGTCAAAACGCCCCAACAGCCGGGTAGACCGTCCACGAGTGCACTCCTCTAATCGCTTGCTAGTTTTAGGCATGCTCTGAGTACTTACCAGCTATAGCTTCGTCACCTACATCACATAACTCATCTATTAGCCTAATGCTAAGTAAGTAATGCATAAAAACTTAAACATTGTAAATAAACACATCCTAACATATGCAGTTTCTATAATTTTGTCTCTACTTTCGTTCTCGTCTCTTTCTTACGTCTTCTTTATCTTCTTACTACTGAGTTCTTCTTTACGTGCTAGATCAAGGTGATACACCTTACGATCCACATTACGGGACAAGGCTAACCTCGATCTAGTAAAGTGACACACCTCGAGGTGCACCTCTCGGGACAAGGCCACCATGTAAAGCGGCGGAAGAAGTGATACACCTCGCGGTCTACCTCTGGGGAC
This sequence comes from Begonia peltatifolia, assembly GCA_022433055.1. Taxonomy (NCBI): domain Eukaryota; kingdom Viridiplantae; phylum Streptophyta; class Magnoliopsida; order Cucurbitales; family Begoniaceae; genus Begonia; species Begonia peltatifolia. The sequence goes on from CM039522.1 coordinate 5,334,673, forward strand.
AAGACCACTCAACCTTACCTTAATTATCTTCTTATATACATTTTCATTTCATTCGTCTCATCCTACTGTTTCATTTCATAAAAACATGGAAATTCATTTTCGTTTCGTTCTCATACTCTAAAACCATGATGCATAATCACTAAAACATAATATAAAATAAACGTGCATGCATCCTATCGAACTGTGATGTAGGCCCGAAGACAAAACACCTATTGCATTGCTTGCACTACTTACCTAGCGTCCTTAGCAACTCATTTGTATATGGTTCGCTAACTGGAGAACCTATAAAACACAAATAAATTAATTCCACTTCGTCCAACTTATAAAATTCTAACAGGGAAGTCATAAACTCTTACTAAACTACCACTGCTAGCTAAACCCAAAATCCTACACAATTTTTGACCAAATTTTGAAATGCATATCTTATACAATACTTGTGTGATTTGGACGACTCGAAATGCTACGATTTCCTTAGGACGTCTAGTTTCCAATAATCTCATCTATTCCCTATTCCTACATCTACAACTTGGCCGAACAAAAACTGTTCCGTAATACGAGTATTCGGCTATCCAAACGCTCAATCTTTTCCATAAAACTCATAATCTACTCTTACTTATAGCTTAAACACCAATACACAGATAGGAATCACTATAAATCTTCAAACCTCATATCGTCCTCCTAGGTTTCACCAAAACTACCCAATGGTCGTTGTAACTTCACTTTTATCACTTAAGATAACTAAAAGATCATCTATCTATTAAGAACTAACTAAGACTTACTGTAGATTGAAGATCGATGAAAGAAAATCATTGCTTGGGAAGAAGTATCAACGAGGGAGCTTCACGGTGAGGGAAAAGCTGAAGGGGGGAGGAGGTTTCCCGATCCTTCTCCCCCTTTCTTTCATTTATTATTATTTTTTTCATAAATAATAATAATAATAGCCTAATTACTAAATCGCCCTCAACCTCTAACCGTTTAATTAAACTATTATTCGGTTAGGATCCGGTTGGAATCTTATAAATTCATCTTGTCCATTAGCCTCAAAATAATCTTTTACCTAACCGCCTAAATTTTTCGTACTTAATCCCGACTAGAACTTTGTCATTTACCGTTCCCAAAATCTGAAAGTTATTTAATGAAAATTTTCAAGCATTACACATCTCATGTCAATGATCCTCTTACAAAGTTGGGAAGCAGATTAGGTTTCCCAAGTCGATTCTCTTTCTGCGTCGAAGGGCGAATCACTTCCTTCGAGGCAACGTAACCATTTTCCTCACCACTTACATATCACACTCGTACTTAAAACCATCCTCAAATTCATTTTCGTTACACTCTTCAAAACATGATGGATGACTAAAACAAAACATGTGAAACACACAACACCTACAATCATTCTTACTGTCCTATGGTTTAGGTCCATAAGGGCAATGCACATGCATACACTACTTACCTGGCGTCCTTAGCTTCTGTGGTGATCGGCCACTATGAAATTCTCGAGCTCAACCTATCACATAATCAATTCACATTAAATTCCATCTCACAACTCATTCTACATACTAAAACTATGACTAGAAACTCAATCCATTAAAACCCGACTAAAACGCTTACTAACCCAAATTCTTACACAATTTCTAACCAAATTCAGAAATGCATAACTTATCCAATACTTGTCCAATTTTGACGATTCAAAATACTACGGGTTCCATAAGACGTCTAGTTTCTAACGGTCTCATCCATTGTCCAATCCAACATCCACAGCTTAGCCAAACGCCGCTGAACTGAAACCAATCTGTAATCCAAGTTTTTCAGCTATCCAAACACACAATCCTTTCCATAAAAACCTATAACCTAATCTTACTTCCAAATTAAACACTAATACACAAATAAAAATCAACTATAAATACCAAAATTCATATCTCCCCCTAGGGTTTTACCAAACTATATAATACTCTCTTTAACTTCACTTTTTATCGCTCAAAACACTAAAGGACTAATTATTTACTAAAACTTACCTTAAATTTGAAGCTTGAAGGGAGAAACGGAGAAGAACCGTTGATGTTGGACGTCATTGGAAGGAAGAATGCAGGAGGGATGGCTTCTCTTCTTTTTCTTCACACGGGTGAGTGGGGGGAGAAACAGAGAGGGACAGGATTTAAGATCCTCCTCCCTCTTTGTTCTCTTTTTTTTAATTAATAATAACAATATAATATAATTAATCCTAATTACCATATCACCCTCACCCTTTAATCTTTTAACCCAACGGCTATTCAATCCAATCCCGGTCGGATTCTTATAAATTTCACTCATCCATCAGCCTCAAAATAATCTTTTACCTATTAGTATAAATTTTCTACTCTTAATTCTGACTAGAACTCCTCTGTTTACTGCTCTATAAATCCAAAAATTGTTTAACGGAAATCTTGGGCGTTTCACAATCAACTGAACCATTGGATTTTTGATGTGCCATAGGAGACTAACACAAAGGAAACACCATGAAGGCTAACTTTATGTTTTAGTTCTCTTTATTTTTAGAGGAAAACTTGATTGCAAAGAAGCAAGGGAGAGCCTCTACCACAAATTCACAAACAGATGCCAAAGTTCATATCTCAGAGAAGTTCCAAGAATCCAAAACATGTGTTAGTTTGGGAACCCACTTGAAGGAAGGACCATGCTTAAAGGAGGCATGAGAAGATCCAAATACTTGGCACATTTCAAAGACACCAAGGAGGCTCAGTCCAAGAGTCAATTCGGTCATCTTGGACTACAAGCTTGATGTGCCTCAAGGACCAATCACACGTGTTCGAGCCAAAACATTAGTTAAATTATTTGTTTGTTTTCAGGTAACAATGTAAAAGACCAATTGGAGTACACACCTAGCATGCAAGACAAGGAGAAACCACTACACATGATAACATGGGAGCAAGCCTCAACAATACAAAATAATTAAGAGGGAATTTGTTTTCCTTTGGACAAATAATGTAATCGCTAAACATACTCTTTATTTACATTTGAGCCCTTAGTATTTAGTTTAATTATTATGGCTTAGACATGTTCAATGTATGATAGCTGAAGAGGGCTATAACTTGGAGGGAAAGTGGGCTAGATTGGCGATACAAAACATGGAGGAAGAATAGGCTAAACACACAGTCTTTGTTTATGCCAAACTGTTGGCGCACGCGCACACAATGAGCCTTCAAAGGCCTTGCTTTCTTATAGCTGCAAAACCCTGATTAAGAGCGGCTAATTGAAGGGAATAAATGCTGAAGACAATGACATTTGGAGAGAGAAGGAAGACACCAAATTGGCGCGGCACAAAGAATCTCTCGGCTATTGGTTATGTTCAATATTTTCCTTTTTTTATTTCTTTCCATTTACCATTTGTTTTGACATAATTTTGCAAAAGGAAATGGTTATTTAATCCCCCCTAGGGCTGATGTTCAGCAGCATTTTTTAAATCTAAAACCTTGGAGTTTACTTCTTTAATTCTTGAAGCCCTCAACCTCAAACCAGCGCCCACACGGTGAGTGATATCCGTGAGAGTGTTGTGCAATTGTCTTCCAATTTTGTGAGTATTTTGGAAGCTCTCATTACTACTCTTTTTATGTGCTTAGGATTGGCATTATTCAACCAAGGTCAAGTCCATGGCCGAATTTCTCTATTTTGGACCTTGTTCATTTTGTAGGTACTTGTCGTGACAAGACAAAGATATCGACCATCTGAAGCAAAGGAGCACACAAAGCCAACCTTCTAGATTTGCAGACAAATCTCCAATAACTTGATAAGGATGATATGCCCTGGAGGCCGGAGACTCAAGCCCAATTTGAGGTAAGTGTTCAATTTAATCCTTGTACTAAAACGTATATTGATTTTGTATGAATGGACCTTGGGATTACTTTGATCAATTCTTGGACCAGGAAAGCATGCAAGGATCAAAGATGGCACGCAAAGAAGTAAAATGGCCAAGACATGGCTAAAAAAAGGTGCATAAAGTCAAGCATGGCGCATACATGGAGGAACCATGGTGCACAGCTGGCGCAAGCATAGGAAACAACATGCAGTGATAGACTGCGCATGCACGAGGCAGCCGTAGGCGTGCAGACAGATTTGGATGCATGCGAGGGAAAGTACCCAGGGCATAGGGTGTGCGCACGGAGACACTAGCAGGCGCGTGAAAGGAGAAACATCTTGCAAAGCACAGCAGGCACACACCAAGGAACACATGACATGACCAAGGCGCGCACATGACCCTGCATCAAGAGCAGCGCTCGACGTGTCACCATCAACTGCCGATCCCAAGGGCTATTTTCACGATAATAGCTATTTCTGTGTTTCTTGCTTTTCAGCTTTTCTATAGAAAACCCGATGTTTTTTCTGTGTATTTAAACTCATTCTAAGATCCTTGTAATGGTTAGACACGATGATAACTGTTGCTTGTTGAAAACCCAAAGTGGTTTGAATTACCGATTGGTAATTATCTCGATTGCTTGTACCGAGTGGAGAATGCCTCCATTGCCACTAAGACCACTGTTTCTTGGCTAGTTCTCATTCTGTTCTTCTCTCCAAGCTCTTGAAGAGCTGGAAAGCAGAAGAAGGTGGTGTGTAATAACCCAAAAAATTTCAGATTTTTAAATCTAATTTTTGAGATTTTTAATTTAATTTCGGTTGGTGTTTCGGGTAAATTAAGTTATAAAATTTAAAATATAGTTTTAGTGTCAGTTTTCAAAAATTTTAAATTCAGGAGGATGCGAGTTTAACGAAATTTTAAGTGGTTAAAACACGTGTGGGTATTTTAGTAATTTTTATTATTTAAATTATGTTATTAAAAAAAATAAAAATTTTAACAAAACAACTTAACGGCTCGTAAAGCTGTTCAGTGTTCTGTTCTTTTGCCAAGGTCGAGAGAAGCGACCGAGGAGAGTGAGAGGCAGAGCGGGAGATCGAGAAACGGAGAACGAGTGGCCAACGAACGACGGTGGAGTGCAACGCCGAGAGCCTCGACGAGCTGAGTGAAGGTGTTGGTGTACCCTTTCCCGAGCTGAAAGCCAACGGTGAGCTCTCTGTTTAAGAGTAATTTGGTCGAACCTTAATGCTCGTTTTGTTTTTTTTCTTTTTCTCCAATGTTGATGAAATTGCTGAACGTTCTGTGGAAGGGAGGGTCTGCGCGTGTGAGAGTGTGATGGGCAATGGGTGCTTGGTGGGAGGGAGAAAGACCAAGGGGAGGAGATAGGGCCGAAGAGGGGTTGAGTCAGAATTCAGGTTCAAGCCTGAATTTTTCGGACTTTAGTTCAGATTATGCTAAATTGATGTGAATGTGGTTGTCTGTACATAGAAAGTTTTGGAACTTGAATTGAAATCAAAACGGATGTTTTTTTTTAGAAAGAACAGGTTCTGTTTTTGGCCTTTTCGGCCTACCTACGGTTAATCGTTCTAAATTCCATTTTAGTGGTTAAAATAGGTGGTTAGAGGAACGTATGGCCACCGGAATCGTTTGATTCTGATATCCGACGCAAAAGTTACGCGGGTCGGAAGTTTATGTCGAATTTTGGTCCAACTCAAATTAGTGAGCGTTTTTCGTAGAATTTTGACGTGTGATAGTGGCATGGCTATTTTTGGTGCGTAAAATTAAATTGAGTGAGTTTTGGTTGAAGAAAAACAAAAAATGTGAAATTTGATAAAAAGGGGCAGATTCGGTTTCAGGGTTTTTTCACCTAGTTGCGGCTTACTGTTTTAAAATCCGTCTTATTATGTTAAACTAGGTTTCTAAGGGGACGTTTAGCCACTTGAACCGTTAACGGACGTAAAAGTTATGCGCGTCCGAACTTTGCGCTGGTTTTTGGACAAACCACATTGGTGAGCCGTTTTAACTGAAATTTTCATGCATTTGGTTAAGGAATGTCATTTTAAATTGTTTAGTAAGTTTTGAAGTAAAAATTGACGAGTGAATTGTTTGCATTTTAGGTTGAGACAGTTTTTGGCGAAGTTGTGCGTCGAGCGAGCTTAGGACGCCAGGTAAGTAGTGCATGCATGCGTTTTGCCCAAGTGGGCCTACACCGTAGAACTTTAGGGTTTATGTGATTGATTGTGGTGTGCGTGCGTATTGTCTGACATGCAACATATTTTAAAAACGCGAACAAAAATGGTTTTGAATATGTGGTGAGACGTGTGGCGGTGATACTGCGGATCCTGCTAGTGTGCGGGCCAATGCTTCACCAGTCGCGGATTCCGCTCGAGAAGTGGGCCGGCTGGGCCGGCTGGGCCGTCAATGTGTTGACGGTGAGGGTAATGGGCAGTGGTACCGCAGATCCTACTAGTGTGTGGGCCGGTGCAACACCAGTCGCGGATTCTGCTCTAGGAGTGAGCCGGCTGGGATGTCACAAAACGTGTGTGTGTGACAACTGTGGCCCCATGCTGGGGAGGTTGGGACGGGGGCGACGTGTCAGGGTGTAGTGTGGCGGGAGGTATACCCTTACCCTGATGTGGTTGCCGTGTGCTGATGCGTGTGTGTAGTTTGTGGGCCTCGTTGCTGGGGAGTCTGGGACGATGGCGACGTGTCAGGCTGTAGGGTGGCGTTAGGTTCCTCCTTACCCTGGTGTGGCTACACTACGTGTCATGGATGTGACAACATGAGTGTGAGTGTAAAGACTTCATGTGATAGGATTGCATTGTCGGCTTTTACTTTCATATCGCACTACTTAGTGAGCGTTACGCTTATGTTGTGTGTTTTGTGGTATAGGTGCTGACGACAATTGTTGGTGAGCCTCGAGAGCCTAGTCCTGAGGCATAGGATGGTTGGCAGCGTGCGACTGAGGCACCGGATGGAGAATTTTGTTAAGGTGACCCGACCCGTGGTGGTGGTAGGTGACGATGAGATGCATTGTGTTGTTATTTTTTTGTCCGGTATTTAAGCAGATAGAGGAGTTTGTATAGATGTCGGTTGTACAGGATTGTATAGAGTGGTTGTAGTGTTTTGGGGACGCGTATGTATTTTTATATGTTAGAGTATAGTATTGCTCTATACTGTGAATTTTCTTCATTTGCATTTGATGGATTTTCGTTGTCTTCATACTCTGATTTTGTTATGGTGATTTCTCTATATGATGGATAGATAAATATTGTTAGTTTTTGGTGAACTGTGTGCAGGGTTTTAAATTTTTGGGATAGGCAGTTTTTACGCGTTACTCTGCCAAAATTTTGGGAGAGGGGTTGGGAGTCGAGAGGATATGGAATAGGTTGAGGTGTGTATAGTGAATGCTAGAGAAGTGTAGATGAGCGTGGGAGTGCGATGGGATCGCAGGTGCGAGGGGCCCGCGACCCTGCGGGTACTCACTGGTCGTGCGGCGCCGGGTGAAGGCGTGCGCACGAACGTGCCATACAGCGGCAGGGTGCGTGGGGCACGTGGCGTTGTGAGCATGCGCAAGACACAATGACGTTAAGTTGGCACGTGTGGCACCGCCAGGGTGCGTGCGCGGTGTCGAAGTGGGGACGTGAGTGCGCGGCACCGGATTTTGTGGTTCGAGGGGTGCGTTGGATTCTTTCATAGGATTTTGAGTCTTACCGTTTTAACTTAAACTATTTTAAATGGTTTTCTTTTCTGCTGTGTAGTTTTTATGTTGAGGATTTCGTGTTCCCTCTTCGGGACACGAATTGTTTTCGAGTCGAATCGAAAATTTTTCATACTCACAAATGTCCTTTTGAAAATGATTTGAAAACGAAAGGGTATTAAATTGAGTTATGTCAAGTGTTAGTGTGTGTAGTGTGTAGATGCACTGTAGCGCACCGGGAACGTGGGGTTTCTTGGGGTGTTACATGGTGAAACCAATTCCCAAACGCTCTGTTTCCTCTTCGGAAGACATTTTACCGAAATCTCTCATCTTAGCTACTCGGGCAGCCAAGGGCTATTTTTCCATTTCATCAGCAATCTTCGGGGAGTTTGCAAACTTACCCACCTCCTTTTTGATTGGTAACATCTCTTTTCCATTTATTGCCATTTTTTAATTTGGTCTCTGTTTTCTTGTTTTTCTGTCTGTATTTGTGGTGTTCCTTCAGCACTGATCAGTTGTTGTTTATTTAGTCTTTTGCATGTGTAACATCCCGTATTTTTTGCGGTACGATTTTTAGTGATAAACGGCGGGATTTGTGTCGTATTGGAGAGTGAGAAATTTATAAGGTTAGGTGGAGAATTATTTCGAGACTAATGGTGGGGAGAAAATTTTAGGAATCCGACCAGAATCGGTTTGAATAGGCGTTGGATTAAAAGATTTAAGTGTAAGGGTAAAATAGAAATTAGTTTAACTATTATTATTATTAATTAAAAAAAAAGAAAAAGAATATATTAACAGAGAGGAGAGAAGACCCTCTCCCCTCTCTGTAGTTTTTCTCTCCCCCACCACGTGACCTCCCTTTCGTCTTCTCCTTCCCGCTTGTGAGCTCTTCTTCGGCAATTGTTCTTCCAGCCGATAGCATTCTCCGTTCTTTCTCCTCTTCAGCCATTCTAAGTAAGTTTATGTAGTTATGGATAAATTTTGGTTTGGTGTTGGAACTTGAGGAGAAATTTGATGGATAGAAGATTTGGGGATTTAAGGTTAGAGTGTTATTGAGGGTAATGTTGATTGTTGTGGGTTATCGAGGATAAATGTGATAGATTGATGAGGAAATTGTTGAGTTTTATCGAAAGACAGTGAGTGTGGGATTTTAAGCCCTAAAGTGAAATTAGCTGTGAATTTTTGGCCTAGCTAGGGGCCTTTGTTTTAGAAGCCCTTTTGGTGTGGTAAACTAGGTTACGATTGGAGCGTCTAGCCACTGGAATCGAGTGATTCTGATAACCAACGCAAAAGTTATGCGCGTCGAAAGTTAGGTCGATTTTGGAGCCAAATAGGTTAATGAGCGATTTTTAGTGAGTGCACGGAGTGTTGAGCTAGTGTGGTGATTTTAGTGCACAAGTAGAGTAGTGAGATGAATATTGACGGGAAGATTGTTTTGTTGTAAGTTGAGCAAGTTTTGGGTTAGACGAGCACCATGGAAAACTAGAACGCCTGGTAAGTAGTGTATGTATGCGTTTTGCTCAGGTGGGCCTACACCATGGAATGTTAGGTTGCGTGGGTTGATTGTGATGTGCGTGTGTATTGTTTGTCATGCATCATGTTTTTGAAACGGGAACGAAAATGAATTTGTGCATGCATTTATGTGCGAGTGTGGAATACGTGGTGTGGCGAGGACGATGGGTGTGTGGGGAGCTAGACCCCGTTGCAGGAGAAATTGGGACGGTGGCGACGGGCTAGGGTGTGGTGTGGCGAGTGCATCCAGGCTCACCCTGGTATGGCTGTCGCGGCGTGCGTGTGGTGGTGTGCAACTATGGCCTCGTTACTGGAGGAACTAGGACGATGGCGACGTGCCAGGGGGTGGTGTGGCGAGTGCTTCCAGCCTCACCCTAGAATGGTTACGGTGCGTAGAGTGACGCGTGGGTACGAATTATGGGCCTCGTTGTTGAAGAAACTGGGACGATGGCGACGTGCTAACGTGTGAGGTGGCGAGAGAGTCTAGCCTCATCATGGTGCAGTTTACCACGCAGCACGGGTTGTAACAACATGAGCGACAACATAGAAATTGCATGTGATAGGATTGCATTGTCATTTTACGATTCATATTGCACTGCATACTGAGCGTTAGGCTTATATTGTGTGTTCCATGGTGTTGGTGCACAGATCCCTGAAGGTGAGTTGCCGGAGCCTGGACAGGATGAGTAGACGGTTGGCGGCTTGCTACTGGTGCCGGCAGGTGGAGCTTGTCGTGACGGCCCGACCCATGGAGTAAAGTCCGGAGGTAGGTTTCAAGAAGTTGAGTTTTGTGAGGTCTATGTCGAGTGTATAGGTTTTGAGGCATAGAAGGGTGTCGATGTTGATAGTCGGAATTGATGTATTAGATACATTGTTATACTATTTGAAAGAGTTCAAATGAATGATTTTGGTTTTAAATCGGTAGTTTTAACTTGGAGAGGTTTTCGTGTGCTCTTTCCTTCACACTGCTGTTATTTTTAGGTTGTTGGTGTGAAGTGTCGACCGAAGTCTATAAGTGTTGGCCGGTTAGGGTAAATTGGAAGACGAGTGTCGACCACGGGTTCGACCGGGGCGGGCAGAGGGAAATGAAGTGTCGACCGGCGACCGTAGGTGTCAACCAGTCAGTGTAGAATCAGCGACAGTGTCGACTGCGGGGATCGACCTGCGCTGGCAGAGAAGGTCAACGTGTCGACCTGCGGAAGCAACTGTCGACCCCTCTCCGAACTGAACGTAAAAGTGTCGACCGATGTGAAGACCTGAAGAGAACGCGGTGTTAACCAGCGTTCGCCAATGTCGACCGATGGAAACCCGAGACGACCTAGGTGTCGACCGGCGTTTACAAGTGTCAACCGGTCGCTGTATTCTGTGTTTTAAATTGGTGAAGTCTATTTAAACCGAATTTAAACGAGTTTTCCGCTGCAATGCCAATTAAAATGTTTTCAAAGATGTCGTTTTAAGTCGAGGAACAAAATTTTTAAATTTCTACTCAAATTTTATACGAGTTTTGTCGGGGTGAAAAACGGGTGTATGGTTGGTGATCTGGGTCTGAGGATGACTCGGGGGCGTTAAAGGTGTGGTATCGGAGCAGCGAACGTACCAGAAAGGGGTAGGTTTTTAAGGCGTTACAGATATGGTATAAGAGCCTTTACTCAACCGGAAGTGTGGTCGACGAGGATGTCGGACCGCTAGGAAGGGGGGTGAAATTGTGAAAGCAGCAGAGTCTGTCACAATTCCCACACCACTTGGGGGAAAGAGTAGAAGAGATGGTTAATAGGTGAGAAGAAGGTATGTCATGAGTGTAGAAGCCACGGGGTCGACATCGTTCGATGTATCTCCTAATACCACTAGTCGATGCATGGGAGCGCTCCACCAACTGTAAGTATTCCTTAGAGCCCTAATAGTAGTTTCGTTTTAGACTCATTAGATGTTGTGGTGTACAAGTTTAACGATATGGTTAGAGAGACGCATAGAGTTGTAGGCGATATGGACGACGCCGTTAGACAGCTTACTGAGTTGGTCAACCGCCAGTCGCAGCAGCTGAAGCAGTTCATGATCAGAGAGGACAAGGGCCAGTCTAGTGCCCAGACTTCAACGGATCGTGGGGGTGATAGGTTACACAGACTTAGACCCGCAGTGTTCGAAGGAGCGTCTTCGGACCCACTCAGTGCTGAGGAGTGGATTCGAAGTATGGAAGACATGATGGATTACGCCAAGGTAGAGGAACAAGACAGGGTATCCAGTGCGGCATTCCACCTTACCAAGGATGCCCGATTTTGGTGGGATTCGGTGAAGGCGACCACCAATATGAAGTGCATGACTTAGGAGGAATTTGAGACGACGTTCTTTGGCAAGTACTTTAGCCACTAAGTTCGAACCCATAAGATGGTGGAGTTTGCCAAGTTGAGGCAGACAGGTACAGTGGCTGAGTATGTGAGACAATTCGAGGCGCTATCTGAGTTTGCTAGTCATCTAGTGAACCTCAACGAGAACAAAGTGCACCAATTCGTACAAGGCCTGAAGCCGAACATATATATTGGTATGCGGATAGCTGGGACTCGAGGGGTGCCTTATGAGGAGGTGGTGGCAAAGGCGTTGGACATTGAGGAGGCTAGGACGAAACTTTCCAGTTACAAAGAGTTGCCTAGGGAACAGTCTAGGAGGTATTTCAAGGAAGTGTTGCCACAGTCAAGCGGAGAGGAGTCGTCTCAACGAAAGGGCCTGAAGAGGTCCAATAACAGCTCCAGCAGTCAGAGTAGCAACAAGCGGCCTCAGGGACCCGGGCAGTTTTCGGTGTGCCCAAAATGCCAAAGGAGTCACCCCGGTGAGTGCAGGGGAGGTGCAGGGCGATGCTACAACTGTGGCGAGCTGGGCCACATGTCTAGGGATTGTCAGAAGCCGCAACAGAATCGGTGTTTCAACTGCAACGAAGTGGGGCATTTTGCTAGGAGTTGCCCGAATTTGAGCAAGGGCCCAACGAGAGTGACACCAAGAATCTTTGCCCTCATAGAACCGAACGATGCCGCCCAGCCATCGGTGATTTCAGGTAGTATTCTTATCTCGGGCATGGCGGCTTATACCCTTGTCGATACGGGTGCTACTCACTCGTTTGTGTCCACTGCCTTCGTGGTTGAGACAAATCTAGTGCCCAGCTACTCTGAGCAGTTCTACGATGTGTTGTTGCCGTCGGGGGAGCGCCTATACTCAGATCATGTGGTACAAGTTGATATTGTGTTAGTGGGAGAAAATTGGTTGTACGCGGATCTGATCATATTCGACATGAAGGGGTATGAGGCTATTTTAGGGATGGATTGGCTGTCTAGACACTTTGCCACGATAGATTGCAGAACCAGAGAGATCCACTTTCGTCTCCCGAGTGGAGAGGGTTGCTCATTTAGGGCGGGAAAGGGTTTAAGTATGATCCTGGCAGAGTCGTCTATGAGAGCCCAACTGATGTTACGAGGTGGATGTATGGGCTTCTTAGCTAGTGCCATAGACGTGCAGCTTTAGGGCAAGGCTCAACTCTAGAACGTTCCCCATTGTGTAGGGTTTTTTAGGGGTATTTCTTGTGGATCTGCCAGGTCTGCCCCCTGACAGGGAAATCGAGTTCGTTATCGACGTGTACCCTGGAGCTGAGACAGTGTGCAAAAATCCGTACAGGCTGGCATCTACCGAGTTGAAGGAGTTAAAGACACAATTAGAGGAGTTTACGGATAAGGGCTTTATACGCCCTAGTTTTTTGCGATGGGGAGCACCGGTGCTTTTCGTTAAAAAAACAGACGGATCTCTACACATGTGTGTCGACTATAGATAACTGAACAAATTGACGGTGAAGAATAAATACCCGTTGCCGACCTGTTTGATCAATTTCAAAGGGCACGAGTGTTCTCTAAAATTGATTTGAGGTCTGGTTATTATCAGTTGAAGGTCAGGGAGGAAGATGTCCCGAAGACAGCTTTCCAGATGCGGTACGGACACTATGAGTTTTTAGTGATGTCGTTTGGACTGACTAATGTCCCAGCTGCCTTTATGGACCTGATGAACCGAGTATTTCGGGAGCAACTAGATAGATTTGTGATAGCATTCATTGATGACATCCTGATATACTCACGGAGTGAAGAGGAGCACCGGAAGCACTTGAGGACAGTGCTGACGACTCTAGGGCAGCACCATATATATGCTAAGTTCTCTAAGTGCGAGTTTTGACTGGATAGGATCAAATTTTTGGGGCATGTTATCTCTCGTGATGGTATTTCCGTGGACCCGGTAAAGGTTTAGTCGGTGAGGGAATGGCCGCGACCGACCAATACCAGCGCGATACGCAGTTTTCTGGGGCTGGCAGGATATTACCGGAGGTTTATTGAGGGATTTTCCAAGATCGCCGCCCCTTTAACTCGATTGACCATGAAGAGCGTGACGTATAGCTTGTCCGATGAGTGCGGGGACAGCTTTCAGACGTTGAAGCAAAGGTTGACTACAGCCTCTTTGCTAGTATTGCTAGTAAAAGGGGAGAAATTCAGCGTTTATTGCGACGCCTCCAGGGTAGGGTTGGGCTACGTGCTGATGCAGAATGGAAGGGTGATTGCCTATACTTCAAGGCAACTGAAGCCTTACGAGCAAAATTATCCCACGTATGACCTGGAGTTAGCAGCGGCGATCTTCGCACTTAAGATCTGGAGGCATTATTTATATGGACAACAATGCAAAGTCTTCTCAGACCATCAGAGTCTGAAGTACATCTTCACGAAGAAAGAGCTAAACTTGAGACAAAAGAGGTGGCTTGAGCTGGTTAAAGACTATGACCTGGAAATCAAGTATCATCCGGGAAAAGAAAATGTGGTAGCAGACGCTTTGAGCTGAATTTCGAATTGAATGTCTACTATGGTTCTAACACTGCCTACCGAGATAAGGACTGAGGTACAGGAGTTCGGCCTAGAAGTGGTCTCAGATTTGGCGACCACATTGTCGGCGATATCGTTGAGGCCGACCATCCTGGACAGAATTAAGCGGGCCCAAGAGAATGACCCCGAGTGCAGCAGACTGAAGGCAGGTATGGAGGCTAATACTAATGCTGGGTTCAACTATTCGGACGATGGGATTCTGAGGTTTTGGGATAGGTGGTATGTGCCGAAAAATGAAGAGCTGAAGAGAGAGATACTGTCCGAGGCCCACTCGTCTCTTTTCTTTGTGCACCCGGGAAGCACTAAAATATACAGAGATTTGAAACAACGTTATTGGTGGCCCAATATGAAGCGGCAGATAGCCAAGCACGTTGAGGCTTGTGTGGTATGCCAGCAGGTAAAGGCGGAACATCAGAAACCGTCGGGAACGCTTCAACCATTACCTATACCTGAGTGGAAGTAGGAGCGGGTCACTATGAATTTTGTGGTTGGACTGCCAAAGATTGCTAAGGGCCACGACACAATTTGGGTGATTGTAGACAGATTAACAAAGTTGTCACACTTTTTAACTGTGAGAATGACTTACTCGATGGATCAGTTCGCTCAGTTGTACGTGCAGTAGATAGTCAGACTCCATGGGATCCTTGTGTCGATAGTGTCGAACCAAGATCTCAGATTTACGTCTAAGTTTTGGAGGAGTCTGCATAAGGCCATGGGCACCAAGTTGGAATTTAGCAAGGCCTTCCACCCTCAGACCGACGGACAATCGGAGCGAACTATACAGATACTGGAAGACATGCTCAGAGCCTGTGTGCTAGAGTTTTAGGCGGCTTAGAGCAGGTTCTTGCCGTTGGTAGAGTTCTCATATATTAACAGTCACCAGTCTACCAATGGCATGGCATCGTATGAAGCTTTGTATGGGAGAAAGTGCAGGTCACCATTGTACTAGGACGAAGTTGGAGAGGTAAAACTTATAGGCCCAGAGATACTACAGCAGACGGTCGACAAGATTGCTATTATAAGGAAGAGGGTCGAGGCAGCTCAAAGTCGGTAGAAGAGCTATGCCGATCGAAGGAGGCGGGAACTAGAGTTTGGCGTGGGTGATGAGGTATTCTTGAAGATCTCGCCGTTCAAAGGAGTGGTCAGGTTCAGGAAGCCAGGAAAGCTCAACCCCCGTTTTGTTGGGTCGTTCTCTATTGTAGAAAGGATTGGGAGGACCGCCTACAAGCTTCAACTGCCTTCCTCAATGGATGCCATACATAATGTCTTTCATGTCTCCACGCTGAGGAAGTGCATACGTGATCCTTCTCAGGTGGTTACACAGCAGGATATAGAGGTACAACCGATGTTATCCTACGAGGAGAAGCCGATGGCCATACTACGATCAGCTGTGAAGGTGTTACGTAACAAGGAGATTCCCTTGGTCAAAGTCTTATGGCGAAATCACAATGTGGATGAGACCACTTGAGAAAGGCGGCAGGACATGAAACAACAATAACTAGAGTTATTCGGTACGTAAATTTTGGGGACAAAATTCTTTTAAGGAGGGGACGATGTAACACCCCGTATTTTTTGCGATACTGATTTTTGGGTTGTTGGGACGATAAACAGTGGGATTGGGGTCGGATTCGAGAGTGAAAAATTTGTAAGGTTAGGTGGAGAATTATTTCGAGGCTAATGGAGGGGAGAAAATTTTAGAAATCCGACAGGAAGTGGTTTGGATAGCCATTGGATTAAAAGATTTAAGTGTGAGAGTGAAATAGTAATTAGTTTTATTATTATTATTAATTAAAAAAAAAAGAAAAAGAATATATTAATAGAGAGGAGAGAAGACCCTCTCCCCTCTCTGTGGTTTCCTTCCCCACCCCCCAACCCCCCCACCGCGTGACCTCCCCTTCGTCTTCTCCTCCCTGCGTGTGAGCTCTTCTTTGGCGATCGTTCTTCTAGCTGATAACACTCTCTATTCTTTCTCCTCTTCAGCCATTCCAAGTAAGTTTATGTAGTTATGGGTAAATTTTGGTTTGGTGTTGGAACTTGAGGAGAAATATGAGGGATAGGAGATTTGGGGATTTAGGGTTAGAGTGTTATTAAGGGTAATGTTGATTGTTGTGGGTTATTGAGGATAAATGTGATAGATTGATGAGGAAATTGATGAATTTTATCGAAAGACAGTGGGTGTGGGATTTTAAGCCCTAAAGTGAAATTGGCTGTGAATTTTCGGCCTAGCTAGGGGCCTTCGTTTTAGAAACCCTTTTGGTGTGGTAAACTGGGTTACGATTGGAGCGTCTAGCAAGTAGAATCGCGTGATTCCGATAACTGACACAAAAATTATGTGCGTCGAAAGTTAGGTCAATTTTGGAGCCGAATAGGTTAATGAGCGATTTTTAATGAGTGCGCGGAGTGTTGAGCTAGTTTGATGATTTTAGTGCACAAGTAGAGTAGTGGGATGAATATTGATGGAAAGATGGTTTTGTTGTAGGTTGAGCATGTTTTGGGTGAGACGAGCACCATGGAAAGCTAGGACGGTAGCTAAGTAGTGTATGCATGCGTTTTGCCCAGGTGGGCCTACACCATGGAATGTTAGGTTGCGTCGGTTGATTGTGATATACGTGTATTGTTTGTCATGCATCATGTTTATGAAACGGGAATGAAAATGAATTTGTGCATGGATTTATGTGCAAGTACGAAATGCGAGGTATGGCGAGGACGATGGATGTGTGGCTAGCTAGACCACGTTGATGAAGAAACCGGGATGGTAGCAACGTGCTAGAGTGTGGTGTGGCTAGTGCGTCCAGCCTCACCCTGGTATGGCTGTCACGGCGTGCGTGTGGTGGTGTGCAACTATGACCTCGTTGCTAGAGGAACTGGGACAATGGCGACGTGCCAGGGCGTGGTGTGGCGAGTCCGTCCAGCCTCACCCTGGAATGGTTGCGGTGCGTAGAGTGACGCGTGGGTACGAATTGAACGCCTCATTGCTGGAGAAACCGGGACGATGGCTACGTGCCAGGGTGTGAGGTGGCGAAAGAGTCTAGCCTCACCATGGTACGGCCGTACCACGCGGTACAGGTTGTTACAACATGAGCGAGAACGTAGAAATTACATGTGATAGGATTGCATTGTCGTTTTATGATTCATATTGCACTGCTTACTGAGCGTTAGGCTTATGTTGTGTGTTCCGTGGTGTAGGTGCAGAGATCCCTAAAGGTGAGTTGCCGGAGCCAAAACAGGACGAGTAGACAGTTGGTGGCGTGCTACCGTGAGCCAGCAGGTGGAGCTTGTCGCGGAGGCGCGATTCGTAGAGTGAAGTCCGGAGGTAGATTTCTGGGAGTTGCGTTTTGTGAGGTCTATGTCAAGTGTATAGGTTTTGAGGCATAGAAGGGTGTCGATGTTGATAGTCGGGATTGATGTATTAGGTACATTTTTATACTGTTTGAAAGAGTTCAAATGAATGATTTAGGTTTTAAATCGATAGTTTTAACTTGGAGAGGTTTTCGTGGCCGTCTTTCCTTCGCAATACTGTTATTTTTAGGTTGCTGGTGTGAAGTGTCGACCGAAGTCTATAAGTGTCAACCAGTTAGTGTAAATTGGAAAACGCGTGTCGACCGCGAGATTCGATAGGGGTGGGCAGAGGGAAATGAAGTGTCGACCGACGACCGTAGGTGTCGACCGACGACCGTAGGTGTCGA